>JAAXCT010000645.1:0-386673 GCA_012490785.1 Eragrostis nindensis | reverse complement strand
GAAAATGTGAAAATTAGGGTGTTACATTGGATCACATCTCCTGAAGCCAAATGAGGACCTTATTGAGTTTGCCTTTCGGATGGATTCTCTCATCAAGAGGATAAATGAGAACAAGCTTTGGATAGTCACCAAGGTAGAAGGCCTTCTAAGAGGTTTCTGCTCTCCCGAAGGACAAGTATGGTGATCACATCGAGTTTGAGAGCTTTGAGCTTGGATCATATTCAATTGAGCAACTCATTGAGATCATCACAAAGAGAGGGCTCGCTCTATGCTCTCTCAACACATTCAAGACCCCGAGTGATGATGAGGAGAGAAGAAGATGATAGAGTTCCCGTCTTCTATTGTGATGATGATTATTCAAGTGAAAGTGATGATGAGCCGGAGCCTATCAAGGAATTTCACATGAAGGGAGAAGTCTTGCCATCCCTCTTTGAAGACTACTACAACTTGTATGAACCGGGTCTTGCCGGTGGTGCTCACTATCTCCTCTACGACATGTATGATGAGTTCTCTAGGAGAGATGGGGAGTCTTGGCTTGATTGTTGGAAGAGATTTCTCGTGTTGGTGGCTAGAGTGAACTCTTTTGAAGGAGAAGACAAGATTAGTGATGAGCATGCTATCCACACGATGCTTTCTCTTCTACCTTACAATAGGAAGGTCCACATTCTAAATGACCTTAATGATGATATTGGTGGGATGACTCTCAAGGAGGCTATCTTGATGGCATTATCTTATGATAGGGATGGCAACGGGTCGGGTTTGGGTCGGGTAAAAGGAATACCCGCCCGATAGCAGAAAGGTGTCAGGTAGTAGAATTTTGCACCCGGCCCCGTACCCACGGGCTGAAACTCTCGCCCGTCCCCGTGCCCGTCGGGTTTCGGGCGGGTAGCGGGTACCCGTCGGGTTTATCGTGGCACACATGTATACACATCAAAATAATCATCTAAATGCATCCAGCACAAGCAAATACATGTTGAAAACTGTATCTCATGTCTGACGCAACCAAATAGCTAAATATACATGTCCAGATCATCATGTTTAACAAAAGAAATGCATATTTTCAGCTCAAGCATATCTGCATAACTGCATGTCTGAATTACCATTGTCAAAGTGCCATAGTGACTCAACACACACATGCATGTCACGCAAGCAAAAGCTGCAAATTGAGTCTGACTGACACGTCCAGATTACATAAATGGCATCCAGAATAGCACCCACACTCACCTAGTTCATTACAGGAAAGGAAATACATGTTCATAACTGGCAGAACAGCTCTCACACTAACAAATTCAGTCTGACACATGAACGGCATTAAGCAGACAACATCTCACATTCTCACAACTGAAACTAGAAATAAAAGGAGTGAAATCAGAGAGGCGCCAAGCAGCAAGTCATCTTGTTCAAATGATCCCAAGCTTCAGTCAATGATGGTTGATTCAGAATCATGCTAGCAATATAAAGAAGCAAGCTTATTAGACATTGTATAAAATTCAGCAAATAAAAAATGAGAGCAGAAATAGTAAGGTGAGTGGCTGTTACCATTTTTATCTCTTCCTCCTCCATACAAGTCATTGGTGCATTGACAAAACATGACTGATCACCTAACAGTTCAGCACGGGACCAAGCTTGCATACACATCAATCCTTCAGCTGTTTTTGGAGCAAGTTTACTTCGATATGGGCTAATAATCCTTCCTCCAGTACTAAAGACAGATTCAGAAGCCACTGTTGTAACAGGAATTGCCATTATATCTCGAGCAATCTTTCTCAAAGTTGGATACTTAACACCTACATATTCCCACCAATGAATGATATCCAGCTCTTGAGTTCTTGGCAGCGTTGGCTCCTCCAAATACAAGTCCAGCTCGGTTCTCACATAAGTTGAACTCTCTTCTGGTTCTTCGGACAAGAATTTGTCAAATAAGCCAAACACAAGATCATCTCCTTCATTCTGCATAAAAGTTTTACCAGCTGCACCAACACCATCTGTTGTTGCCATACCTTCCATACAGCCTTGGTATTCCAACACAAGATCATACAACAAACCTCTAACTCTATCAACTTCTTTTTCTGTAAATGGACTGCTTTCCCCATAAATAGTGCTGTAGAAAGCTTTCATGAATTTCAATTTGTACCTAGGATCTAGAACAGTAGCTACTTCCATGAGTCCATGCACATCTGCCCAATATTTTTCGAACTTCTCTTTCATCTTCCCGACATCGCTTCTACCCTAGAATCTTTACTGGTTCTCCATTTCTCAATTGCCAAATGAATACCACAGATTTTGGGGAAAAATAGATTGGCTGTAACATAATTAGTCCCTGACAATACCTCAGTTGCATCATAGAACATCTTTAACCTACCACAAAGCTCTGAAAGGATCAAGGGCACCGAGAGGGGGGGGGGGGGGGGTGAATCGGTGTGTCAACAATTTCTCCCAAACGTACTTTAGGCGTGAAGCTAGCAAGACTAGATATGGTGATAACAAAAGCAAGCGATGCGTGCACACAATCTAGTCTATGCAACAAGCAACACCCTAGCAAGCAATTCTACCAAGTAGTAAAGAGACACCCTATCAAGCAATTCTACTAGCACATGAAGTAAATGCGGAAACGTAAATGCTAGTAAGTAAAGGAGATAAGGATAGGAATGCTCATGATTTTTCCCGTGGTCTCGGAAGGATGGCGCCTTCCCCTACTCCACGTTGGGTCACTCCCGCCGGAGTCTCGACCCCGTCCCTCCGCTCGAAGGCGATCCCTCCTAGAGCACACTTCACCCTCCGAGTGAAGTCGCGGGCACGTCCCGCCGGGCTCGATCCCGGGTACTCTTCCGGAGGTAAGGCTCCGCACGTGATGCGTGCCAAAGGGCGCTCCACTAGTGATGCTTCTTTCGCACGGGAAGCTCCAAGACCGTGAACAAACTTGTGTTGGCTTCCACACTCTCCTTGGACAGCTCAATACCAACGCCTAACCGGTCTAGGCCTCGCCATAGACCAAGAGTAACAAACCGAAGTGACTCTCTCAAGCTCACACTAGCCTAGAGATCAAGTGGATGCAATTGCTACTCTCTCAAGCACTAGGATCACTCCAAATCCTTCACAAGTGCTTCTCTCTCTTGCTCTTGGCTTCCTCTGAGTTTCCTGCAATCCAACAATGACCAAGAGACCCCTCAAGGGGCGGGCAACCAACTATTTATAGGCTACCAACCCAAAACTAGCCGTTGCCCAAAAGTGCCCTGCGAAACTAGAGACCGTACAAAGGACCGTACTGTCCGGTCTCTTCCAGACCGTATTGTCCGGTCTCTATTTCCAGGCGCATCTCCGTCTTCTTCTTCATCTCCAATGAAGACCGTACTGTCCGGTCCCTAGGACCGTACCGTCCGGTCGATTGTTCGGTCTTCATTTCTTCCACTTCCAGAAACTTCAACTTCTCTGTCTGGAAATCCACTGATGACCGTATTGTACGGTCCCTAGACCGTACTGTCCGGTCAACTGTCCGGTCTTCATTTTCTCAGCATCTCGAGACTTCACTTCTCTGTCTGGATCTTCGACCGCATTGTACGGTCCCTGGGACCGTACTGTCCGGTCTCTACCGGATAAGCTGAAAACTTGATCCACTCTTGATCCTTGCTTCCAACTTCTTCATCCTTGGTTCCTCTTCTTCTCTTCAGCCACCCTAGCCCTCAAGAGACTCACAATGCATCCATTTGATCTCTAACCTAGTGTGCTCTAAGAGAACCAATTCGATCCCTCTTGATAGTCCGGTTTTTCCTATAGACTCAAGCTAGCATCTACACCAAGCCAACACTTGCTTGGTCTATCATGTCCTTAGCCTTGATCCATCTTCAACCTTGACTCCATCAAGTTCTCGATCCGAATTGTCGAGGCAACCAATCACCAAGTCGTCGATAAGATAGAGTTGTGAGACGACGCTTCCATTGACATGACCATTTGAATATCCTACAAGGAAATGTTAGTCACATCAATATGGTCACCCAATCACCAAAACATTCATACCTTTGGGGTTTCCGAACTCCAATGGTCATGAAGCTTACAAGCTCACTAGCAAACTCCCAGTCTTCTTCAGTTGGCTTAAAACCAGCACAAAGGCTTTCTTTTTGAGCAAGCTTATCAAAAACAACACGATATTCTAGGGCAATGCTAAGCATGAGGTAAGTTGAATTCCATCTGGTTGTACAATCTAGAGCAATTCTTTTGTTGTATTTAAGGTGACATTGTGCTACTGTACGCTCAAATCTTTCATGTCTTTTAGGAGTAGCACACCAAAAACCAACAGACTGGCGAACCCTTTCTATGCCTTCTTCCATAACAGTCATTCCATCTTTCACAATCAGATTTATGATATGAGCAGCACAACGCATATGCAGTAATTTGCCCTTAAGCATGAGAGAGGGAAGGGGCAACTTATCATTCATCTTAACTATCATACCGTCATTGGTAGTGCAGTTATCAAGGGTAACCGTAGACACCTTCTTCTCAAGCTGCCAATCATGTAATACCTCCTGAAGCACATCACTTATAACCTCTGCCGTATGTGGAGTTGGAACATATATGAACCTACAAAAAACAACACCGGTATAGGTCATTTTACATGAAACCAAAATGTACAGCAAACAAAACAAAGAGTCAGAAAGAATGGAAAATGCATTGCTACCTCAGAAGGAAACTTTTCAGCTTCCAATCATCATCAAGATAATGGACTGTCACAGCCATATAGCCTCTCTTTTGATGGTTTGCTGTCCACATATCCGTAGTCACAGCAATTCGAGATTGCACTTCTGTAACTGCCCCATCAGCAGATTCTTGTGGACCTCATACATATCCAATATATCCTTCTTGATGGTGTTTGTAGACACATGTTTGAAAAGTGGTTGCAATGCAGAACAAAACCTCCTAAAACCAGCATGGTCGACCATGGACAATGGGTATTCATGAATGCATATCATTAGTGCAAGCTCTTTCCTAGCCACATTCTGGTCGAACACATATTTCTCAACCACCACTGCGCCATTCTTGTCTTTCCCTAACTTCAAAGTTGTTTGCTTCAGTCCTTTTTGAACTTGACGAAATGAACAAGATTTAATGTGACTATGCAAGTGATTAGTTCCATCTTTACTACTTCCGACTAGTTGTTTCTTACACCATTTGCATTCAGCTTTGACTTTGCCTGCCACTGTAACCTCTTCAAAATCTAGCCAAACTTCAGACTTGCGCTTCCTTTTAACTCCAACAGTAGAAACATTCTCGTAAGCATCTACATCGACAATTGGCGTACCGTCCACAGATGCTGCTGGAGTAGCATTAGGTGATGGCGCAGTAGCAGCAGTAGCACTCGAGGACGCACCAGCAGCAGCAGCACCGCTTGACGGGGGGACAGCAGTGGCACTATCACCAGCAGCAGCATCGCTTGATGTGGGGGTTGAGCTGGGCCTCCTCGTCGAAGCAGACGAGGGTGTAGTTGACCGTGGTGGCCGAGAGAGCGGAGGAGCTCGTGAGCTGGTTCCTGATCCGGTCACCATGCCGCCCTCGCGCACACCTCGACCACGAGATGCAGTTAGGAACCACGGCAGCCTGAGGTCGCCGCCGTGATGATGTCGCCCTTGCGCACTCCTCGCAGGAGAATCCGTCGCGCTCGGAGTGTGCCGGCGACGGCGTGTGCCGTGCGCCGTGCGAGTGGCAGACTGGTGGTGGCGCGTGACGTCGTGCGGTGCGTGTGGCGTCGTGCGGCCGCGGCGTTGGGCGTCGACGGCGAGCGCGCGGCGCCGCGGCGTCGGGCGGCGCAGCGGTGAGATGCGGCGTGAGGCGAGGCGAGGAAAGGGGATTGGCGGCGCGAGGCAGGGACGCTCCACCGTGCACGGGATAAGGTTAGGGTTAGGATGACTTGTGTTGGCTGCTGGCAAGTTGGAGACGCGTTAGTGGGCTGGGCTGTCACCAGTGCTTGGGCTGAAATATTTACTTGCATTTGAATTTCGGGTACCCGCCGGGCAACCCGCGGGTGGGTTTAAATCCCCGCCCCACACCCGACTCAGTTCGGGTCGGGCATGGGCGCCACCCGCGGGTGAAAAACGAGCCCCGTGCCCGTCCCCATCGGGTCGGGTACCCGGCGGGTACCCGGTACCCGGCCCCGAATTGCCATATGAGAATCAAATCTACAAAATTCTTGAGTACTTCAATGCTAGTGGAGATGTGGGAAGGTTTCAAGGTGTTGCTCTTGGAACTCATGTCATACACATAGGTGTTGATCGGACCATGTGGAGACACAATGAAGTCACCAAGGAAATGATTGACGCCTTGGATGCATTGGACTTGGACTTTCTCAATGGAGTTCCTATGGCCTACATCAAGAGCATGGAAGAGGTAGACAGCATGTCAATTGATTCTCATGATACTAACCCTCCTCTTTGCTTGATGGCTACTTCCAAGGTGAACTACAAGATTGGCGGCAAACATTGGGTATTGGATAGTGGATGTACTCAACACATGACCGGGACTTCATCCATCTTCACCAACTTGGAGGAAAATGAAGATCATGACAAGGTCACATTTGGGGACAACTCCAAGCACAAGGCGAGAGGTCTTGGTAAGGTGGCTATCTCAAATGACCTCTCTATCTCTAATGTATTGCTTGTTGAGTCCCTAAACTTCAATCTTCTATCCGTTGCTCAAATATGTGATCTTGGTTTTTCTTGTAACTTTGATGCTAATGGGGTTGTTCTTCACAACGATGCTATGGGTCTCACTATCAAGGGTTTTCGTCATAATAATCTATATGTTGTTGATTTTGAGACTAACATTGTTGCCTCTAGCACTTGTCTCTTCACTAAGTCCGCTCTAGGTTGGCTATGGCACCGGAGGCTAGCTCACATTGGTATGGGTCAACTCAAGCATGTAATCAAGAACAAGCTAGTGTGAGGAGTCAAGGATGTCACTTTTGAGAAGGACAAGCTATGTAGTGCATGCCAAGCCGGAAAGCAAGTGGCTTCACCTCATCCATCCAAGAATTTCATGTCAACTTCAAGACCTCTCAAGCTCTTACATATTGATCTCTTCGGGCCTACAACTTATGTGAGCATTGGTGGCAATCTCTATTGCTTGGTGGTAGTGGACGATCACTCAAGATATACTTGGGTGTTCTTTCTTGAGAACAAGGCACAAGCAATTGGGATATTCAAGAAGTTTGCTAAGAGAGTGCAAAATGAGTATGGGCATAACATCAAGAAGGTTCGGAGTGACAATGGGACGGAGTTTAAGAACTCTATCATTGAAGACTATTGTGATGAGATTGGCATAAAGCATGAGTTCTCGGCTACATACACTCCTCAACAAAATGGTGTTGTTGAGAGGAAGAACAAGACTCTTATCACTCTTGCTCGTGCTATGCTTGATGAGTACAACACTCCGGAGAAGTTTTGGGCGGAGGCTATCAACACCGCATGCTACACCTCCAACCGGATCTATCCTCACAAGTTGCTAAACAAGACTCCATATGAAGTACTTGTTGGGAGAAGACCTAATGTTGCCTACTTCCGGGTGTTTGGTTGCAAGTGCTACATCTACAAGAAGAGGGAAAGACTTGGCAAGTTCGAGAAGAGGACCGACGTGAGCATTTTTGTCGGCTACTCGGGCTCGGCCAAGGCTTATCGGGTTTACAACACCTCTACCGGTTTTGTTGAAGAAGCCTATGATGTGCAATTCGATGAATCTCACGGGTCTCAAGAAGACCCTCCTTCTTCTCATATTGTAGGTGATGAACCCGTGGAGGAAGCTTTGGAGAATATGCCCATTGGTGAAGTTATTCCTCGTGAAGATGAACCTCTGACACCTCCTCCAACAACTTCATCAAGCGGACCCTCTACGAGTACATCTCAAGAGAATCCAAGCTCTCCCTCAAATGAACAACATCAAGCTCCATCAAGTGAACCGCAACAAGCATCTCCGAGTCAAGCTACTTCAAGTGAACCGCAACAAGCACCATCAAGTGATCTACCTCATGCGTCTACGAGCCAAGCTTCACCGAGCAATCAAGAACAAGCACAACCTACTTCAACTCAAGATGATGGCTCGGGTTCACCTCTTCGACAACAAGACACTCACATCTATAGGGAGCAAGCCGCAAGAGATGCGCAAGACACTTCGCCGGCTCCACCTCGTCCTCGACAAGAATCTTCAAGGAAGCACAAACCCATTGCTCGGGATCATTCACGTGATCTCATCATTGGGAGTCCTTCTCAAGGGATAAAGACTAGGAGAAGTCAATATAAGCCAAACTATGTTGATAAAGCTAACATTGTTGAGAACTTCTCTTTTGTCTCTACCCTAGAGCCGAAGACGATCGAGGAAGCCTTGAAAGATCACAAGTGGGTGTTATCCATTCAAGATGAGCTCAACAACTTCAAGAGAAATGATGTTTGGAAGTTGGTGAAGCGGCCCAAGCGATCCAATGTCATTGGTGCTAAATGGGTCTTCAAGAACAAGCAAGATGAGAAGGGAGCAATCGTGAGGAACAAGGCAAGACTAGTGGCGAAGGGCTACTCTCAAGTTGAAGGCGTCGATTTTGACGAGACATTCGCCCCCGTCGCTCGTCTTGAGGCTATAAGAACCCTTCTTGCTTATGCTTCTCATTTTGATTTTAAACTTCACCAAATGGATGTGAAAAGTGCATTTCTCAATGGACTAATCAATGAAGAAGTTTATGTAGAGCAACCTCCCGGCTTCGAGGACCCCGAGCATCCGGACCATGTGTACAAGCTCAAGAAGGCTCTCTACGGACTCAAACAAGCACTAAGAGCATGGTATGAACGACTTCGAGATCATCTCATCGCCAAAGGCTACAAGATCGGTAGTATCGACAACACTCTCTTTACTAAGCATATTGGTGATGATCTTTTTGTTTGTCAAATCTATGTTGATGATATCATCTATGGCTCTACTAACGAAATCTATAATGATGAGTTCCGTGCTCTTATGAAGAAAGAGTTTGAGATGTCTATGATAGGTGAACTTCATGTCTTCCTCGGTTTTCAAGTCACACAAATGAAGGAGGGCACGTTCATCTACCAAGAGAAGTACACTCGGGATCTTCTTAAGAGGTTCGGCATGGAAGACTCCAAGCCTTATGACACACCTATGGCTACAAGTGTCCCTCTTGATGTGGATGTTAAAGGTATACCGGTGGACCCTAAACTCTATCGTTCTATGATTGGTTCACTTCTTTATCTTGCCGCATCTCGACCGGATATCATGTTTAGTGTGTGTCTTTGTGCTCGTTATCAAGCTAACCCTAAGGAGTCCCATATGAGTGCCGTGAAAAGATTTCTTAGGTACATCAAGAGCACTCCTACAATGGGCCTATGGTATCCAAAAGGCTCAGACTTTGGACTTGTTGGCTATGCGGACTCGGATTTCGCCGGTTGCAAAGTGAGTAGAAAGAGTACCTCCGGTGGATGCCAATTTCTTGGACAATCACTTATCTCATGGAGTTCCAAGAAACAAAATTGTGTGGCTATCTCTACGGCGGAGGCGGAATATTTGGCGGCCGGTGCTTGTTGTGCTCAACTCCTATACATGAAGCAAACACTATTGGACTATGGACTATCTTATGGGCAAGTACCTCTCTATTGTGATAGCGAAAGTGCTATCAATATGGCTCTCAACAAGGGTGATCACGGCCATGCAAAACACATTGAAGTCAAGCATCACTTCATCCGAGATCATGTGGCTAAGAAGGATATTGAATTGATTGGTGTTCGGACTCATGAACAATTGGCGGACATCTTCACCAAGCCACTTGACAAGAAGACCTTTTGTAAGCTCCGGGGAGAATTTAATGTTCTCGACCTCTCCGACTTCACTTAATATCCTTGAGCTTACGCTTGTATATATGTATATATACCTTGCTTGTTTTTGTTTGTGTTGTTGTTTTTGTGTGTTCTTCTTGTTTTGTAGGACCGGCAACTAACCTTTTTGAGATAGCAATGAGCATGGGTTAAGCTTGGGATTGGTGGCACTATGGCTCCCGAGGCTTTGAAGAAAAGGCTCATCGTGATCAAGCTCAAGGAGGGCTCACACTTGTTGTTGGTAACTTCGCTCTTAGCTTTCTCTCCTTTTTACCCTTATAGCATCATGCATTGTACACTTATCATTCTTTGCATTAGCATCATGCATCTTGCATAAGTGTCTCGGCGCCGAGCACCCATCTAGGGGGAGTTGCTTATTCACAATATGAGTATATGACCTCCTATGATGAATACATAGCAATGCTATATGAGCTTCATGCCCATTGAACCATGATTTTTGAGCTCCAAGGTTAAATCCACTTGCGCGGCTCAAAGTCTAAAGGTTCATACATTTCCATCATCATCAACTAACCCCTATGTACTTCAAGACAATATTCTTTTGAGATTGTGTGTAGGGATACTTGATGAGGAGATGGAGAATCACGGATTAAGGGGAGCTTCACGCCAAATCAAGTAACTCATTTTCCCACTCGTCTCATATATTTACTCTAACCTTTCTTCCTTGGTAGACTCTTTTTGAGTGATAGATGCCAAAGGGGGAGAAGGTTTTGGGCTTAATGATCAAGCAAGAAGAGAAGAGTTATGATGGAGAAGAGTTCGGGCTTACGATGAGTTGGAAGATGTCATCTCAAGGAGGAGTTTGTACAAGAGAAGATCAAGTGATCAAGACGATCGATCTTCACACAATCTTGAGGTGACGAGGTGACGAAGAAGAAGCAATACCATCTCAAGGGGGAGTTTGTCAAGTGATCAAGATGATCGATCTTTACACAATCTAGAGATTGGTGCATTTGTCAAGGGGGAGCGGAATTCCACAAAGTAAGTATGAAGGTAAACCCTTTGAAACCATCGCTTGTCATAGCTCCTTGTGCTTTATTTCACTTGTGAAATGAGTTTTTGCTCTAACTTGTGACTTCTTTTGAGCTATGACTTGCCTCGACCTAATCGACAAGGTAACTATCTCTCTATCTTTTACTTGTTGTTTAGAGTCTTGATCGAGTTGCGTTTTATCTTGGCTTTTGTCATTACATCTTCTATCTTCTCGATCATTTTTATCATGGTTGTCATTCATCACCAAAAAGGGGGAGATTGTAAGCTTCATGACCATTGGAGCTAGGGAAACCCCAAGGTATGAATGTTTTGGTGATAGGAAGAGAACCATGAATGTGACTAACACTCTTGTGAGATCTTATAGGTCACATAGAAAGGAAGCTCCGTCCGTTGGTGGTGAACGTCAACACACCATGAACTTAATGAAAAGGATGATTGGTTGCCTTCATCGTCACAAGAACGGACTTGATGGAGTCGCGGAGAAGATATGGATCAAGGCTAAGGACATGCTAGATCCAAGCGGTGTTGCTTGGTCAGATGTTAGCTTGAGTCCATAGGAAAAACCGGACTATCAAGAGGGTTCGAGGTGGTTCTCTTAGTACACACTAGTTATAGAGATCATTGGATGCATGGTGAGTCTCTCAGGGGCTAGGGTGGCAGAAGAGGGTTGAAGGAACCAAGAAGTTCAAGTTTGGAAGAAGAAGATCAAGAAGAAGACGAAGCTGCGAAGGCAGAGGAGACCGGACAGTACGGTCAAGGAGACCGTACAAGACGGTCTACAGAGGAAATCCGGACAGAAGAGGTTAAGTTTCTGGAAGTGGAGAAATAGAGACCGGACAGTTGACCGGACAGTACGGTTCTAGGGACCGGACAGTACGGTCTCTATTGGGATTTCCAGACAGAGAAGCTGAAGTTTCTGGAAGTTGAAGAATGAAGACCGGACAGTTGACAGGATGGTACGGTCATGGAGACCGTACAATACGGTCTTACAGGAGAAGAGCAACAGAGAAGGAGAAGTTTCTGTTGGCTGAAGAAGAATGGAGACCGGACAGTACGGTCCTAGGGACCGTACAATACGGTCTGGTTTGAGATGAGGTGCAGCACTCCCTGGACGCCGGTCTGGTGAAGACCGGACAGTACGGTCAGAATGGGGACTGGACAGTACGGTCTATTGTACGGTCATCACGCAGACTGGGCACTTTTGGACAACGGCTAGTTTGAGGTTGGTGGCCTATATAAAGTCGGTTGTTTACCTCTTTGAGATGCTCTTGGACCCAGGAAAGAGGGGAGGTGCTGCCAAGAAGCCAAGAGGAAGAAGTGTGAAGCACTTGAGAGGGATTTGGAGTGATCCTAGTGCTTGAGAGAGTAGCAAGTTGCATCCTTTGATCTCTAGGCTAGTGTGGGCTTGAGAGAGTCATCTAGGGCTGTTACTCTTGGTCTATGCCAAGGCCTAGACCGGTTAGGTGTCGGTGTTGAGCTGTCCAAGGAGATTGTGGAAGCTAACACAAGTTTGTACACGGTCTTGGAGCTTCCCGTGCGAAAGAAGCATCACTAGTGGAGCGCCCTTTGGCACGCATCAAGTGCGGAGCCTTACCTCCGGAAGAGTACCCGGGATCGAGCCCGACGGGACGTGCCTGCGACTTCACTCGGAGGGTGAAGTGTGCTCTAGGAGGGATCGCCTTCGAGCGGAGGGACGGGGTCAAGACTCCGGCGGGAGTAACCCAACGTGGAGTAGGGGAAGACGTCATCCTTCCGAGACCACGGGAAAACATCATGAGCATTCTCTATCCCTTCTCCTTTACTACTCGCATTTACTTATCGCACTATATATGATTGCTTGTAGTACTTGAGTTGTGCTCTTATCGAGCTTGTGTGTTTTACCTTGGTTCCTACTAGCTTCATTAGTATTGCTTGTTTGCCTTGCTCGTGTGCTTACTTGTCGTAGCCTAGCTAGTAGCTCTAAGGACTCTACTTAGTGTGCCTAGTATCTTTGGTTGCCTTGTCTCTAGTTATCTAGTTGCCTTACCTTGCCTAGCTTAAGTCTTCCGCTATATATATCTTGTGCTAGGTTGCTAGTATGGTGTGTTTGTGTTATCTATATCCACTAGCTATATAGGTTAAGGATACTCCTTAGTGTGCTTTACTTTGTTAGTAGAACTACTTGCTAGGAGTTGCTTGGGTGTTAGTGTTTGGAAATAGATTCTAGAGTGCACCGATTCACCCCCCCCCCCCTCTCGGTCACACGATCCTTACAGTGGGGAGTTTTTCTGAAGTGGAAAATGACTTTGCGTCAATCACGCACCTCGACCCTCGATTGCCGGGGGGGAGGGGAGTTTTTCCGAAGTGGAAAACGACTTTGCGTCAATCTCGCACCTCGACCCTCGATTGCCAGGGGGGATGGGAGTTTTTCCGAAGTGGAAATCGACTTGGCGTCAATCTCGCACCTCACCCCTCGATTGCTAGGGGGGAGGGGAGTTTTTTCTGAAGTAAAAACATCTTCGCGACAATCTCGCACCTCGACCCTCGATTGCCAGGGGGAGGGGAGTTTTTCTGAAGAACAATACAATGTAAACAAAGAAACAAAACGCAAGGATAAATAAAGTTCAAAGTTCCATATAAACACTTTTGTAACATCGACCGTCGGAGGGAACATCGAAAACCCAAGGATGTGAAAAGATAGGTTCGCTCTCTAAAACCTCCTCTTTTGGAACTACCAGAGAGGGTCGTTCTTTGCGGACCCTGCAAGTCTTCAAAACGCGAGCTACCTCCGCGCGGCATTCAAAATATTCTTTCAAAGCGTACGTCCAAAAAGGCTGAGAGAAGATTCAGCAAACCTTTCGCGAAAAACAGCGAAGCTACCACGAGTGGCGCAAAAATTACCATTGCGATAACATAGAGGTTCAAAAGCAGACTCCTCTTCGGAGACCTGCATAGTGTACGTTACACCAAGTCATAAAAGTACATTATTACAAGCCCCAAAAAAGCCGGCCAAAACTGCAAACTAATTTAAACCTCAGCATCCTTGCCGGCACTCCTGGCGCTCCTCGCTTCAGGCGGAGTTTCCACAGTGGTCTTCGCCTTCTTGGAAGCAGCAGCACCCTCGCCCGAAGAGGTAGCGCGCTTGCTCGGCTCGGGAGAGCCTGCTTCTTGGTCATCTTCGGAGATCCCGCAGCCTGCCGAAACAAAATAATGAATCAAAAGAGAAACGCGCGGCCAAAAACCATAAAACATAACATAATAACAAGCTTACCGCTTCGAGCTCATCGGCGGCCCTCTTACGCGAAGCTTCAGCACCGACTGGCCCCCAATAGTATTTAAGAAAGCATTTCACAACGACACAAATCTTGTCGTTATTAGTCGCCGCATTTGTAGTCGCGAAATCGGAGGGGGTAAAGCCAGATTTGCCCAGCTCAACGAAGTGAGCGCATTTCTTTCGGTCCAAATGATCCAGCATCGCGAAGAGACCAGTCCGAAGACACTGATCACCAGAGCTGCGAAAAGCCTCTGGGAGCAGCACAAACTCTTGACTCAACTAAGCAAAGAAAAGAGACGGCGATATGCGAGTGTCGGTAGGTAGCGGGTTAGCCTTCCCTCCCACTCGGGCAAGTGCTTCGGTGAATTCACGGGACGCCTTGAGAGCGCCTTCATCGAACATTTTCGCGAAGTCCTCCAATTGCCGAGTCACTTCGGCATTCTTCTCTTCAGCGGTGTGGATTTTCTCCGTCTGATCAGCCAAAGCTTTCTCGGAAGAAATCTTGAGGTCAGAAAGCTGTTTCTCCTTGGCGACCAAATCGATTTGGCCTGCTCCAACTCTTCGCGAGCTTTCTCCCACTTTGCCTTCTCCTGGCGCAGCTCTTCTAGTTCCGCCGAAGAACCTCCAACGCTAACGCTTCCAACAACTTTGGAGCGGAGAGCTTTGATGTGGCGTAAACCTACGCAAGTTATAATAACGAATAATAAGCGAAGATACCTAATGAATTAGAACAACAGCTAAAAGTGAAACTAACCACAGAAACTTGGCGCTCCAGAGTGTCAACCAACTCTGTCGCCGGCGCTTCGCTTAAAACGCGCCCCAAATCTGCGAACACAAAACAAATAAAGGTAAGCAAATTGGTTTAAAAAAAACTGATTTGACAAAAGGAAAAAATAAATAAAGAAAGAAAAGAGAAGGACCCGCAAGAGACCTTCAGAGTTAAAACTAATATTTCCACTCATCATGCCAAAAATCAATCGACTAGCTCCATCCCCAGGCGCGTTGGAAGAAACTGCATCACTAGAGCTATAGCTACTGGAATCTCTGGAACTCCCACTCGTTCCTTCGCTGGAGCTCCCACTTGAAGTCCCAACATCCCTCATGTCCCGAAGAACACGGTCAAGACCCTCATATCAACTGTAAAAGCGTCAACTTCACGGCCATTTCCTGCCAAAGTAGTAGCATCAGGGCCGTCTGAGTCCTCCGCAATGAGCTCGTCTGATTCATCTAAGTCAATCACCGGAGCCCTTGGACCAGTGACAGCTTCATCAATCCCTATGCCCGCATAGGGACCGGAGTCTGACTGGCGGGGACTCTCCGACACAAACTCGTCAGAGCCAGAAAACAATACCACCACCTGAAGCAAGCACCTCTTCGCACTGAACAGTGGGCAAACTGGACGAAGTCCCCAGCGTACCTGAAGTCCGACCGGAACTTCCACCCGCAAACCTCTTCCTTTTACGCCTCTCCGCGTTGATGGTCACCATCACTTCAGCAGCAGACGAGGGTATTTTCCAAACAGTTCTCCGCGAAGAGCTTTTCTCCGCGTTTTGTCCCTTGTATTTCGGAGGCTCGATAGCATTCTTCCAACCTTCCAACTCAATAAAACAAGTAGTCCTGAAAGGTTTTTTCCCAGGTTTCTTACGACCACACTGAACTGGGGCAACCTTATGCTCGTAATATGTCACGTTCATGAAATCAAAGACACGATTTATCCATCTCGCCAGCAGAGTTTCCTCTCATAATAATCAGCCTCCTCTTCCGTGAATGGTCCGCAGAGAATACTAGCGGTGTCCTCGACAATCTTCACAAACTGTACATCCGACAAGTCATCAGGTTTTTTCACCACTCCCTCATCGAAGATTACATTCTGAAAAACAATGTTAAACTTCCAAATCTTCTTCGCTCTATGCTTTTTCACACTCCAGCCTTTCCGAAGAGGCCAAATACGAGCGGCGAGAAACTCTTCCACCAGAGTTTGAGAGCTCAGAAGCCGGCACACAGTCTTGAAAGCATTGCAAGTAGACTGGAACGCTTTGCTGTCATCATATCCAGGAGAGAAGATGGGCTCCGCGTCACGTATGTTGCTGGCAAGAGGGTAGAATGTGTTGCCATCTTCGTCCTCCTGATCAGGAACAGGAACATAGAACCAATACCTCATCCAATCATCAGGCCATTTGTTCCTCTTAGCAGTGACAAGGCCAACAGATTTGATCTTCGACTTTCTAGAAAAGTCTCGCGGTTTGAAGGAGCAAATCCCGTACTGAGAATGAAACACATCATCGTCAAACCGCACCTTCTTGTTCTGCAAATGACACCGGAAAAACCGACAGAATGCGTCGGGGTGCAAGCGGGATTTGTGGGTGCGCACGGCCCAAATGAACTTCGCCAACTGAACAAAAGCATTTGGAGTCAACTGGTGCAGCTCAACATTGTATCGGTATAGAATCACTCCGATAAAGTTCCAAGTTGGCTGCCGAAAACCAGCCTCATAAAAATCCGGAAACACAACTGCCTCATTAGGCTCCGGAGTGAGAATCACTTCGCCCTTAGGAGCTCGAGCAGCGCCTGCCTCAAAGTACCCAAGCTTCGCATATTGTTCCAGCACACGTTCAGTCACTAGCGAAGGCTCAAGACGAAGGGTCTTCTGCAGTTGCATCAGGCGCCTAAGCGGAGCGCCGCCTTTTCGGCGAGTCTTTTCCCTATCTGACAATTCCGCAGACTCGGCAAAAGCATCTTTTGAGCATCCCACCTTTCTCGAACTCTCAAAAAATGATAGAATTTACTTTTCCGCAGTCACTATTTCAACTTCGCCCTTCGCTCCAGTATCAAGAGCAGACTCTAAATAAGCAATAAAATTAGCATTTTCTCCTAAGTCATTACCTCCAACAGCAGGCGGAGTGGCAGTTGGAGTCATATCGACTGTAGTCATACCAGCCGCGGTGTCCTTCTCCGCGTCGTCCCCTCCAGCAGGTTCGGCTGGAGCCACTTCGTGTTCACCCTGCTAAGCGGAATCGGCAATCTTCTCTGAGCTATCGCTCAGGAGAGAGCGCGACTCAACCGCCTGCGAATCAGACGGGACTTCGGCAGAAACGTTCTCGGCCGCCATGTCCTCGACAAGACGAGCAGTTTGCTTGATCCTGGCCATCAAAAACCAAAAAGCCTGAAAGAGCGAAGAGAAACTTGCTCTGGCAAATAGTTAAACAGAAAAGCGAAGATCAAAACTAGCAAGCCAAAGCAACCCTCGGTGAAAATCCGAAAAGAACAAACACTAGGCGAGCGACCTTGAAATCGGTGAAATGCCGAAGAGACTAAAAACTTCAAGCAGCAAGGGGTGAAATGAGCTCTCACCCCTCGGGTCCTTTTATAGGGAGGTGAAAACCGACGCAGTTATTGCGCATGGATAACCGCATCAAGCAGTTAAAACAAAAATAACGAATAAAACGGACGATCTAAGGTCTTCGCTTTTTCTAACCTCGGCAACATTCTAGGCTCAACTTCGAGATGGGAGTTTTTCCGGCTAGCCTCTTCGCATTCCTTGACGGTCGTCAGTTTCGAGGGTTCGGCTCATCGAAGTTGAACCTCGCCCACGAGGGGCTTGTGTTGGGGAATGGCGAAGAGCGCCGTTTAAAAACTCCTTTGTCACTTCGGTATTATAGGCCTCTCTTCGTTTTTCGCTATCTCTGTTGCAGGTCACGGGGTATGCGAAGGAGCGAGCGGGGAGAAGTCGTCCCCGAAACACGGCGAAGCGAAGAGGTCCAAGGCGGTTGTTGACGGTCCTTAGAGCAAGAATTTTACCGTCAATTACCTTCATAAAAGAATTAAAATGAACACCAAACATAGTGGTAGGAGTTTATTACTAATCAATTCCACAAGTGTTGGTGAATTTGTGAGTGCAGCTGCATTTCATAGGAAACCGGGGAAAGGAAGCATAAAAGGCCCACTCTGCAAACACCGAATTTCCCCGTCATAAGGAAATCTCCCCAAAAGCCCAATATCAAGGAGATATGAAGAAAGATCATCTCTTGGGGATCCTCAACATGGCAAGGATATATGGATCCACCAAATCAACCCATACCATATTCCAGAGAGGACACCACTCCGAGAAATCAGCATCGGCAGCCAAGGATGACATACACCAAAAGGGATACAAACCCTATTCACTTTGGGTCAACACATTGAGATACATCGTTAGAACCCAAAGGGAGACTCCTTGGCCAAGCCCAAGAAAGATATCACTCCGGCAAGTCCACGGTCATCGCAGAAATCACCGGGATGGAGAAAAGGCCAAAATACAGTCATCTGGACTCATCCTGGGCCATACACCGGGAAAGGCCTTATGAGGACCCCATGGACCACTACACCAAGGCCCAAGGCCATAGGGACCAAGGGGGGGTCGGCCGACCTGCTACAGTGGGTCGGCCGACCTGCTACAGTGGCCATTCTGGCCCATTTTTCTGTGGCGGTTCCCCACCGACGTACCAAGGTCGTTTCTGCCTGCAATCAATGCCACCGACCTAAGGAACCGCCTCAATTCCACCGCCTTTGGAGGGCTATAAATAAAGGGGTACCCCCCTCCTCTCAAGACACACAAGAAGGAGAGCCTCATTCCACTCCCAAGGGCCTAGGGTCCTTTGTATACTAGTAGAATAGGGAGAGAGTAGGGTAGGAGAGAAGGGTAGTCCTCCCCTTGTGAGGACCTTGCCCAAATCTTGTACCTTGGAGGATACTTATTCATAGGAAGTGTTCTTCGTTCGTTCATCGTTCGTTCGTCGTTCGTCATCATCGTTCATCGTTCGTTCGTCGTTCGTTCATCGTTCGTTCGTCGTTCATCTTCATTACAAGTGAGTATTCTTGATCTTCTATTGGATTGAATATTTCTATTCTAGTATAAGTTCTTCTTTTACTTGCTTGCATGATCATCGTTCCATTCAAGTAAGCATTTAGAGGCGGAATTTATCTTTAGTCTTGTGAACTAGAATAGGTCCGGCAGCTAGGATTTGATTGCCTTGTTGTCACGTGACCTTGGGACTGGCATAGGGACTTAATTGCTCTAGTGTCGCGTGTCCTAAGAGAAGTCGCCGGTAGGTGGTGACAGCCCTACTTGCTTAATCCTCTCTGTTCTAGTGAATTGACTTCTTGGAATCAGTCTGGCAGCGAAGACTTAATTGCTTTGTTGTCACGTGACCCTAGGACTGGCCTAGCACCTAATTGCCCTAGTGTCACATGTTCTAGTAGGGGGTTTGCCAGTAGGGTGGTGTACCCCCTGCTGTGTTTTACTCTTCCTTATTCAGAAAGAACCTCATCCATAGGAATCCTCTCTACCCCTTTTCTACCATCCTTCTTCGTTTCCTTGGACGAGCTAGACTAGAAGATATTTCCACTCCGTTCCTTTGGGAAAATATAAATAACGATACCCTTGAATACTCACGGGTGAAGTGCTACAACGGTATTCTCCGTGCGCTTGCGGATTTATTCGTGACGTAAGAAATACCAACAAGCATTTCTGGCGCCGTTGCCGGGGAACGGTTGTTGTTTCTATCTTCGAACCTAGTTGGTCCTCGTATTGTATCCTTTAAAAAAAAATCTTTCTTTTGTTTTTCTTTCCATCATCAAGCTTCCACCATCTATCCTCCCTATCCTATCCCCATCATTACCTATCCGATTAAAAGAAAATACCAAAAACATTCATCATGGAGCCAGAACCTACACTCGAATCATTTTCTGCTCCAAGGCGAGAGTTCTTTGAGCCACCACCATCTTCAAAACCAATTTCCTCATCTGGCTATCAATTCCACCCCGCCTTTATAACCATGGTACGGGAACGACCCTTCTCTGGACTTGACCATGAAAATCCGTATCACCATCTGCGAGAGTTCGAGCACTTGTGTTCATGCGTCATGATCCAAGGCATGACACAAGAAACCGTAAAATGGAAGTTGTTTCCTTTCTCCCTTCAAGAGAGAGCGAAACAATGGTACATATTGGCTGTCGGAAGCACGTTTGGTGATTGGGAAAAGCTTCGAGATAAATTTTGCTTAGCCTTCTTTCCCTTATCCCGCGTCGTTGCTCTCCGTATGGAAGTTCTCAACTTTCGTCAGAACGAGAAGGAGTCTATAGGTGCGGCATGGGCTAGGTTTTCCTTGCTAATTCTTTCCGGCCCAAACTTGTCTATTCCCGACCACATGTTATTGCAACACTTCTATATGGGTCTAGACAAGGAATCCGCCCTATACCTTGACATCACTGCTGGAGGGTCTTTTGCTACCAAAACCCCGACAGAAGGAAGAGTACTCCTAGAACTTATCCAAGAAAACTCTTCCTATGTTGATGATCTGAAAATACCCCTCCAAGAGTCAAGCCATGAGGAGCCCTCAACATCCGAGTCAAACCTTACATCGACCACATCCCAAGATTCACCTGTTGAGCCCTCTCCTGTACCAAGAACAATGAAGGAGGAAGAAGAAATTCAACCTCTTGAGTTCCCTTTATTCGAGGAAGATCTTTCTGATGATTATGGAAACACCTCGAATTACACTTGGGAAAAGATGCCTCCTACTCCTCCTGATCCTCTCAAGGAACCTTTTCTCAAGGAGGACATGAAGGCAAGTCTTGGGAAAACCTCTTTTGCTACCACTACCACTCAAAATCCTTTGGCGAAGCCTCATATCAATCATGAACCACTTGAGTTCTCGGACAAATACAAGGAATATCTTGATAAACAATCTCAAAATCCTTCAAATTATACTTGGATCCCGAAGCCTACGGCACACCTTCCTCGTTTGACCCTAATAACAACCTTGGAAATCCTCTTCTGCCTGTTACCCAAAACATCGAATGGTGCAGCCTCCTGACCCAGAGCAGAATCCGCTTGAGGAAGTTAAGATTGTATCATCTTTTGTACCTACCAAGCCTGCTTTGTTTGAGGACACAGAGCTTTCCATCAAAAGAGAGGATGAGTTGGAAGAAACTTTTCACCTATCCAAAACCGTACGGCCTTCATCATCATTTCCTGAGCCTCTCCCCTCTATCCCTCCATACGCCGTTCTTGTTGGTGATCAAGAACCTCTTGATAAGAAAAACTTCCAGGCTATGGACATTCTTGAGGCATCGACTCTAGTGTATGAACAACATGAAACTTTGCATGAGCATAAGAACTTTTTTCTTGAAAACCCACAAGACACATGCTCATATGACCCTCCTCTAGAGTCAATAATCATCGGTGCCAAAACCATGCATGAGCTCTGCAACCTCCATAAGGCTTCATTTGCTATTTGTTCTTTAGGATGGTTGTAGATGCTTTCATTTATCATAAATATTGCAAATATCGTGGTTGTATATTGGCACTAACCTTGCAGACATTCTCCGGAGCCACATCATATATCAAGCTAAACATGACGGGAAAAGTCTTGCTCGTCAGACTTAAAATGACGATGCCCTTGCCGACAGGATAACCGGCAGTTATCTCTTTTGTTGCATTTCTTTACATGATAAAATTTAAAATAAAAAAATTATACAAAAAAAAAGAATTTATATGAATAAACTAGGCGTTTTTTTCCCTTTTTCAAACATATAACGCGCCTTGAGTTTGTCATATTCAATAAACTTAGGCTCACCGGTCTTTAACCCCGGTAGAGTCCTTTTTATTTCCATATCCTTTTGTTTGTTTTGAATAAAAAAAAAAGTCTAGGTACAAGAACAAGTGTGGGGGAGACCTCTCGTTCTTCATCAAGCATACACTCGAGATCTCCCACCAACAATGCACAAACATCGCGCCGTTCAAACACGCTATGGAGTGGAGTCATCGGGCACAAGAAAAGAAAGTTCGATCGTAACTTTGGTTTGATCTCCTACGGCCACTCTTGGTCTCCACTTCATCCAACGCGATGGTTTGCGCATTCTACCCTACTGCTCTCTCTCCCTAACTCATGAGTTAGAATAATCTTATGAGTCGATCACTAAAATTTAACTCAATGATAAAAGAAACCTTGTTATCCCCTCAACCAACATACTTCTGCATGGTTGGCCTGCATACTCTTTATTCCTCGCATCATACTCTGTTGCTTGTGAACACACCAATCTCATAGGACCCCATGTTTATCTAAGTTGTTGGCGAATGTGATATGGTTGGATGAGAGGAATCTTGCTTTTTCTGTATAAGAGTGCTTGGGAATTTATCTTGAAAAATTTAAAATCTATAGCTTTGCACTCCTCAATGATCTCATTTTCCCACCAGAGCCAAATAATGATCACATTGAAAACCTCTACAAATGCTACTTGTTATTACTTTGAGCTTTGTCAAATTGTGTGACCCTTGTGAGATGCTTGTCATACTTTCATGATCAAGATCACGTACACATACACCACCACCACAAAACATGCTAAACTTCTACACTGGAAGTTAGCAACACCTTTTCCATCCACCCATCCACCAAAAATAAATACTCCATCACTTGTTGTTGATGTCTCTCTCTAAAATATCCTTGCAAAAGAGGCATGGCTATCGAAAAAAAAAAGAAAAAGGTTGTTGAAAAAAAAAGAGAAGAAGAAGTAGAGAGTACTCACATGCATGAGAAGCATGAATAAAAGAAATACATGCTCTAGCATGCTGAGTGTAAAAAAAAAAAGAAGGAAAAAAAAATGGTGATAGCCATGCTCTCAAATGAAAATCAATCAAGAGAGAGACATCATCGCACATCAAGGGGTATCCATCTCATTCCATTCACCATCATATACACATATCCACACACATGCACATTCTTGATCAGATTGTATGACTTGTTTTCTCTTTGGATCCGCTCTTTGACTTAGCAATATAAGTGATGCAAGTATGCTCCTTTCCATCCCTACCAAGCTCCACAAAAAGCCATTTGTAGATGTAGGATGAAAAGAGGCAAATCAAATGCCTTGGTGAGGAATCATACACATTGAGCGATCCGAGAGTTATCATTTGAGGAGTACAAGCTATGTTTTATTTTGAAAATCTATCAAAAACCCAAGTTACTCAACAGAGGAGTAATGATGACTTGAATCAAGAACGTTCCATTCCTCAACCGCCCAAGATGACATGGTAGACACATCAAAGTTCACAGGTGCAGGTATGGCTTGGAATAACTAGTATGCTAGCATCATACCAAAGGGAGTTTTGTTCCACCTTAGTCCTTCAACTTTACTCGAGGACGAGCAAAGGCTAAGTGTGGGGGATTTGTTGACGGTCCTTAGAGCAAGAATTTTACCGTCAATTACCTTCATAAAAGAATTAAAATGAACACCAAACATAGTGGTAGGAGTTTATTACTAATCAATTCCACAAGTGTTGGTGAATTTGTGAGTGCAGCTGCATTTCATAGGAAACCGGGGAAAGGAAGCATAAAAGGCCCACTCTGCAAACACCGAATTTCCCCGTCATAAGGAAATCTCCCCAAAAGCCCAATATCAAGGAGATATGAAGAAAGATCATCTCTTGGGGATCCTCAACAATGGCAAGGATATATGGATCCACCAAATCAACCCATACCATATTCCAGAGAGGACACCACTCCGAGAAATCAGCATCGGCAGCCAAGGATGACATACACCAAAAGGGATACAAACCCTATTCACTTTGGGTCAACACATTGAGATACATCGTTAGAACCCAAAGGGAGACTCCTTGGCCAAGCCCAAGAAAGATATCACTCCGGCAAGTCCACGGTCATCGCAGAAATCACCCGGGATGGAGAAAAGGCCAAAATACAGTCATCTGGACTCATCCTGGGCCATACACCGGGGAAAGGCCTTATGAGGACCCCATGGACCACTACACCAAGGCCCAAGGCCATAGGGCCAAGGGGGGGTCGGCCGACCTGCTACAGTAGGTCGGCCGACCTGCTACAGTGGCCATTCTGGCCCATTTTTCTGTGGCGGTTCCCCACCGACGTACCAAGGTCGGTTCTGCCTGCAATCAATGCCACCGACCTAAGGAACCGCCTCAATTCCACCGCCTTTGGAGGGCTATAAATAAAGGGGTACCCCCCTCCTCTCAAGACACACAAGAAGGAGAGCCTCATTCCACTCCCAAGGGCCTAGGGTCCTTTGTATACTAGTAGAGTAGGGAGAGAGTTGGGTAGAGGAGAAGGGTAGTCCTCCCTTTGTGAGGACTTAGCCCCAATCTTGTATCTTTGAGGATACTTATAATACATTGTTCGTCGTTCGTTCATCGTTCGTTCGTCGTTCGTTCATCGTTCGTTCGTTCGTCATCGTTCGTTCGTCGTTCATCGTTCGTTCATCTTCATCAAAGTAAGTATTCTCGATCTCCTATTGGATATAGTCTAGCCTTGGTTAAGCGTTCCTTGTTTGGTTGTGGATCCTTGGCTTGCTTATGATTTGAGTACTTCTTATCTAGATTAAGTTCTTCCTTTACTTGCTTACGGGATCATTGCTCTGTTCTAGAGTGCCTTGCTTTTCAACCAAGTTAAGGTAGTAATCAATAACTTAGACGTGGTGTCTAGGTTAGAGGTTACCTTTGTTTGCTGCGTGCTCCACGGTTTGTTGAGGTAGGCGGTAGGTGGTGACAGCCCTATCCGTCCATCGTAATCCTCCACGTTCGGGTACGTAGTAGGCCTCTTGGCCGAAGTGACTTGGCAGACCAGGTCTAAGCCGGCGCCCAAAGTAAGCAATTAGAGGAGGGATCTACCATAGGTCTGGCAGTGAGGACTTGATTGCCTTGTTGTCACGCGACCTCAGGACTGGCATAGGGACTTGATAGCCCTAGTGTCACGTGTCCTAGTGTAGAGGGTTGCCGGTAGGTGGTGACAGCCCTGCTGTGTTTAAACTTCTCTTTTTCTAGAAAGAACCTCATCCATAGGAATCCTCTCTACCCGTTTCTACCATCCTTCTTCGTGTCCTTGGACGAGCTAGACTAGAAGATATTTCCACTCCGTTCCTTTGGGAAAATATAAATAACGACACCCTTGAATACTCACGGGTGAAGTGCTACAACGGTATTCTCCGTGCGCTTGCGGATTTATTCTCTGTTGCAGGTCACGGGGTATGCGAAGGAGCGAGCGGGGAGAAGTCGTCCCCGAAACACGGCGAAGCGAAGAGGTCCAAGGCGGTGACGCGAGGCTTGAATAGCGAGGAGCTCTTCTCGTGGGGCCCATCTGGCGAAGCCATGGCGGGTCCCACGTCCGGTCATAACTAGGGTTACAGTTTCACAAGGCGTTGTAACAAGACTCTTATGCCCTTTTTACAATTTTGTACATAGGGTTTACTGTACAGACTACTGTGATCAAGGATATTTATGTCAACAAGGGCGCATGTTGAGTAGGCTATAAATAGTCCCTATATGGCTCCCGTTGGGGGGGGGGGGGGGGGGGGGGGGGGGGGGGTGGGGGGGGGTTGGATTCGGTGGTTTTTTTTCTTGGTTTTGTGTTGGTTTTTTGTTTTTTGGTTTTGTTCTGTGGGGTTTTTTTTTTCTTGGTTTTGGGGGGGGGGGTGGGGGAGCGATTCCCTTGACTGTTTTTGGTGTTTGTCCCCCGGTACTAATGAGGTCTTCCTCTCCTTTATTTCTCTTCGCATTAGTAAGTCTCTCTCTTCGCATTTACTTTCATTAGTCCAGTGGTATAGCAGTAGTAGTTTGTTCAGAATAGTAGCCTTGTGATCCAGTTTGGTGTTGTCCTGTGAAGGATATCCCAACAAGCACCATGGACAACGGGTTCCAGCATACTTTATTTTTGTCCCCAACGGCAGCTACCGTTTGCCGCCCAAATCCGTTTTCATTCATCTTCGGCTCGTTGCGACCACATCGTCAAACGACACCACCAACACGGGGGGGCTCTGCTTTGGTGGCACGCTTGTCAACTCCGGAGCACGTAGTGCACAGAGACATCGCCGTCAAGAAAATGTACGGAAGTAATGCTATCACATCAGCGACGGCGACACCGCCTACACTGCAGAATGCCACTCCACGCTCTCGACACCACCATGAAGAAGAACGAGAAAAAAAAACGAACTGCAGCTATGGAAGCACGCAGTTGGTGGGCACTACTCCAAACTAGCGGGCTGGTCAATGTTGGAAACCAACAAAAGCTGTAGATTGTCTTAGAACTTGATCATTCAGAGCAAGACTGAACGTCAGACAACACCAACCATACACCATCGCATCACAAGCTAACCAAGACTAGCGATGCTCTGTTCTGTTCTCTGCTCTCCTGCAGTTTGACAATTAAACCAGCAAGCACTTTCAAACTAAGAACAAACAATAGTAACAAAACAGAGATATATCATCATGGCAATCATTCCCATGTACATAAGTGTGCTCAAGCGTTACACAGGGATGCTGTAGCAGGTAAGGATGTGTAAGATATCTATCTCTACTTATCACACCTAGATGAAAGCAAAAGCAAGTAGTAACTCCTTGAATCAAGAATATGGAACATGAACTGCCACGACTTATGGCCAGTCTCCATCCCTTTCATGCATCAAGAACCCATCATCTGGACACCCTATTTGTCAGACCTTTGGCTCCTCGACGTGTGTTGTGCAATCCCTCTTGTGTTCAATCTGTGGACAGGTGTTTGTTATCAGTGAAAAAATAGCTCACCAAATAACTTTTTTTGAAGAAACTGGAGGGCAATTGCCCTACAGATACTTGATCAGATGGGTGGGGGATCAGATGGGTGGGGGTTTACCTCTTTGGTAACCCTCTTTCTTTTCAGCCTGTTTCCGCACTGCAGTTAGCATCCAGCTCAACAAATCTACTGGAGTTCTCATGATCTATGTCAACATTACGAAACTGTGATTGTTTTTATTCTATCAGTTCGACAGACAACAGGCAGATGGGAGGAGCAACCGATGGATGGATGATCGATCAGTAAAACTTATACGGAACAATCATCTAAACTGAACACGCTTAAAAAACTAGACTTTCAAATCTTTGTGCGCCCAACATCTGCATTGGCTCATTGGTGAAGCCAAATAGAAAGAGTTAATTTGCACAGCGTTCGTAGAGAGTGACAAGAAATGAAGATGGGAGCACTTTTTTAGCAGAAGGCTCTTTCACATTTGCATCAACAAATGAACACTGCACACATATTTGCGCACATCTGAACAAATGTATATCCGAACATTTACTCTGAACTGAATATTGCGACCACGAAACTGTCCATTTGAATTTACATGCTAACATCTGAATAAATGCACTACTCTCAAATGAATATGCACCAACAGGTAGCAACTGCGGCGTACGTTGCCCCAGTGAATGCATGGCCGGACCATCGCATGTTCGAATCAACGTGAGGTTCATTAACCATGACCGTGGACCTCAACAACTTCACATCTAATAATCCTATCAAGAGTTGAGAGCAACAAACTGAATCTATGCATGCAGAATCATCTGAACAAGCTAGAAAAGGGAACTGTGATATATTTGTGAAACACGGAACAATCATCTAATAATCAAACTAGCCTGTCAAACGGTACTTGCGAGCAAGCCTGATCCAGAACACGACGACGCCGGCGATGAGGACAAGGATGAGGCAAGACAAGGCGACGGCCATCCACGGTTGGTCAAGGCTCGCGACGAGAGCGACGAGGCACGCGAGAGGGAAGCCGACCCAGTACATGCCGACGTCGACGAGAGACTGACGCACGGCGAAGGGCGCGCGCGGCAGGAAGAGGTGCATGTACACCATGGCCTCCGAGACCACCGCCATGTACAGCCCCCAGAGCATAAGGGGCGGCAGCCAGCACGGGACCGGGAAAAAGGAGTCGCCGGGGTAGAAGCAGTATGCCACGGCCGCCGCGCTGGCCATGTACATGATCGGCAAGTAGACGGCCACTGCCCACACAACGACACGGGGTACGATCGACTTGGCGTTCACGTCTCCGACCGTCAATGGCGACACCGCCGCCGCCGCCGCCGCCGCCGCTGATGCCACCATGATAGTTCTGCCTGAGTCCTGACCCTCGCACACGATCAATCTGGCAATCGCCTCCCCGACCGAGAATGGCGGCGCCCTCGTGTTCTGTGAATTGACAGATATTTCGCAGTCCATTGGGTTTGCTTTTCGGTTTTTACAGTGAGGCCCAGGGCGGCCTTTGTGGCCCATGCGTTTAGGCCCACGATGACGGAAACAAGATGACGTCAGATTCTTTGCAGGGGACGACAACGCGGTGCATGCAACAAGATGCCCATCGATGCTTGACTGCCGCAGTGGCGGACCAAGATGTAGCGGACCGTACTGCATCAGAATATGCAGATAGCCAAGCATCAGAACCTGATGAGTTGTTTTCCAGATCTCCTCATCATGTTGTGTCCGTCTGTTTGATTGCAGACATTCAAACATTGTGAACTCATCATGCATCAGTTACATACATGTTTGCATCGATTCTGAAGACAACTCCCCGGCACCTTGCCGCCCAAATAAAGCCGTTCTCGTCAACGGACAACACGAGCACTCCTTCACCGCCACATTTCGCTGCCGCTCGTATTTGATTCGTTAGACCAGCGGTCCAGGGCGGCCGAACACTACCCTTGGCTCTCGACTCCGCCATGGAGAAGAACCAGAAGACGGCAAGCAGCAGCAACCATGGGAGAAAGCAGTTGGTGGACCTGCGTCAGTGCGTGCGAACTCGTCCGTCGTCGGCTCAGGTGCGAGGTGCGAAGACTGAGAGCAGGAGCTTCAAAGACGCAGGGGTGCATGGTTCTGTCAAGGTGAAGAGTCGAAACTGTATAGGACGAATGACGCCAAGGTACATGCACAACACATCTGGGGAGTTTGTGTTGTAGAGTCAGCAACAGGTGCAGAGTGCATTTATTTCCCTTTTTGCTTCCCGCACCGTCTTCATATTGAAAGTATGAGATGTTACTAGCTGGATGAATCCCACAAGGCCAAACATGCTTTCAACCGCATATCTTAAACCACCGGAATAACAGGATTGCTTTTTGAGACATACAATTGGTTGGCTGACATGCTGCGTTGGCTTAAGGATTTTCCTTCATTTTGCCATGATGTATTTTTTTTCCTTCCAATTCATTACCTTTTCAATTCTGCTACTCTTTTTCAAAATTGTGGGATTTTGCTATTAACTTTTCAAAGCTTATTCCACCAATTCCGAACCGGAACTTTTGTCATTTAGAAGCTTGCTCAGCTGTCCCGCTGCCTTTCCCCAGTGAAATCAACAAGCACTCCAAAATGAACTTTCACTTTGAAAAACTGGGAGCAAGGATGCAGTCAAATTGTTCTTCTTGCAGTCGCCACCTCCTATATAAGCAGATTGTTTTTATGTTCACATATTATGATATTTCTCCATAAGTATCTACTATACTATATTAATCTAGAGGTTTTCAATAAGTAGTCATCCTCGGCAGAATTTTCTTGGATGACTATGAACTGTTTATTCTTCCTGTGATAAGTACTGTTATTATGGTTTAACATTCAGTTCCAAGTTGTTCTATATAAGCTGATTACCAAATATGCAAATGGAAACTCAACGGTTGCTATGTTACAAGGCCCGACCTAGTTTGACAATATGTCAAACCACTGGAATAATAACAACTTAACATCCCTTTTAAGACAAACAGGAAATGCTGGGGCTAACCCATGAATCATGAAATGCTGTGTGGGATTTATTATTTGCTCCAGTTTGCCATGACTCACTTCTCTTTTGTTTCAACATTGCTACTCTTTTTCTAAATTTGGGGGGATCTTGGTACCTACCTTTGGACCTTATTCAACCAAGTACGAGATTTAAGGAACTTTCGAAGCTTCTTTACTGCTGCCTTTTGCCCAATGAAACCAACAAGCACCTCCAAACTGAATATTTACACTCAAAAACTGGACACATCCAAATTTCTACGCGCCCAGCATTGCACTGGTTCGTGGGCGGAGCCAAACAGAACCACTGGTGTGCACAGCCTAGGCTGCTGCAAATACATACGTACGGGAAGTTCTTTCTTCACTGAAGATGAGAGGATTCATTCCTTTGGCGAACAATGCATGCATAATCTCAAGAAGCGAATCATCGATCTGAACAAGAACATACAGGTGGGAACACACGACGGACCGATCGAGATCAAAGTGATCGATCTGTCCAGTTGATAATAAGGGACACTCATCTAATAATCTAACTAGGAGATGGAATTGTACGTGCGAGCGAGCGACACAAGGCAACGACGGCAGCAATGAGGATGACCATGAAGCAAGACACGGCGATGCCCATCCACAGTGGGGCAAGGCACGCGACGAGGACGGCCACCCACGAGAGAGGGACGCCGATCCAGCACATGCCGACGTCGACGAGAGCTTCGTGCACGGCGGCGGGCGCGCGGGGCAGGAAAGGTGCGTGTACATCACGAGCGCGGAGACCACGGCCATGTACACGCCCCACAGGATGACGGGCGGCAGCTGCCACCATGCTGCTGGGACGACGCCGGTGCCGGAGAAGACGGAATTGGGGTGGGACATGCAGTAGGCCACGAACGCCGCGATGGCGATGGACGCCGACGGCAGGTACAAAGCCACTGCCCACATGATACAACGGGGCGCGTTCGACCTCGCATTCAAGTCCCCGACAGTCAATGGCGGCGGCGGCGGCGGCGATGCCATCACGATTGTTCCGGGCGGCCCTCGTACAACCGATCTGGCAAATATTCAGAGTACTATAACAACTCGTATACCGTTAGTATGTATAGTTTCCGACAAATATAAGGAAGAAAATAAGCAGTAACTAACCAATAACCCCGATATTTTTAACCCCTAGAGCACTAAAAACAGGCACACCAAAACCGAATGCACACAAAACAAAGCACAAAATCAATCCTAAAATTCAAATATCCTACACTGAACAACACAAAACTAAGCATCCTGTGCATATTCAGAAGTCTGATAGTACAACTAACAAAGCAATGTCGATACCTTCTTGCAAGCAAGGCACAAATTTGTAAGCGATGCTTAAGAATACTCTAACGCTAAAGAATAATGCAAGTAGGAATGTGCCAATGCTTTAGGCAAGAGCAAACCATAGTAACAAAAGGAGATATATCATTATGGCAATCATTCCATCCAACATCCATGTACATAACTGTGCTCAAGCGTTACATAGGGATGCTGTAGCAGGTTAGGAGGTGTTCTCTACTTGTCACACCTAGATGAAAGCAAGTTGTAACTCCTTGAATGAAGAATATGGAAAATGAACTGCCACGACTTATGGCCAGTCTCCATCCCTTTCATGCATCAAGAACCCATCATCCGGACGCCCTATTTTTCAGACCTTTGGCTCCTCAACGTGTTTTGTGCAAAGCCCTCTTGTGTTCAATCTGTGGACAGATGTTTGTTATCAGTAAAAAAAAAACTCACAAAATAACTTTTTTTTAAGAAACTGGAGGGCAATTCCCCTACAGATACTTGATCAGCAAATAATTCAGTATACGGATACTTGATCAGCTGAGTGGGGGTAGGTAACCCTCTTTCTTTCAGCCTTTTTCCACACTGCGGTTAGCATCCAGCTCAACAAATATCCACCATACATGCCATTATCCCGATTTGAGAGGGTAAAGAAGAAATTGTAGAGATATAGGAAAAAATAAAGTTTTAATTTCTAAAGCTGTCAATTAAGTATGATTGTGAGCAATCGAAATATACTTATCTATAATTATTACGATACAGAGTTAGGGAGTTTATCTATTGAGTTATTTTTACTATCATTAGGGTGGTAAAGGTTTAGAACATTGGCTTTTATAGTGGTACCATTTTTTTTCTACTAATCAAGTTATAGTCGTTATAGTAGTACTTTAAGGATGGTAGGAGAAAAATCTCATATCCTATTAGCAAAATATAAGAAATATGGGAATACATATGTTTGCTTAAGCTTACCTACTATACTTAAATTGCTAGCCCGTGCAAGTATTGCACGGGTTGACGGGCTAGGTCAAATAAAAAAAAAGAAACCGCTATAGCTTCAGTTGCGCTGCGCTTGCCATGGAGCCGTGTGCTTCGTGCTGAGCAGCCGAAACCGCAAACCGCGTGCAGCTCTCATCCGTTCATCGATGCGCTGTTCATAAGTCATACTCCAACAGTCTACCCAAATGCCACTTATAACCCAAAATAGGTGTCAAAACATCAAAAAACACTCTCCAACAGAGTACCCACCCCTCCTACCCATTTTCGGAGCCGGATGGTGGATGACCGAGCGGTAGGGCGCCGACGCGACGCGACCCACCTCCTCGCCCTCCCCGTCGTCCACCTCGCTCACCCCCTGCCGCCGCCTCTCCGAACCCTCCTCCCTGGGCGCGGGCGCCGCGTCCGCGTCCCGGTGGTGGTGAGAGGACCGGCGGCGGTGCTTGCGGCCGCGCTCGTCATACGCCTTCGGCCGCCGCGATCTCTCCCCGCCTTTCCTCTCCTCGCGCCGCTGCGCTCGCTCCTTCTCCTTCTCCCTGCGGTGGCGATCCCGGTCGGCGTCCTTGTCGTCGCGGTGGTGGCGGGAGGAGGAGCGGTCGGCGCCGCGCAGGGGGCGCGGTGGACTTCCAAGGCGCGGCGCGGTGGCGGCGGGCGGGCGCAGGCGAGGTCACGGGGGAGCCCTTCGCCGTCAAGTCCGTCGACCGCTCCGGCCTCGCCGACGACGCCGAGAACGGCGGCGACAGCCCGCCGCCGTCGCCGCGCGTGCGGCTCGCGGACATCGGCGACCTGGAGCAGAATCATTTCCCCAAATCCGCCCCCGATGCCGGCCACCTCGATTCGTCGCCGTGAAGATCCAGCTCGCTGCCCTCTAGCTCCATGGCTAACCTCCGCCTCGCTCGCGTCCCTCCGCGCAGCTTCTTCGGAGCTCTACTCGTCGAGCTTGGCCATGGTCGGAGCTGCTTCTGCTCCAGCTTCTTCGCGAGCTCTTCTCGTCGAGCATGGCCATGGTGGCCTTCCGCTTCTCCTGCAAGGCCGCCTCCGCGTCGCTGGAGCCTATCCCCTTCTCCGTCTCCTCGCCGAGCGTGAAGCGGCGGCGGCGGTCGGGCGAGCGCGGGGCTGCGACGGCGGCGGAGACCCAGTTACCGGAGTCTGTTGGAGATGGCAATTTTTTGGTTTCGAATATTCAAAGCTAGGCTGACCTATTGGGCGTTTGGGTCTCCAATTTTAGGTCCTATATTGTTGGAGTCAGTCTTAACGGAACTAGATACAGTAACACGGTAGGACCTGAAGCTACTGAAACCGCGTGTTGTTCTCAGTTGTGAATAGGAAAAGAAAGAATGCACTTCGACCGAAACAGCGTGTTTTTTTTATAAAGGTAGTACTCATATATTAAACCGGTGAATCCGAGTACAGAGGAAAGATAGAATCCCTTTTGATTACATTGCACCCCTAAGTGGGTGATGATGCTAGTAAGGAGCAGTGCAAAAGCTACAAAACAAACTTCTGATAGACTGGCTATCTAAGAACTGCCAAAGGGGCCTCGCTGTAATAGTGTAGGTTGATCGAGGGCCTTGTTGCCTGCTTGATGAGGTATCGTCGGTGAAATGTGATGCGTATGTAATTCACCTAGACACAAATGAAAGGCAAAGCTGGCTTCTCTAGGTGGCAGTACATTCGGAAGAAGACATGCTGGATCCGAGTCGCTACGACCAGAGCATCCGTGGCGGTCGTCGTCCTGTAGGACTCGAGCACGGTATGTCGTCGAGGACGTCAAGGAAGCATGTACCATCAGAGGGCGGCTGTCTTGTGGACTCCGCATTCCTGCAAAAGTTAGCAAGGAGCACCACAGGCACTGGAGACACGCAGTGGCCAACGCGTCGGCTGAATGCTGGTGCATGCATGTTCTCGCCAAACGGCAAAGGTTTGTTTTTGTCTCCCCTTCTTAGCGCCAAAGTTTGATATTCCCCATGTCAAGCTGCCCCCCGGTTGAGAATTATATTGCCTTTATTTATCGTCTTCGGAGTTCGGATGACTCGAACCTCTGGTCAGATATGTGTTCCATCGATATGGTCCACGTCCACGTGGATAATCAACCACTGGATTTCTTTAGTCCGACGAACAGAACTGCGTGATCTTCAATGAGTAACGGTCACAATCAAGCCACCAGAAGACCAGTCCAGCTCTTGCCGGTCGCAACAATCACATGTCCATGCATGCATCTCTGCTGAACTAACATCAGTTTCCCTTCTCCCTCGGTTAATTAGTTTTCGAGATAAAAAAATTGTTCTCACGAACTCCGGAAGATAACCTGCACGTTCTCTCTCGCGGTCTCGCCAAGTGGTGCTACCCGCGTTGCAAAACACCAAAGCGAAATCTGGTGACCACGAGTCCACCACCCTTTGAAACACATCTGCTTTCTGCCGTGCCGAAAAGGCTGTACCATGCGCGTGCACGAATGCGCGCCGCGTGATGGTAAAACCTGGCAGTTTGATTAGCAACCGGGCAGCATGGTGCAGCAAGGTAGGGGCAGGTAGCATGGTGGGAGCAGCTCACGTGGGTGGGTCCCAGAGTGGGGGAAAAGTTTTGGGTAGAAAGTTCTGTTGTAACTTTCTGAGACAAGTTTTCAGAAGAGTTGCACCGAAACTTTTTCAGACAAAAGTTTCTAGAAGAGTTGCACCGAAACTTTTTGAGACAAAAGTTTCCAGAAGAGTTGCACCGAAACTTTTTGAGACACAAGTTTCCAGAAAAGTGGCACCAAAATTTTTGAGACACAAGTTTCCAGAAAAGTGGCACCAAAATTTTTAGAGGAAGAAAGACATGAGAGAGGGAAAATCACCATCACGTGTGTGGGACCCGCGCGCCTACGCACCACGTGCATGCCTGTTAGGGTGTTCGGGAGAAAGTTGCGTGAGACCAACGCGGTGGAAAAAATAACCGTCACATGTGTGGGACCCGCTACTTTTTGTCTTTTTGCTGTCTAAATTCGCGCGCCCGCGCGGCTCCGCGCGCGGGCGTATTAGATGCCCCCGTGCCCAACCCTGGTGGCCGCGCCCGGCACGCAACGACGCACGCAGCGCAGCCGAACGGAAACTCAAACTCTGGTGGGGTCAGCCCCGAGCGGTCGAGGTGAATTCAGAAACGGGCCACAACCAGCAACCGAGCCCCTTGACCACGTTCGAGATGCGGTTGCGACCGAAACCGCGTGTTGGGTGCGGAGGAACCGAGGAAGCATTCCGGAAACCTAATTTTAGAGGAATATGTTCGTTTCCAGGGATCTAAATTTTAGAGGAGTCACATCAAAGAGAATCTTACCATTTCAAATTAGGCTCATTAAATTCGTCTCGTAAATTACTGTAGCAAAACGTAGATTAATTAGGCTCATTAATTAGCATTTTAGAGGAGTCACATCAAAGAGAATCTTACCAGGGGTCTAAATTGTAGCAAAACATAGACTAATTAGGCTCATTAGATTCGTCTCGCAAATTAGCACCTATCTGTCAAAAAGGTTTTGTCATTAAACTAATCAAAATATTTATATGTGAAGATTCTCTTTGATGTGTCAGGCTTAAAATTTAGAGGGAAGGAAATGAACGGAGCCCTCGTATGGTGTCTTTACTTTTGCGTACTTTTCCTTGTGTTTTTTATTCAACTTGGCTGATTTATTATTCAAAAGGTTGCCTTTATTCTTTTTGCGCGTCTCTATCTATTATATAAAAGTACGTGTTAGTGTTATTCAACCTTGGCGGCTGTATTATTTAAATGGTGGCAGGTGGCAAAAGAGAGTAATTAGTACGTTTTCTTATAGGATTAACACTACATCCAATATAACTAGAATACTTCAGCGTGCTGAATCAACATATAAATGTACAGTACACCTTTGTCCACAGGTCTTCTTGTCCACACGCTTAGATGGAACCATTAACTTTTCCTTAGATGTGCCTAGTTTAATGAAATGATTCGCCTCGGTTTTGCTGCATTGTCGTTTAGATTTTCGTAGTTTATATGAAATGGTCTTGGTTTCGGTGGGCACCATGTGACTTCAACGGAAAGTTAAAGTAGCAAGCTAGTGGTGGATTTAAAGTGGTCAAGATGTATCATTAAATTGATAAATCATGATAAACACATAAATGTACCTAGGCATTGTCCACAGCACATGTCCTCCGCGCAAACCATTCTATCCAGCTAGTGGCGCAAGATTGGAGAGGGATCCAGAGCTTCCAAGCCATGGTGGGAGCAGTAGCAGTATCTCTCACGTCCGCAGTCGTCAAGATTGCGGGAGACAAGCTAAGCTCCGCCCTCGGGGAGCAGGTCAAACTGGCATGGAACTTCAACAAAGACCTGGAGGAGATGAAGGATACGATGGAGTCCGTGGCGGCTCTGCTTCAGGACGCCGAGAAGCAGTCAGGTAAGAAGGAAGTGGTGCGGCTGTGGTTGAAGCGGCTGAAGCATGCTGCCGTGGACATCTCCGACATGATGGACGACTACCAAGATACTGATGCACAAGCTACCGCAAAGGTGAGCAAAGAATTATATGCATACTGCATACATATTTTTGTAGATCGACGTGCTCATCTAGTCCACGAGATCTACATATAGCTTTGGATCTAATCTATATAAGCAACTAGTAAGGTCACGATGCGAAGAATGATTCATGATATTGTTACAAGAATTATTTTACTGGAAATGGTAGATGAGTTTGCAGCCGCTTTTTCCTTGAAAGAAAAGGAAAAGAAAAAGAGTTTGCGGGCCTAAGTGATTGTTGTAATGTTGTAGCAGATATAAATGGTTGTTAGCGCCCTCCTTGCGTTTGGTATGCTTAGCCCCATCAGTTCGATAGATTACCACTCCCATCGGCCTTTTTTATTCCTGTCGCCGATACGGTCGGCTGACACTATATGCTCATTAGAAACATTATTCCGTTTGCACCTATACATTGGAAAAATTTCCAATTCTCAATTTCGCTGGGTGAAGCTTTTGCTCCCTTCTTTGATGCTCTGAGGTTCGCTCATTGGCTTGGGATAGAAATATCTTTCGATTCTTAACTTTTCCTGTATGCAGTACGTAGTAACCCTTTTCATGCGGATTGGTCACTGTAAGTTGGTGCATGGTAGTAGCACTGTGGAACAGTTCTACTTATATCCTGTGTTATTCCTCCTTGCTTAGCTTAGCATCCAACTGAAAAAATAATAAAACTGTTGCAGATGCCAGGGATGTTTACAGCTTTGGATCTAATCTGTATAAGCAACTAGTAAGGTGAAGATGTGAATAGTGCAGCTAGATCCGTTATAGTTTGCTCGCTTAGAATATTATGGACAATCTATACGATGCGACGAATGATTCGTGAGAGAAATTTTTTATTATACTTGGGGAAAAATTGAGTGGCTCACGTTGATCGAGAGCGGCCGATCGGAGGGCCAGGAAGGTAGGAGGAAAGTGGAGGAAATCAGATGGAGGAAAAAATTACCTCCATCTATCTCTATGACGAGTGGGCCTTGGAGGAAACAATTTCCTCCACTTTCCTCCACCAAAAGTGGGGATTAGGACATGGCAAAAATTGCATTTTTGGAGTTCTTATTTTTTGACAAGGGTAGAACGGTATCTTCATAAATGGGAAATTAATGTTTTGAGGGAGAGGTGGCGCTCGCGGTGGGAGAGGTGGCGCTCGCGGCGGCGCCTGCTGTTCTTCCCCAGTTCATCCGCCACAGACGTTTTCTTATTTTGATTCATACTACAAAACGGAAACTTGTAAATCTTTCGCATACGAAGTCCAAATGACCTACTTTTTTTTCCTACTTGTTCATAAAGATATTCTCTGCGTAAATATATCATGAATTGTCAACTTTAGCAGAATGAAATGTACTGTAACGGCAAAGAATGTTTTACCAAAATTTCACTCATTTTTTCAATTTCGTAACAAGCGAAAGAAAATAGATCTGCCCATCCAAACTTGTGGAGATGGAGAGCATGGTCACCTATACACGTATAAATTTTGTAAACATTTCTTCGAGGTTTCAATATTGGAGAGTGTTCACTTCTCCTTCTACTTGGGTCAAACTTCCATGTGTTTAGTAGGAACTAGTCCAATTTGAACACACTTTGATGGGTTTGTTTTCCAAAAAATTAACCAAAAATCATGTAGGCTGGTATTGACATGGGACAGTCACAAACCAAATTTCAGCCAAAAAAAATTGCTTTCACAAAGGGAACATGTGCTATTCCTGTTGTGTCCAATTCAGAACAAAAATGCCAAAAAATTTGTGTGCGGACCGCCCGTCACCAGCACAACCAACAAGCTCAGGCTGCGAATGCGGAATCGATCGGGAAAGCCGATCATCACCAGCACTGCGAGCAGCCCAAAGGCCCTACCACAGGCCGAGAATAGGGTGCGGCATAGGACGGCCCGCACAGATGTTCGGTCAGATAGAGGCACAGCAGAAGCAGGGGACTGGGATGAGATCAAGTGAGTTCGGAGCGTACAAGCCGAACTCCGTTTTTAAGTTGGTGCGGCGCGCGCTGCGCAGCCGATGTGGGACTAATCCTCGGCGCGCGCCAGCGCGCGCGCGGGACGTGAAGGCGGCTCCCGCTTTTACGCTTACGGCCGCGCCCGCGGGAGTGCAACGGGCCGAAATCGGCCGTGGCCCAAATCACCACCGAAGCACGGCACGTGAAGGCGGCCCAATGTTGTTGCAAAGGCAGCACGAAAGCGTAAATCTCGTTCTACGCCTTCAGCGTGGGCTGCCACGCGGGCCCAGATGCCGGTCCCGCCTGTCATTGAGTGTGGGCAAAACTTTCCCACGTGCAGGAGACGCCCGAAAGCGCAGAACCATGCCGCGGCCGAAAGCGTAATATGCTCGAGGCGCCTTCGGCAGGCGTGGCTCGGTTTCTTCCACTGTTCTTGTGCCGGTTGCTCTTTTTTATTTTAATTCACAGTTATAATTTCAAACTTGTATATATTACGTTTAAAAGCTCCAAATGACCTCGTTTTTTTTTCCTGACTGCTCTTAAAAATATTATCTGTCCGAATCTTGGACTTCCTCAACAGTTCATAAGAAGGAAATGTACTGAAACGGCAAGACATATTTGAACATTTTTTATGTCAAATTTGTGATTTGTGTAAATCTCGATGCAAAAAGGTTCTGCACATGAAAATTTCGTAGAGATGGACATCTTGGCAACCTTAGTACATATAAGTTATGTTTAGATTTTTTCGAAGTTTGAATTTTGGAAAGTGTTCAGTTCTCCCTGGTTTCGAGTGAAACTTCCATTTGGTTAGTGAGGAGTTGTCCATTTTGAACACACTTTCGTGGGTACTTTTTCAAAAACATAACAAAAAATCCCATGACTTTGTGCTGACATGAAACATTCACAAACCAAATTTGAGGTCAAAATTCGTTAGAGTTTGTGAGAAAAAATTCGCCAAAACAATTGAAAAAAACACTCATTTATTCATTTTTTTATATCTCCCGAAGTTTTCTGAAACTCATGGTACAATTTGGTGAGTGTGTGTATATGGTCGTTACAAATTCACATGAATTTTGGTATATTTTTTTGAACTTTTTTGCTATGTACATGTGAGAAAAGTTTGAAAACAGTTCAGACATTTACCTACGTCCCGGAATACCCTCACTTGTTCTGTGGGCCCGAAACAGTTTCTGTCCCACCCGTCATTGACAGGAGATAATATATCTCGCGTGCATCAGGTCCTGTGGTGACACATGTCTTGTGGTGACCCCGGTCCCGCCCGTCATTGAAGGTGGCTGCCTCAGTGTCCCGTGCAGGGGCGCGGCCGCACGCGCAGCCGCTGTGGTGGCGCCACGCGTCCCATCCCGGAAGGTTCCGGATAAGGACGGAGGACGGGGCATCTCCCCTTCCGCCCGAAGCCGCGTTGTCAGTGGGACGCCGTTTCAACGACTCGTCTCCCCCGTTTCAACGAGTCGTCTCCCCCGATCGCCGCTATAAAAGGCGGCCTCCCCGAACCAAACTCTTCATTCGCTCTCCCCCTCGTCGCGTCGACTTCTCCGCATCGATGGCTTCTTCAGGCGCTCCCGGCGGCAGCAGTGGTGCCGGCGCATCTTCCTCGGAGCGGGCGGTGGTGGCCCCCGTGGCGCGTCCGGCGTCGCCATGGGCGCCATGGCCGGAGCAGGCGGTGGTGGCCCCGGTTGTGGCCCCCGTGGTGGCGTCCGTGGTGGCGCCCGTGGTGGAGCCCGTGGTGGAGCCCGTGGAGGAGCCCGTGCAGGAGGGTGACGCCGAGCCCGGCGGCGACGGCGACGACAGCGACGACGACTACGAGGATGAGTTCTACTTGACCTCATCCGACGAGGAGGGACTCTGGAGTCTGCATCTCGTCCGCAACGTGCGCTGCTCTCCTCATTGCCCTAGTTGGGCCTCTAGCTCTCCCTTCGGCAGAGCTCGACATCGAGTCGGTAGTGGACGGCGGGGACGCGATTTGGTGGGGGGCGCCGATCTTGTAGGCGGCGAGCTGCTAGGTCATGAGGAAAATGGATGAGAGGCCAGCTCCAGCGCAGCTCAGCAGCAGCAGCCGAGCGGCCCAGATTCAGCCCAGCGCCAATCCGCGCGTCACACCCCACCCCCCGCACGCCGAGGCCGTCCCTGGCATTAAACCCGCACGCCGAGGCCGCCGCTGGCAGTGGACCCGCACGCCGCCACGATAAGGTCGCCCCCCACCGCACCTGCGCCGCCATGGCCGACGCGTACGCAGGACGACCCGGCGCCACCGCCGCTGATCTACGCTTCGACGGCGTTGCCGGCCACGAGGCCCCTACCACGTCCTTCATTGCGAGGTGAGCAATCTGCCGTATAATAAAGCTGTCTAATTTAAATTGCCTGTGTTCAAATTATGAATTATGTATAATGAAGATAGACACTAGTCAACGTCAGTGCAATTAAGATAAAGATGTCACAATCAGCAAGTGATAGTCACATGTTGAATCCATCTCAATAAAAAATGGAAAACCATTCATTGTAGAACATTGTACTGTATACTTTATTTCAAATTAGTGGAAATTGATTACTGCTGAATATTTGTGACTCTGATTGCTTGTATTACTACAATTCATGTGTTTTATTGCTTGTATTACTACATTTCCATTCATCCATTTAGAGGCAAAGAAGCTCAATTTTAGGACAGCAAAACAAAATTTATTGGAGCTGCTATTACAGAACTGAAATACATGCCTGATCTTGAAACTCAATTTTTTGCCATATGATTTAATCTATAATTTGTTAGTTTCTAGGTGCCATGGATCAAGTTATGAGGTGTCTCCAAGAGATCGAGGAGAAGGCTACACAACGTAAGAAGGATTTTAACAATGAGCATTCCAAGATCAGGCTTGGCCTTACCAAATCTTACATCCAGAAGAAGAAGGAACAAGAACAAACTGATAAGGACAGATTGCTTCAGCGTGACCAGCTGCAAAAAGCACAAGAGAAAGAGCTTTCAGACTTTGCCAAAAGAGTTGAAAAAGAACTGGTTGCCCAGCTGAAGAAAGCGCTTCATGATCAGCGTGGTTTCTTTGCCGGCATGGTAGAACAGGAAAGTGCTATTGCAGATAGTGTGTTGTCCAAGACCCGTGCAGAAATTGATGAGATCATAAATAAACACGAACAAACTATTGATTCATTTAACAAGCATGCAAGGTTACAAATCCAAGAGTTACAGAATGACGTCTCAAGCTTGAAGGGTATGATTCACAACTTGATCCCCTTGATCAAACAACAGGAGGTCCCTCTCCATAAGAAAGTCGAGGTAACCACGATAGTAAATTATTTTGTAATATACATTTTATATTATGTATTGTATAGGTAGCCATCTGAACGTTTGCACTTTCAGGTAGAAGATGAGATCTGCATATCTCCAAGCAACCTCTTTGTATTAATGGACAGCGAATGTGGCTTGGTATATGCAATTTTTTTTCTTGCTTTTTTGTGTACAAACTCTGAATAGCCAAATGATCTTTATTCATGTAATCTATATACATGCAGGATGAAGTCATGCGATTTAAGGTGCATACAGTGGATGAACTTTATCCGGATCTAAAAAAGTACTATGACAGTCGGGAATATAATATTGGCCAGTTTACCATTAGCAAGCCAGCCACTACTGTTGAGTTCATCGAAATGTTGGACACTTTGACAAATTATGGATATAGAGGAGGCGCAATGTTGTACTACCTGAATCCCGTTCCTGGGAGTACACTATCAATTGGGCATGGTTTAAAAAAGATTGATGGACAAGAAGATGTGAATGAATTGGTGCTCGCTCATGCTGAACAGAGGACCAAGATTTGTCATCTGTACCTAGTGGGACCTGAGGATGTGAGTCGTTTCTTTCCAGAAATAATCTTGTTAAAACAACCATTGATGTTATAATAACATATAAACAACTTGATGCAGGACATGGAGGACATGTACTACTACGATGACGGAGAAGAACAAGACGCTATGTGCCGTGATGTCCATACTCCAGGGGATAGTACTGACGGCATCAAGACACCTTGACTTGTTGAACTATGGGAGGATTACAAACTTGTTAGGTTGCATTAAGTTTTTGTTCGAAATTAGGCTTAGTTTGTTAGGTCTTTTCAGGGAATTGTTAGTAGAACTATTTTCAGGGAATTGTTATTTGAACTAGAGAACTTGTTTTCTCCCATGCCTTCTTCTCCCTTGTTTATGAGATGATGATATAATTCTTCAATTGCATGCAATGGCAGCTAACCATTTATTCCCACATGTTCTTGCAATTCAAAATGGTTGCGATAGACATTCATTTCAACAGATAGAGTAGTAGTAACGGCAATTCATAATCTATAAAATTCAGTGTCCACTTATTTGGCATTTCAACAGATGCATGCGGTGCCAGAACAGTTGTCACAATTTACTTTGCCCAACTTCAGATCATATGAACCACAATCAGTGAATGATCTCATCAAAATCATCAAAATTGTAGTTACCTTTGGTAATTCATATATCCAACACATCCTCAGGGAGCATTGTTTCCTACGAATGAAGAGGAGCATTAGTCACAAAAGCACACATGACTCACATACAACCAATTGATTGCTTTAATAACAATTACTCTTAGCTTACCTCATCTCTCAAGTAGCATGTTCGCCGATTGTGACCCTCCTCTTTACAAAATGTACATTTCTTATTAGATTTAGCTGAACTTGACTTCATCTTTTTCTTCGGGGCCCCTCTGCCAGCCACTCGTATGGGATCCAAGACATTGTGGACTCCGCATAATCATCAAGGCCTCCTTGTGTGAGCACAGGACCAAACCTGTTGCCTCCACCCTCTCCCTCTCCTCTATTTGGAAGGATCATAGCAGCTTCCTCTTCAAGAACGCGTTTGAGCCGTTCATATGCTTCAAGTGATTGAGATGCTGCGAAGGATGTCATTTGACTGATATTGTGTAGCTCATGGTACCTCTGTACGCTATCAGAATAGTCATACATGGTGCTCTTCCTTGTAGGAGGAAATCCACGCTTGGCACCCATCGTCCACCTTTCCAAAACACAGCAGTCTGGAAGCTTACTTTCTCCGCGAAGGCCCAACACAAAGAAGATGTGTGAGCATGGGGTTCCAAGGGACTGTAACTTTAGACAAGAACATGAAATTTCCTTCACCTTGTCCTCATGAACACAGATCTCACATTCTACAAAGTATTGTTTGTCTCCTTTATCAACCCTTCCAACTTTATACTCAACAATGCCATAGCCATCCATTTCCTCAATCAAAAAACACTTCGAGGCTGTTTTAAGACTGTACTGCACATCAGCATAATAAACACTTGGTGTGAACCTTTCTGCAGCCTCATTCACAATAACTGAAGCATCTGGTTCCAAGCATGGCTTGTAACTTGCTTCAAAGTCCAGATTCGCTTCTCTAATGCGCAGCTTTTGAACAGTGTTGTCAAAGTGTTGTAACAGCTCTACCAGTGACATTTTCCGATCTAGATTAAACTGAATCCTAGAGTGAAGGCTCTCGCTACGCTGGTTGCTCCTCAGTCCTAAATAGCGCTTACTAGCATGATACGCAGCACACCAGACTTGCCTCCTCTCATAGAGCTGATATAGCCACGAATCCTTATCTGTAACCTCATTCTTCTTCAAGAATTCCATCCATTTCCTATCAATCTCTTCTATAGAGCAACGATCGTAAAGAAAGCCCCTAATCCCTTCCTTCACGTTGTCGTCCTTAATATTACTCACAATGTTATTCTCAATATGCCATCCGCATAGCCTATGCGATGAATTCGGCCACACAATACTGATTGCTTTTTGCATAGCAAGGTCTCCGTCGGTGATCATTGAAACTGGATGTTTCTGAGACATGGCATCACTGAATGCCCTAAGCAGCCACACATACGACTCAGTATCCTCATGAGCAACAACTCCACAAGCAAAAAGAACTGTGCTCTTATGATGATTCACCCCAACAAAAGGAACAAGGGGCAGGTTGTATCTATTCGTCTTGTACGTGCCATCAAATACGACGACATCACCAAATGCTCTATAATCCATCTGACTTGCAAAGTCGCACCATAGCACTCCCGTCAAGTGCCCTCTCCCATCTCTCTTGTATTGGAAAAAGAAATCTGGATCTCTACGTTTCTGAACTACCATGTAATTGATGATTGTTTGAGCATCACCGGGGGGGGGAGTGTCTGCAACTTATTGCGATGTAAGAAATTGTAAAGGTCCCTTGATGTAAATCCAACTCTATCATAACCACCGTACCGCTTTAGCATAATGTCCATTATCTGGTGTTTACGGATCCCAGAAATCTGTAGAAGCACAATCTCTGCTTTCTGCTCATCACTGATTCTTCTATGTGAACGCAGAAAACAAGAAAGGTCTGGATCAATCATCGGATGGTTGTGTTCATCGATGAAATCCTTCACATACCACTGCTCCGTGTTCTGATCCTGTGCAATCACAAGTTTAGCAGGGCATCCACAGCGAGTGATATTGCGCGACCTCCGCATCTTGATCTCCCTCGTCAGGTGCTTCTCTGCGCGGAAACCTTCACAGCTGCAAACAAACTTGCGAAGGGTCTTCTCATTGTGGCCGCTGTCCCACTTGCAGTAATCCTTTCTCACACCAAAGCCTTTCTCATAAGCATAGTCGTTATAAAACTCATATCCGTCGTCTTCACTGTAAAACATCTTCATAACTATTTCACTGTACTCCAGCAAAGAATTATCATTGGACATTTCCCCTTGAAAAGAAAAAGAATAAGCTTCCATTAGAACAGTCATGGAAATCTAAGAAAAATCCAACTCGATTGTCATGTACAGAGATTAATTACTAGTGAAATCTCATTACTAGTACATCTACAACATCTAGTAAACAAATCAAGAACTACTGCATCTACAAGGGGTATATACACTAGATCAATAACTTGTAACTGAATCAAAGGAATACTACATCTACAAGGTTCTCCATGAATCAAGAAACCCTAGCAATCACGGGAGAGAAGAGGAGAAATGCGTGGATGGTTGACTCACCGGCGAGAAGACAGCGTTCGATGGGGATGGGCGCACAAGCACGGGAAGAAGACCGCGTCGGCGTTGCCGCGCCGACCTGCCTTGCCGCCGTCGGTAGGGGAGTCGTCGTCGGGAGAGGGAGGGGGAACGAAGTCGCCGGCGGGCGGAGGCGTCGGCGCGGCAGGGCCACCGGCGCGACGCCTTCCGAGGGCGCCGGCGACGACGAGGTGGAGATGAGGACGGCACGGGGACGAAATTGGATCGGTGTTGCGAGGGCGCCGGCGGCAGATGGAGGGAGGGAGGGCGCCGGCGACGACGAGGTGGAGACGAATTGGATTGGTGTTCGGGCTGGGAGAGGCGAAGTGGCGGTGGGGGTTGGGGGGGCGCGTGGGTGCGGGGGTGCGAAGTTGAATTACCAACATACCCTTTGTTACAGAAAATAAAATTGAAGGGAGGAAATGGGAGGAAAGTGGAGGAAATTCCAAGCACCATAAAAGGTCTCTTCGTGAGATTGTTACAAGAATTATTTTACTGGAAATGGTAGATGAGTTTACAGCCGCTTTTTCCTCGCCAAAAAAAAGAGTTTGCAATGATTGTTGTAGCAGATATAAATGGTTGTTAGCGCCCTCCTTGCGTTGGGTATGCTTAGCCCCATCAGTTCGATAAATTACCACTCTCATCGGCCTTTTTTATTCCTGTCGCAGATACGGTCGGCTGACACTATATGCTCATAGAAAAATTATTCCGTTTGCACCTATACATTGGAAAATTTCCACCTCGCAATTTCGCTGGGTGAAGCGTTTGCTCCCTTCTTTGATGCTCTAAGGTTCGCTCATTGGCTTGGGATAGAAATATCTTTCGATTGTTCGATTTCTTAATTTTTCCTGTATGCAGTACGTAGTAACCCTTTTCTTGCGGATTGGTCACTTTAAGTTGGTGCATGGTAGTAGCACTGTGGAACAGTTCTAATTATATCCTGTGTTATTCCTCCTTGCTTAGCTTAGCATCCAACTGAAAAAAAAAATAAAACTGTTGCAGATGCCAGGGATGTTCACAGCTGCACGCAAGAAAATGGTCCTGGCCCGTAAGAAGAAGAATATGAGGGGAAAACTGAGGAAAATCAATGAACAAGGCCAAAAATTCAATTTCACACCCAACACTGATGCTCATCTTGAGCAGCATCATTATGATGAGCATGAAACCACATCAGTTGTGAATGAAGCAGAAATCTTAGGGAGGGATGGAGCCAAAAAGAAAATCACAGACCTTTTATCTGCAAGTCACAGCAAAGATCAAGCTATGGTTCTCCCTATTTACGGCCTTGGAGGAATAGGGAAGAGTACCTTGGCAAAACTGGTTTACAATGACACTCAATTCAAAAAATATGATCATCGGGTGTGGGTTTATGTTTCCCAGGAATTTGACTTGAAGAAAATAGGAAGGTCAATAATTTCACAGCTACCAACAGAAGGAGGTCAACAGAATACTGACACATTGGAATTGATATATCAGTGCATGAATGCTCTGTTTCCTGGCAAGAAGATTCTGATTGTTTTAGATGACATATGGGAGGAAGATGGCCTCAAATTAGAGGAATTAAAAAATATGATTGATAAGAACGGCAGCATGGTAGATGTCATTGTAACCACACGCAGCGAAAAGATTGCAAATAAAATTTGTACCATTGAATCATATAAGCTAAAACCTTTAAAGGATGGTATCTGCTGGGACATAATAAAGAGACTCAGCGGGTTTGAAGGTAAAAGTAACAGAGCAAAACTTGAGGAGATAGGATTGGATATTGCAAAGAAATGTGGAGGTGTGGCTTTAGCAGCTCGAGCACTGGGACACGTGCTAAAATATGAAAATTTGGATGGGTGGTCAAAAATGAACAAGAGTGATATCTGGAATGTATCTTCCGGAGTTGATAATTCAGAACATATGAATGTGCTTCCCTCCTTAAAGTTAAGTTATGAACATATGCAACCAATATTAAGGTTATGCTTTTCCTATTGTGCCATATTCCCAAAAGGCCATGATATCCATGAAGTCGATTTGATTCACCAATGGTTTGCCCTCGGTTTCATTGAGGAGCCATCAGAAGGCAAGAAATACATAACGCGACTTTTGGGAATGTCCTTCCTTGAACATTCGAAGTTGCCCTCAGTAAGTTTCTTTACCTCTGCAATTACTACGTTCCCTCCATTCATTTTGTCTTTCTCAAGCTATGATTTTTTATTGGAACTGCCTGAGCTATACTTGTATGTTTCGTTTTGTATTGTATATAATGCAGTACATACATGCATGCATACGATGTATTATATGGTAGGGCTCCTGCCCACCTAGGTATAATTAGTTATACTTGTTTGGAAGTTCCTCTATAATTTGTTATCTCAAGTAATTCAAGAAGTTTAAAAATAATATGGCAAAGGTTCATGCAAGGGCCCGTGCCCACACCTTGCTATTCACCGTCCGATGGTTTTTGCAGCTAAGATATATCTATCTATCTATCTATTATATATATATATATAATTAACCACGAAAAGGAGCCACCACGTTCGCTTTTAAGGCAAAAAAATTCCCACGTTAATCCGAGAAAATAAGAAGAGAAAATTACCCACCACTGCCATTATGAAAAATTAGTCACAAAACCCCCTATACATATTTATACAATATCTAAATTCGGAACAATAAAAAATATCCAAAAATACCACTCGCATCTATTTCTAAATTACCCATCCTGCCATTATGAATTAAAAAAGCTTTTTTTTGATGAAAAACTGTACGGAGTTCCCCAAAGTGTCTGCTTTTTCCATTAATAACAAAACCAAAAAAAAGGTTACAAACCAGAAAGCAAGAAAAGTAAAAAACTAACGCTAACTGCCCTACTACAGCTCTACCTAAAGAGATACATACAAGTATACATGCCGGTATACAAACTTACATACATAAAAACAGAAGAAGAAAACAAAAGAGACAAGGGGAAAAAAAAAGAGGAAAGCACTAGCAGTATTCACTACAAAAGATTCAACCAGGACCTGATGGCTTGGTGATGACTTTCATTAATTCTATACAGGTGAAGAATAATTTCTTCCTTGAAGGCTCGCTTCCACGAAGCTACACTAGGTAGCTTGTTTTCAAAGATCTTAGTATTTCTTTGCTTCCAGATAGTCCAGGCCGCAACTGAAAATATTTCCATGAAAAACTGGTATTGGAATTGCTGTCTTTCTAGTATAATCTTCTCATGCACCTGAAGATCTTCATCCCAGATTATTCCAAGGCAGAACCAACAGTTGACACTGAATGGACATTCGAAGAAGAGATGCTCCAACGTTTCTTCAGTTTGCCTAGTACATAAAACACAATTTTATAACCAGATTGCAACACATGATTCCTTTCGTCTCAACATATTTCTGGTGTTTACTCTACCTTTGAGCAGAAGCCATATGAAAAATTTGATTTTAGGCATGCACTTGCTTTTAGAGTTCCAAAGAAAAGGAACAAAACAGGTAACCCCCTGAAAATGATGCTGACAGAACTTGCTTGCAGTATAACTTGTTGATCCCCATATGTAGGTCCATATGTCACTATCAGCAGTATCCTGCCAAATTTCCTCAATGTCCTGCTGTAGCTGAATCAATTCATTATAAGCTTGAGTTGACAAAGGTAAATAAAAAAGCTGCTCAAAAGAGTCAGCCTATATGGCCTCAGCAAGAGCTATTGTTTTATTCTTGGCAAAGGAAAACAGCCTTGGGTATTCATCAGATAGAATTTTCATATGGATCAAATCATACCAGAGTGAAATTGTGTTGCCTTTCCCAATAATACAGACTGCAATTCCTCTATACAGTGTGCTCAGCCTAAGCACATCCTTCCACCAAAAAGAGCCTACTTCTTTAGCATGGAGAGGTACTTCATGATCATAATATTTATTCCAGATTAAAGTCACCCAAGGTATATCTCTTCTATTGTAAAATTTATCCAAGTGCTTAAGAAGAAGGGACTTATTCTGTAATCTCAGATTCTGGATACCTAGACCACCTTTATTTTTGGGTAAAAGCACTTGATCCCATGCCACTAGATTTGCACTCTTCTTTTCTCTGTTATTTCCCCTCCAGAGACAATCCTTCCGAATTCTGTCCACTTCGTCCACCACTTGTTCAGGGAAAAGCATTATACACATAGCATATGTTGGCGTGGACGTTAGAACTGATTTAATTAACTGCACTCTGCCAGCATAATAAAGAAATCTAGAGCTAGCTGTAAGTCTTCTTTCAATTCTGCTAACAATTGGTTCATAGTGACAAACACGAGGCTTAGTTGTACCTAGTGGCAGCCCTAGGTATGTGAAAGGTAAGCTTCCCACCTGACAACCAAAAGTTGCAGCTAGATGCTTCACCTTGTCTCCTAGAATATTGATTGGAATCATGCATGATTTTTTATAATTAACTCTCAGCCCTGTTGCTTCAGCAAAAGAATTCAATATACTTTTCAGAAACAATAGTTGTTGTGCACTTGTTTGCATGACTAATAAAGTATCAATATGCTGCTCTCGCGGAATTGGGGCATCCAGTAATCCTTGCCTATAAGCCTTATTAATGATACTTTGTAGTAGATCAGCCGCAAGAACAAAAATTAGGGGAGATAATGGATCTCCTTGCCTAACCCCTCGCTTACACTGAAATTGCTTTCCTGGCACTTACCCGCCATGCCATTATAAGTCCAATAAATTACTCAATTCAGATTATAGAAAATAACAAAAAATATCTCTAATTATTATATCTACGACATACCATTATGAGTCCAAAATAGCTAAATTTTAGAATAATAAAAATATCCAAAATACATTTAATTCATATCTCTAAATACACATTATAAAAATACACCGCCATATGTGTAGCTAGCATGGCATATTTTTCTTATTTTTATGACATTTTTTTTCAAACGATTTATTTGTAGCATGACACGTATTTTTCCTACCATGACATATGTTAGTTTTCTAGCATGACACGTTTGAATCGACCTCATTTCTAAAATAAAATTAGGTCCCTTTTTTTGAAGCGGAACAGGAGGGGATTCCTCTACTGTGTTTTATTAATTAGTTGTTAGTGGTTTATGTACAGAGTTAAAAAACCAAAAAGAAAGTTACAAAGACGCAAGCCAGGCCGTCATAGCATCATGACGTCGCCTGTTTGCTCTATGGTACAGAAGAGCAAAAATCTCTTTGAAATCCTTCTTCCATCGTGGGAAACTGACATTGGCTGCATTAAAGATGATATCATTTCGTTGTAACCAGATCGCCCAGGCACCAATCATGACCACTTCCATATAACAATCATGGATGAAATGTTGCTTTTGCTCCTGTACCATTTCCACCAATGACAGCGCAAGGTCCCAAATAATATGGATCAAACCCCAACACAGCTGGGAGAAAGAGCAGCCAAAGAAGAGATGATCAATTGTTTCTTCTGCTCCACTGCCACATAATACACAGTTGACTGAAGGGACATTGAACCGTTTTCGGCGCAGAAGGTTTCGTGTGTTGAGCCTGTCATTAAGCAAAAGCCAGAAGAAAACTTTATGCTTCCCTTGGCAACTTGATTTCCATAACCACTGAATTGGAGCAGCTGCTGCCAGATGTCCAATAATCTGCATATAGGCATGCTTTGATGAATAAACTCCTGATCCCCAGATATACACCCATTTGTCATTTTCATCAGCATCACGGTTCCATTCCCCCAATGTTTCAACTAGTTCAGCCAATTGTTGGAATGCAATTGGAGAGAGGGGCAAATGAAAGAGCTTTTCATAGTCAGGAAGAATCCCCAAAATTTGCTAACAGTAATGTTGGGCTCTCTAGCAAACGAATAGAGTTCCGGGTATAGGCTGTTTAGCGTGCCAAAATCCCAGATGTCATTCCAAAGCATAGCTGTATCCCCCTTGCCTACTACCACCTTGGCCAAGCCTCTGTATGTATCAAATAGGCGACATAGGGCTCGCCACCAAAAGGATCCTCTAGGTGTCCGAGCCTGTGGGGCAATATTAGAGGAATAAAATGCCTGCCAAGTGAGATTTACCCATGGAACATCTGCCTTGTTCAGGAATTTATGTAAGTGCTTCAAGAGCAGAGCTTTATTTTCTGCTGCAATGTTAATAATCCCAAGACCACCTTGCTCTTTAGGCCTTATGCACTTCTTCCATGCAGCCAAACAGTTGCCCTTTTTATGAATATCAGTACCCCTCCACAAGTTGCACCTCCTATATTTATCAATTTCTTCAATAACCTCCACTGGGAACTTGATAATACACATGGCATATGTGGCCAAGGCAGTAAGCACCGAGTTGTTAAGGGTGAGGCAATCAGCATAATTTGTGAATGGTGAAATCCCCATAATTCTTCTTTCAATCCTGCTAATGATGGGAAGGAAATCATCTACCACTGGCTTGGTAGTTCCAAGAGGGAGCCCAAGGTATGTAAACGGTAAAGAAGCCACCCGACACCCCAGAGTTGGAGCTAGGTGCTGTGCTTTTTCACTTGTAAGATTGATAGGCACCAAAAAAGTTTTCCCAAAATTGACCCGAAGCCCAGTGGATGAAGCGAAAGACTGGAGCAAACATTTGAGAAAAAATAGCTGCCTCCCTTCTGCCGGCATGATCACTAGGGTGTCGTCTGTGTATTGTACAATAGGATAATCTTGCCCATATGAACTGTCCAACGGCAGAGATATTAGACCTTTGGCGTAAGCATCATTTACCAATGACTGTAATAAGTCTGCTTCTAGGACAAAGAGAAGAGGAGACAATGGGTCTCCCTGCCTCACACCTCTTTTGCAATGTATTGTCTTCCCAGGAACACCATTTAAAAGAACCTTGGATGTGCCAGATGAGAGAATGGCTGAAACCTAGGATATCCATTTAGCCGAGAAGCCCTTATGCTGCAACATTCGAAGAATCACATGATGTTCGACCTTATCAAAGGCCTTTTCAAAGTCTAGATTCACAATAACAATTTCCTTCCTCGAAGTATGACAGAGATATAGATATTGGAAAGCCCAAGAGAGACAATCCTGTATGGTCCTGGTTTTAATAAACCCATATTGATTTTGGTGGATGAGAGAGCAAATCACTGATTGTAACCGATTAGCCAGAAGCTTAGTGATGAGTTTAATAGGGCCCCCAAGAAGCGAAATTGGCCTATAATCATTGATCGTTTCTGGACTTGATACTTTAGGGACCAGGGTAATATAAGATGAATTGATACTGCGCACATCCAGCTCACCATGATGAAAACCATCAAAAAGATTGTAGAAGTCATGTTTTATAATTTCACAACAGCTCTTGATGAAGTGACCATTGAACCCATCTGGTCCAGGTGCTTTGTCCCCTGGCATTTCTTTTACGAGACGATCGATAATTTCCTTGGAGAAAGGACCATCCATGTCTGGTAGCTGGACAGGTTGGATTAAAGTAGCTAGATCAAAGGCCATGTCCAAACATTCCATCTGACCAAGTCTATCTTTATAAGCGCCCCATAGCACAGCAGCTTTATGATCATGCTCAATGGCAATGGTGCCGTCATCCAGTTTAAGCTGAGAGATATAATTTCATCTATATTTCTGCGTGGCTACAGCCATAAAAAGCTTTGAGTTTTCACCTCCAAACCTCACCCACTTGATGGTTGCACGTTGCTTCCAATAAATTCTCTTAGCCTCCAGGAGATCCAACAAGTGTTTCTTGAGGTTTTCCTCAAATTTCTTTCAATGACAGAGAGGGGACGCTGCTCTTCTAACCCGTCCAATAGGGCAAGAACCCAGCTGCTATTGTTGATCAACTTATTTAACTTGGACAACTCTCTGCTCCAAGACTTTATTCCCCTTCTTAGTGTCTTGAATTTTGCCGAAATCAGACAGGCCATGTTATCCCTGAAACATGGTAAAGACCAATAGTGCTCAACTGTTGGAAGGAAATCCTCAAAAGAAGTCCAGTAGTTCTCAAAGCGAAAGAGTACTGCCTTTGGTATATTAGTCTCCATTTGCACCACACATGGGACATGATCTGATGTTAATCTAGATAGAGCATATGCCATCGTATTTGGGAATGTGATAGTCCAACTAGAACAAGAGAAATCCAACCTAGCTTCTCAAGAAGTGCATCATTCTGCATATTGCTCCAGGTAAACGACCGACCCTTGAGAGGGATTTCTACCAGGTCAAGATGATTGATCACATTATTGAAGAGCAACATATTCTGAGAATTTCCCCCAGGCCTATTTCTGTTATCCGGGTCTCTCATGAGGTTGAAGTCACCCATAACCAACCACAAATCAAAGTTAGTGGCATCAAAATTATATAACCAATTGATAAAATCAGCTCTAGGCTAAGCAGCACAAGGCCATACACATTGGTCAAGAACCATGTCTGTCCAGATTGTGTAGAAGTGAGTTTAACAGTAAGGGCAAATCGATGTGAATCAACCACCGAACCTGTAAATAGATTTCCATTCCATGCAGTGAGTAAGCCTCCTGAGGCTCCATCAGATGGCACATAAGCAAACTGGTCATATCTTCTAGGGCAAAATTTTCTCAGAGCAGGGAGATCAAAGGTTGGTCGTTTTGTTTCTTGCATGCATAAGGCTATACAACTACTTTCATCAATTTTATTTCTGAAATCATTCCATTTTCTCGAGTCTGCCTCTCTAACATTCCAGGAGAGAACCCTCCAGCTTCTGTTTGTACTAGCCATTAAAAAACCTGAACAAAAGGCACCATGATTGCCAAGAGTACACACTCTCAACAATATCATACTTCTTCAAATTCAGACGAGTAAACAATTCAACCCCAGAGATCATCTCAGATATAAAAATAATAGGCTCAGTATGCATATGCAGTAAAGACAGAAAGCCGGCAATATAAGATATGGACCACTGATGTATTAGAAAAGGCATGAAACAGATGTTCCCTGCATCAACCATCAACAGCAACAGAGTACTATCACCACACACGAACTGAAACTTAACCAGTTTTGACCGACGACACTCGAACCAACGACTAACATCCAGAGGGCCCATAGGGTAGCAAACTATCAAATTTATTTTTCTGACTAGGCTAAACTGTGGTCGCTGACATTCATTCTGCATCGCTAACATTATCATCATTTTGGAGCAGAGCACGAGCAGTGACAGCACTAGGCTGCATCCTGCAGAAGTTCGTCCTATGGCTTGGGCAGTTTCAAGTGGCAGATGCGGAGCAGGCACAACGTCAGGCAGAGAGTGACCTTCGTACAACACCATCTCAGTAGAGGCAGCAGCCTGAGACGCCTTCTTTGATGTGAACTAGGGTTCCCGATCTTCCGAAAGGTTCTGATAACTCTCGATTTGGTGGAAACTTGACACATGTCGATCCGGCTTCAGAACAACACGTTCTAAACCCCGCAATCGCAGCACCACGTCTCCTCAGGTTATTGACCGGCGGTGCACGGTCGACCTCGCCAAGAAGCACCACGTCTCCTCAGGTTATTGTCTACGAATCGAGGAACACAAGCAAGAACACAGTAGATTGCAACCAAAATTGCTGAAAACTGAATTAAGCTCACAAGTTGGGGTCTCACAAACCAATGACCGGCGAAATTGTTCTTGACAGATTAATCTAAGCAAAACCCAACCCTAACTTGGGCGGCGGCTACTGTACATAAAGACCTTAGGGGCGTGCAAGACCCCCTGGACGCGCCCCTAATGGGCTCCAACACGATACAAAGCTCAAAGGCCAAATTACGGTGGCGCAGCACAGGGACAGATTCTGGACATCAATTGTTTCGAAGATTCCCGTTGACTCCGGATGAATTTTGACATGAGACCGGTGCCATTAGAAAGGTTATCAAATTATCTTTCCATGCATATATAGAACGTCCAAAACCGATCCCGTATGCAACCTAGGTGACTGTTTTAGTGCAAACTGCTTCTGGACTCCGAAACCGATCCGCAGTCGACTTGAATTGGACCTCCAACTTGGTTTGGACGCCCTTACTGTCCCTCGACGCCTCCAAGCTCCTCCCCAATCATCTCCTGGTCCTCTCTATGGTTCCTAATCACAATATAATCATTAGGTAGCAATCTATCCTCAAATTCATATAAATGAGTGCTTAGGAACGAGCTCACCTCTAGATTCAACCGTCGTGCGCGAGCTCTAGTGATTGGACCTAGTATATCCAGCGGAGGTGTCACATGTGTATCCAAAGGAGCGATGTCCTCATCATCCTCCCCCTCTTGAATTGGGTCCTCGACTCAAGCTCATCTTCTTCTCCCAAGTAAGGTGTCAAATCTGAAATATTGAAAGTAGGACTAACCCCGAACTCGGGAGGCAACTCAAGTTTATATGCATTATCATTTATCTTTTTAAGTATTTTGAAAGGACCAGCAGCTCTAGGCATTAACTTAGACTTTCTCAAGTCTGGAAATCTATCCTTTCTCAAGTGCAACCATACTAAATCACCCTGGTCAAGCTTAACTTCTCGTCTACCTTTACTACCAGCAATTCTATATGTTTCAGTCATCTTTTCAATGTTATACTTAGTTATCTCATGCATTTTCAAGATAAAATCAGCACGCTCTTTAGCATCAATATGGATCCTCTCACTAGTAGGCAAAGGTAGAATATCAATTGGAGCACGAGGATTAAAGCCATACACTACTTGAAAAGGACTTACCTTGGTGGTAGAATGTGTTGCCCGATTATATACAAACTCCACATGAGGCAAACATTCTTCCCACATCTTTAAATTTTTCTTCAAAACAGCCCGCAACATGGCCCCCAAAGTGCGGTTCACCACCTCTGTTTGTTCATCAGTTTGTGGATGACAAGTGGTAGAAAATAACAATTTTGTACCCAACTTGTTCCACAAAGTATGCCAAAAGTGACTCAAGAAATTAGCATCACGATCTGAAACAATAGTAGAAGGTATACCATGCAAACGAACAATCTCTTTGAAAAAGAGGTCAGCAATATGAATAGTATCATCAGTCTTATGACATGGTATAAAATGTGCCATCTTAGAAAAACGATCCACAACAACAAAAATGCTATCCCTCCCCCTCTTAGTCCTAGGCAATCCCAAAACAAAGTCCATAGAAATATCTGCCCAAGGAATAGAAGGAACAGGAAGAGGCATATATAAACCATGTGGATTCAAGCGAGACTTAGCCTTTTGACATGTGGTGCAGCGAGCCACAAAACGCTCCACATCTTTCCTCAACTTGGCCAAAAGAAATGAGTGGCCAAAACATCCGCTGTCTTTTTGGCACCAAAATGCCCCATCAATCCTCCTCCATGCGCTTCCTGCAACAACAATAGACGAACGGAACCAACTGGAATGCATAGGCGGTTAGCTCTAAACAAAAACCCATCATTCAGCACAAATTTGTTCCATGCCCGCCCTTCTTTACAATTCAGCAACACCTCTCTAAAATCAGGATCAAACGCATATTGTTCTTTAATTGATTCAAGCCCAAAAATCCGACAATCAAGTTGAGACAGCAAAGTATATCTTCTAGACAAAGCATCAGCAATCACATTATCCTTCCCTTTTTTATGTTTAACAATATAAGGAAAAGTCTCAATAAATTCAACCCATTTAGCATGTCTACGGTTCAAATTATTTTGAGAACGAAGATACTTAAGGGCCTCATGATCAGAATGAATAACAAATTCTTTAGGCCACAAATAATGACGCCACGTCTGTAAAGAACGTACAAGAGCATACAATTCTTTATCATACGTGGAGTAATTCAGAACAGGACCAGTTATTTTCTCACTAAAGTATGCAACGGGTCTACCATCTTGCGGACCAATGCCAATTTCACTAGCATCGCATTCTAGTTCCAAAGTCTTACCAAAGTTTGGAAGTTGCAGCAACGGTGCGTGTGTAAGCTTGTCCTTCAAAGTGCCGAAGGACTCCTCTTGTGCCGTTCCCCAATGGAACACCACACCCTTCTTCGTCAACTCATGCAGCGGTGCAGCAATGGTACTAAAATCCTTGACGAAGCGGCGGTAAAAACCTGCAAGACCGAGAAAACTCCTCACCTATGTGATAGACTGAGGAACCGGCCAGCTAGCAATTGCTTCAATCTTCGACTCATCCACCTCAATGCCCTGCGGAGTAACAACATAGCCAAGAAAAGAGACACGATCCGTGCAAAAAGTGCACTTATCAAGGTTACCAAATAAACGTGCATCTCGTAAAACATTAAAAACAGCACGTAAATGATCCACATGTTCATCCAAAGACTTGCTGTAAATCAAGATATCATCAAAGTAAACCATCACAAACCGACCAATAAAAGCTCTTAAAACCTCATTCATTAAACGCATGAAAGTGCTAGGTGCATTAGTCAAACCAAAAGGCATTACTAACCACTCATACAAACCGAATTTAGTTTTGAAAGCCGTTTTCCATTCATCTCCAAGTTTCATTCCAATTTGATGGTAACCACTACGCATATCAATCTTTGTGAAAATTATAGAACCACACAACTCATCAAGCATATCGTCTAACCTAGGAATAGGATGACGATAACGAATAGTAATGTTATTGATGGCTCTACAATCAACACACATTCGCCAAGTACCATCTTTCTTAGGAACCAAAAGTACAGGAACAGCACAAGAGCCAAGGCTTTCACGTACATACCCACGGTCCAAAAGTTCTTGGACTTGTCGCTGAATTTTCTTAGTCTCCTCCGGATTGGTCCTGTAAGCAGCGCGGTTGGGTAATGTTGTACCCGGAATCAAATGAATTTGATGCTCGATCCCTCTCATAGGTGGCAATCCCGGGGGTATCTCTGCTGGAAAAATGTCCTCATACTCCTGCAAAAGGTTAGTAAGAGCAGGGGGCAACGAGCTAGCAATATCATCAATTGAAGATAAAGCGCCCTTACAAATCAAAGCATAGCAAACATCATCATCGGAAATTTCAGCAAGGTCACTTTTTGTAGCAAGCATAACAGCACCCTTCAATTTAATCCCCTCGGCCTTAGAATTAGATGTAGACTTATCATTTTTAAGTGGAAAAAGAGAATTAGCAACTTGCTGATTTTCAGATTTAGCATTATTCAAACTAGCAGTTCGCTCTCTATCAGCCCCTACAATTTCAGCAGGGGTTAAAGGAACCAAAATAATTTTCTGCCCTTTATGCACAAAAGAATATCTATTGCTTCTACCATGGTGCGTAGCATCATTATCATATTCCCAAGGTCTACCCAACAACAGATGACAAGCGTGCATAGGTACCACATCACAGTCCACAGAATCAACATAAGTACCAATAGAAAATGAAACTCTGCAAGTGTGTGTTACCTTAGCTTTTCCAGAATCATTCAACCACTGAATATAGTATGGATTTGGGTGTGGGCGAGTTGTCAAGCCAAGCTTCTTGACAAAATCAGAACTCACTAAATTATTGCAGCTACCTCCATCAATAACGACACGTGCGCGACCTTCCTTGATGACGAAGAAAATCTGAAACAAGTTATGTCGTTGTAGCCTGTCCGGTTGGTGCACTTGTGTGCTGAGCACCCTCTGCACAATGTGGACGCCGTAGGACATTGTGTCTTCCTTGCCAAAAATCTGACGTCTTCATCATCTTCAATGTCATCATCATCTTCAATGTCGGAGGTGCTAATGTATCCTCTATGATCTGTAGTAATATATACCCGCTGACTTGGGCAATCCTTTTGCGTGTGACCAAGCCCATGGCAGCGATGGCACTAAATGCTAGAAGAGCGTCCCGTCGATGCAGAGGTAGCACCCTTAGCAGGTGCCGGCACCACACTCTTTCCTGCATCTGAAGGGCGTGCGGGGGGCTGTGTTGTTGCTGCGACAGCAGCGCTGGAGGCTGCTGGAGGCGGCCGGGAAGGGATGGACTTGGACAACCCCGAAGGTGGCACCCTGCGTGGTGTGTATGGTAGGCGTTCTTGTTCCTGTTCTGCTGTTCACGTCCCTGCAATTCTTTCTCTGCAAGCATAGCAAACTGGAACAACTTGTTGACGGTGTTAAATTCTTTATAATCAAGAATATCCTGAATCTCACGCCTCAGACAAGAATAAAAACGAACAAGAGCGGCATTATCGTCCTCTACTATCATGCAGCGTTGCAAACCCTTTTGAAGCTCCCCATAATAATCCTGTACCGATTTATCCCCTTGTTCTAGACGCTGTAATTTTTTTCGCAAATCTCTATAATAAGAAGGAGGAACAAAACGATCTCGCATAGTTTCCTTAAGTTTATCCCAAGTTCTAGGAATTTCATCACAAAAAGAGAATTCCACCAAACAATAGCAAAGTCCTTAAACTCACTAGTAGCTTGCCGAACTCTATGCTGCTCAGGAACAAGATGGGTACTAAATTTTTGCTCTACTGTCATCTCCCAATCAAGATATCCCTCAGCATCATATGCACCCGAAAACGATGGAATAGTAAACTTAATTTTAGCATAGGGATCATTAGGATGTCGATTACCATGTTGTCGGTGATGATGACCCATACCGCGAGTGTTATTTTCTAGGCGACGTCGATCCTTGTTCTCTTGGATCTTTGCTGCATCAATGTCTCCCTTGTCATCATACACGGTGTCGTCCTGTATGCCCATGTCGATTTCCATCTCAGTAATTTTGCCGGTTAACGTAGTAACCAAGGAGGGTACAGCGGTAACCGTGTCTTGATTGGTTTGAACAGTGTCTAGGAGTGCGAATATCCTCCGGTCCAGCCGCTCTGTCTGGTTGCCGACAGATTCATCAACCGATTCTGGATCGTCGCCTTCATGTTCTCAAGAAACTTGTCAAGAGCAACCTGTAGCTGCTTCTGACTGACACATTCGTTGAAGTCCTTGGGAGTATCGTCAACTGCATCGTCGTCTCCTGCCATGATAGACACAAAAACAGGAACAAACAGTGAAGGTTATCCCTATCAAATACTACTGCAGTGGTGCCTCTCAACACAGCAAAAGGAAGCCTCTAGCCAAGCTCTTGCAAGGTTCTTAGTAACAAAGCAAAGGATACCTGGAAGGCGTGCTCCGCGATTGCAAGGGTCAAAAACCTATGCTATCCAGAAGTGATATGTGGAGCTAGGAAGGCCAAATATGTGAGTGGTACACAATTCAAAAACAGAAAGTAATGCTGAATAAATGTCCAAAACACTGGTCCTAGTTGCTGGTAGACTCGTATCCAATTCCAGAAGTGAACAACAAGGAGCAGAGAACAAGAATCAGCAAAGGTAACAGCAAGAAATCAGCCAATGACAGAAAGGGTGCTCATATGTGCCTCCTGTTTTGTCTTTTAGCACTAGTAGGAATCACAAAGCTTTTAATTTTTCTTTTTTCTTTTATTTTTTTGATATTTTTTCTCCATCAGGGGCACAAGAATAGGAACACCACAAAGTATCAACTCAAACTGAAGGAAGATGCGGTCTACAGAAAATCAAACACGTTTTCTGAAAACCCTGAAATCACCTTCAATGAATTTTTTCTTTTTCTTCCCGATTTTTTTTGAATTTTTTGAGAAACCCAAAGGCCATTTGTTTTGGCCCTTTTGGAGTCACGAATCTGCTGTAAAAATTTCAACTCAAACGGAGCACCGAGCGAAAAGTTATGCTTGTTTTACTGAAGGTACCTCAAGTCAGGGTTTGAAACAAGGGCAAACTAAAATCGGGGAAGGAGAAACAAATTCGGATGGTTGCATCGGGTGTTTGGGTGTGGTGAGTGGGATGTAGATGAATCAAAACACTAAAATATGGTAGGAACAGAGAATCAAATTCAGGGTGTGGTGGGTGGGGTGAAAAAGACTAGCCAAAACAGGGTGTTGCGGCAAGGGTTTCAACGATGAAGTGCAGCGGATGGAAAAATCACAAACTGAAATCAAACACGAACTAAAACCAGCAACAAAACATGACTAGGACACAAACTCAACACTACGGACTCTGAAATCAAATTATGCAGAAAGGCTAGACGTGTTTCTGGGATAAGGAAAAACTAAAACCTATTTTTTTTTGGCTTTTTGTGGACTCTAGGATGACGACGACGACGAACACAAATTGATCTAAAGGAAAGGCGAACCTGACGGTATACCTGAGTCTCTGATTACCATTTGATGTGAACTAGGGTTCCGATCTTCCGAAAGGTTCTGATAACTCTCGATTTGGTGGAAACTTGACACATGTCGATCTTCCGAAAGGTTCTGATAACTCTCGATAAGGCTATAAACCCCGCAATCGCAGCACCACGTCTCCTCAGGTTATCAACCGGCGGTGCACGGTCGACCTCGCCAAGAAGGCTTATCCTTGTCTGCGAATCGAAGAACACAAGCAAGAACAGAGTAGAGTGCAACCAAAATTGCTGAAAACTGAATTAAGCTCACAAGTTGGGGTCTCACAAACCGATGGCCGGCGAAACTGTTCTTGACAGATTAATCTAAGCAAAACCCAACCCTAACTTGGGCGGCGGCTACTGTACATATAGACCTTAGGAGCGTGCAAGACCTCCTGGACGCGCCCCTAATGGGCTCCAACACGATACAAAGCCCAAAGGCCAAATTACGGGGTGGATCCTATATGTAGGGCGGGCTATGGTTAAGCTTTGATAGAATAGTGTTTGAGATTCGTGCGACGGCTCAGATTCGCGCAGGCTGAGAAGGGGATGGCTGAGAAGCTGCCACGTGTCGCTCTCTGATTGGGGCGGGTGGGAGGTGGGAGAAAAAGAAACGAATTTCAAACTTTAAACGCATTTTTCTCCTAAACCGTAAGTCTGTTTTCGAATTCGTTTGAACCTACGTGTTTGTTACAATTAATTCTACAAAATGAGATCCAATATGAATATTTTTTGAATTTTTTAAAATTTAAAATTTTCGTCAACATTTTAAATATACTATGTCAACATTTTGTTTATACTATGTCAACATTTTTTTTGTTTGTGGTCAATATTTTTTATAAAAATGTTGATTTTATTTTAAAAATGTTGAAATAGAACTACAAAAATGTTGACTCTTCTGTTTCAAAATGTTGACGCTCTGACTTGGGCTGGGCTGTTCAGATTTAGTGGGCTATTGGACCAATCTATCGTATGTTAATCATAGGATGCCCTGCATATAGGAGGTCCCAAATTACGGTGGCGCAGCATCGGGACAGATTCTGGACGTCAACTTGTTTCGAAGATTTTCATTGACTCCGGATGAATTTTGACATGAGACCGGCGCCATTGGAAAGGTTATCAAATTATCTTTCCATGCATATATAGAATGTCTAAAACCGATCCCGTATGCAACCTGGGCGACCGTTTTAGTGCAGACTGCTCCTGGACTCCGAAACCGATCTGCAGTCGACTTGAATTGAACCTCCAACAAATACCATTGAAATCATTATGCGAGATATGTTGCCCAGAGTTATGTATAGCATTAACTGGCAAATCACTGAGATTCTGCTCCCTGTTCAAATTTGAATTTCCAGCCCGAAGAACACGCTGGTCCTGATGAACCAGTTACACCACGAGAACCCACAGCAGGCTGCAACTCAGAAGAATTAGGCCCCAACTTATCTGGAACCGTGATTCTGGAGAAAACCGACTGACGATTTTTGGGAACAACATCAGCACACTGCAATTCCTCAATAACATTCAGATGATAGTTATCTGGATATGCCAATCGTTGAAAAATAGTTCTCTTTGGTGTTGAGCGCACAGAACCCATATGCTGACGAACAACATTAGCATAGCTCCGTTTCCAGTGACCAGGGTCCATTCCTGATCCTGTTGTTCGCGCCAGATGACAAACTGACGACGCCAATTAGGACCCCTATGTCTCCAAAGAGCGAAATGAACTGCAAACAGCTGACAAGAAAAGCTTCGCAGACTGTTAGATCAAGAAACCCACTGCTTTTGAATGAACCTCAAAACGAAAGCACCAATCTTTCAGGGGCCGAACTCTGAAATTCGCAGCAGTAGCATCCAAGCAAGATTGCAAGACTAGACCAACCGAGTCCACATTGATCCGAAGAGCCGAGCGAGAGAAGGAAGCGACCAATATGAAACCAGGAGAGGGGGAGGAGGGCGAGACTGACGTACCAAAATGGTCAGCGATCTTGCGTTGGATATCAAGATCTGGGGAGAAATCCAGATCAGAAAGTGCCGCCATGATCACCAGCCCAAGGAGCGCGATCGCCGGAACCCAGATCAGGCAAGAAGATCATGGAGATCACCATGACCGTGGGGTGGAGCGCAGTCGCCATGGAGAGGTGGGAGCGCAGTCGCCATGGGGGGGTACTAAGGAGAATATTGGGTCTCTTTGGCTCAACGTAGATCTTTTTAAAAAAAAAACTTTCCAAATAAAAAATAATAACAATAGTTATGGATAAATTCGTGCATCTTAAGAGGTAAGATGCCATTTAAAGTCTTGAAATTTACTCAAATGTATTCTGCAGTGGCAATGTAATATATATAACTTAAGTACCATAAGTTCATATCGTATTATACCCGTGATTTATCTGTTATTCTAACACACTTGCACCATACTTTTTTTTTGCGATTACACAATACAACTCAGACACTCACAACGCACGCACACTCACCCCTATAAACGCACATACGCAAAACCTGCCCCTATGAGCAAATTCAAAGACTGAGCCGGAAATCCTTGAGATTGACGAAGTCACCACAGGCACCTCGCTGTCGACAGCCACGTCACCTCCTGCTGAACGCACAACGTCGTTAAATCCTAGAAAATTCGCTCCCACGGGGAGTCGAACCCAGGACCTCAGGTGCTAGTGAGGCTCTTATAACCACTAGGCTAGCTATAGGCCCTTTCGCACACTTACACCATACTTACCTGCTCACTATGAGTTCACAGTTACCTTGCTAGCCAGTTGTCACAATATTAATTTTTACATGCTACTTGGAAGTTGTATAGATAAACACCTTGCTAGCCAGTTGTCACAATATTAATTTTTACATGCTACTTGGAAGTTGTATAGATAAACACCACATGCTATACTCCTATTAGATTGGTTGGATCCTATAATTGGATCAAGATCCAATTAAATTATAAATCAAATACAATGGGTTAGCTAAGACACAATTCAAAATAAATGATGACTCATCTCACACTCCAATTGAGGGATGATGAGAAATTCTTCAATCTGTAAAATAAATAATAAAAATATAGTATGTTAAACTTTTATAATAATACAAAAATATTTTAAATAGTATAATAGGTCTAGCCGCGCAAATGCGCGAGCAGCCATACTAGTTCTCTCAGGATCACAACGTCGTTAGTAACAGTACCTCCGTCGAGGTGTCGAGTAAGTCCCCACTCTTTTTCTGGCTCTCTCAGTTTTTCTCCCTCTCATTCATAGCGCTAGTCCATCAACCCATGCGCCTACATGGGCTAGCAATCCTTAATTGATTTTCGGTTTCAAATTTTTCTCATTCCCTCCATAAATAAATACATTTACTGATCACGTGAAAAGGTGGATCATATGTTTAATTTTCATCTATATCAAACCTGAGTGAAAGGCGAAAGGTTGCTACATGATCTGAATTAGCTTTTGAATCCATCATTTTGATTTCTTGGGTTTTTGTTACAAAAATAACTCATCCAGTGCTACATGATTTGACTTTGTTTATGGTTTTGGTGTTTAACACAATATACCATCGATGAACCATCACTTTCATTATTTGATCTCCAATATTGACTCAAACATGATGTCGTCATTAGGTCTAGGTATAAATATGAGTTGATTTGAGATCTTATAATTTGTGGGTTCACTTAACATATTAGCACTATTGACGGACTGCTCGGCTGCTCGGCCCCGTTATGTAACATGCATGGACGTCAAGAATAAAACAAAAAGAAACAAAACAATTGATTCTTCTGGCAACTATCCACATTCCACCTGCCTTTCTCTCGTTCGCCATGTGCTCGTCTTCCCTCTTGGCTTGTCTACGCCACTAATTCCCATGCTTGGAGGTAGCCCGTGGCCTCGCCGAGCTACCTGATTGTGGAGTCACAGCCGTGTTGACATTTTACACAGCGATTCACCCACCTGTTGCCGGTGCCCGGCTGCAGCGCCACTCCCCTGAGATGTAAAAATTGAGAAAGAAGAGAATAGCAGCAGGGAGGCCGCGAGGGTACGTAGCAGATGAAATAGGGATTATGGAGCTGCCTGCATTTACAGGATTACGTGAGATGGGCATGGTACGGTGGTTTCCCTGTTTGACTCGTGAGAGCTTTGGAGAGGAGGATCAAATGATACGTGTCGATGATATGAGACCTGGGTATACTCAAGATACAACAAGGCCGAGTGATCCAGTAATGAGGATCGGTTTGGCCCAAGAAGGCCCGGGTGGCCCGACGAACTTAAAGTCTGTTGGCCTACTCGACCAGGAGATAAACATCAATTGACTTGTACTACAAGGCTGTTTACTATGTAACCGACTAGGTTTAGATCCATGTAACCCTGCACCCCCGACTATATAAGGCGGGCAGGAGACCTACAGAAAACTCTCTCTCGCAGTACATCACACCAGCACAGGACGTAGGGTATTACGCCTTTGGCGGCCTGAACCTGTATAAACCCTCGTCTCCTGTGTTACCATCGTGTTCTTGATTCTCGTACACCCGTAAAATAACTATCGAGGGCTTAAAACCTCGACAGTGGCGCGCCAGGAAGGGGGAGTACGAGAGTCCACCGCGTCGAACTCGATGGCTGTCAACCCCATCAACAACTTCATCGCCGGCGGGAAGATCTTCTTCAACACAAGATGGAAGCTTGTTTTGATACAATGAGGGCCTATCTCCAAGAAATTCGCAAGATGGAAGCTTGTTTTGATGGCCTTGAAGTAGTCTACATTCGCCGAGAGTTTAACCACAAAGCCGACTCGTTGGCTAATAAAGGCTCGAGTCGAGACCCAGTTGCTCCAGGGGTTTTTCTTCAACTAGTACACCACCCTTCGGTCACGAAAGAGAAAGCCGAGTTAGCCACTCGCCCGCCGACCGACACAGGTAATCCTGAGGAACAGCTTGAGGCTATGAACATCGATTTGGCGACTCCATCGAAGCAAGATGACTGGATGGCACCATATACCGAGTGGTTGGTGCATGGCAAACTGCCGACGGACACGGCTCAAGCCGAGCAGATCCTCAGGAAGAGCAAGCTTTATTTCGTCGTGAAGGACACACTGTACCGCAAAAGTGCCAAAGATATACATATGAAGTGTGTCCCCATCTCCAAGGGCAAAGAGCTATTGCAGGACATTCACTCGAGAGTCTGCGGCAATCACGCAACTGCCAGGACCTTGGTTGCCAAGGCTTATCGGCAAGGTTTTTTCTGGCCCACGGCCAGTCGGGACGCGAAGCACATTGTCAGGACTTGTGAAGCATGTCAGTTTTTCGCTCGGCAAGCTCATGTACCAGCTCAAGAACTGCAGACCATACCCCTGTCATGGCCATTTGCGGTCTGGGGGCTCGACATGGTTGGCCCTTTCCAGAAGGCCAAGGGAGGTTACACTCATCTGTTGGTCATGGTCGACAAGTTTACCAAGTGGATTGAAGCTACTCCGATCAAGGATCAGACGGCAACAAAGCAATCGAGTTCGTGCGCAATGTCATCTTCAGGTTTGGTGTCCCTAACCGCATCATAACGGATAACGGACCCAATTTTAAAGCCGTCGAGTTCCAAGAGTTCTGCGACGACGTCGGAATCAAGGCATGCTACGCCTCACGCTCCCACCCCGAGTCCAATGGGCAGGTCGAGCGGGCCAATGGCATGATTCTTCAAGGTATCAGACCATGCGCCTTTGACCGGCTGAAGAAGTATGCATCCAGGTGGATTGAAGAGTTACCGTCAGTGCTGTGCGCACTACGCACCACTCCAAGTTTGGCAACCGGCCAAACACCTTTCTTCATGGTCTACGGTGCAGAGGCGGTTCTGCCGACCGAGTTGGACCACGGCGCCCCCAGGATCGAGTTCTTCGATGAAGCCAGAGCAGAAGACCAGCAGTCATTAGCGATTGACATGCTGGAGGAGGAGCGGGATCGCGCTTTCTTCAAGTCGGCCAAGTATCAGCAAGCAATGAGGCGATATCACCAGAAACACGTTCACGAGTTGGTGACCTCGTCCTCAAGAAGATATTAACCACTGAAGGTCGCCATAAGTTGTCTCCCATATGGGAGGGGCCTTATATCGTAGCTGAAGTCACTCGGCCGGGTGCTTATCGATTAACTACTGAAGATGGTACCCCGTTGTAGAGTTCCTGGAACATCAATCAGCTACGTCGCTTTTTCGCTTAAGTTATTCTGTACACATCATTTGCTCAATAATAATCACCCCTGTTTTGTCATATCTGTTTCAATTCGTCTTTGTCTCGTATGTTATGTTTTGAGTCTCTCTTTAAGCTAGCAAGTTGGTGAATTTTTCCCTGTCACGCCAACTCACATCAGGCTCACGCTCACACTCTAACACTGACGGGTTAACGCCATCTGTTGCTAACACCCTAGGTTAATGAGTCCGGCTGAGTCACAACCGAGTTCGTCGTCCGTGGAGTTCATTTATACTTAACGCTTTGAGAAGGGCAAAATTGAACTACACATACGAGGCATTATAACATAATTACTAACTACATAAAAACAACCTGTTTCAACGTTATATATACACCCTGTTGTTTTCACAAAGGTTTTTGCAGACTCGGCATACACACCGAGTTCAAGGATCCACCGACACTTCAGAGATCATCGCGATCGCTGTGGCCTTTGTCTCCTCGATGATCCGCCGAGCGGTTGGCCGGTCTCCGGCGAAGCCCGTCTTCAGACGCTCCTCGTCGATCCGAGGATAGTGGGACTTCACCTTGCCCAGCACCACGCCAGCACACATGCGAGCGGCGAACTCGCAGTGCCTCTTCATTTCCGATGGCACCTTCTCCAGCAACTCGGCCAACGGGCGATCTCCTCTACGCTCGGCAGTTGGGTAGACGTACTGCACGATCTCCTGCCCGCTCAGCTCAAGCTCCGCATACTCGTCCTTGAGTTTGTTCAGCTCCTCTGCAAGACAGGAAGCATGTTAGCTATCATCAAGTGCAAGGAATTCAGAACACAAATAACTTACTTTTGTGATCTTGGATAAGCAACGTTCGCTGAACAGTCATCCGTGAGAGTTCTTCTTCTTTGGCGGCAAGTTGTTTCTCCAAAGCACCGACAAGATCCAGGCTTTCTTTCAGCTGCCGCTTCGACCCTTTATACTTCTTCTTCAAATCGTCGAGCTCGTCTGAAAGATGTCTTCCACTCGGCTTGCTTGTTCCTCAAGGTTTGGACAGCAATCTTCTCAGCATCGATGGCTTTGTTCAGCTCCTCAAAGTAGGTCTTCTCTTTCTCCTGCTGGGACTCAATTTGAGTTTGAGCCTGAGTGAGCTGATTCTGCATCTCGACAAGTTCGGCCTCTTTAGTCTTGTAAGCTTGGTTCAGCTTGCCGACCTGCTCGTTCAGTGCTTCGGCCCTGGATTTCGCGCGCTCCAAGTCTTCTGAGGTTGACGGAACTGCAGGTTCATCAGATTACCAACAAACCGACTGACTTGAGTCGAGGCTTGGTAAAGTTTTACAAGTTCTCCTGTTGCAGCTGCTGGATGAGTTCGTCTTTTGCTTTGGCTTCGGCCAGCAGAGTCTTCATTTGCTTCTCCATGGCTGCTTGCTTCTCCAGCTGCGTCTTCATGTCACGGATCATTTAGTCCTTCGCCTTCAAGTTCTCCTCCGTTACCTACAACAACATGTGTCAGCGTTCTTGTCAAAAGACAAAGCACCTTCCAAGCTAAAGACAACAGGCTGTACTCCACTTACATTGAAAACAGTATGGAGGGCAACGTGATGATGATGGAAGCTCGTCGCATTGTTGAATTCTGCCTGCACTCCATTCAGCAGATGGTCATCAACCTGTTTCAGCAGTCGGCAGAGCTCAGAGTCTTCAACAGTTTGCTCCCCTTCCACTTGGGAAACGGTCTCTTCACTCGGCACTGCAGGAGTTGCAGTTTCCTCCACTCCGGCTACGGCTGTTTCTGGAACAGCTGTCTCGGCAGCTCCGGCAGTCGGAGGAGGGATTATGGAAGTCTCCGGTTGCATGTCACCTTGTGTGTTTGACTCGCCTTCACCACGGACCTCCCCTTCAGCAGCATTCTCCTCTTCACGGTCAGTGCCAACTTCATGGTGTACTTCTTCGGCTTCGTCACCCGCGTTTCTTGGTTACTTCCTCCAGCATCAGTCAACGTCGGTGTTGGCGGTCGTTAAACCATGTTTTGACCGCCACCCTACCGGTAAATAAATACATAACACCAAGATTTTGTGCATAGTAGTTAGGAATAATACTACTCCACAGGTTTTGGTGAATATTTGGATGCAGGAGTGAATAATGGAGAAAAGTGGGCCCAGCCAGGGAAATCCCCTGGCCGGCCGGCCCCACCCTAGGCCGGCCGGCCCCACCTGGTGGCCGCAGGCCCCAGGCTTCCTCCAGTGGGCTGGAAACTGGTCCACAACGTATAATTCAAGGCCCAACCCAGCGGATTTGCGCCGACTTACCAGAGGTGGGCCATTTGGGCCTTAACTTGGCCCCTACTTCAATCCTGCCGACCCCCCACGAACAAACCGACCTTCAGACCGCCTTCAGGAGTGCATCTGGAGCGTTGAGGCAGAAGGCGGTGGCCAACCGCCACAGGGGACGGCCGGCCGGCCACCCCCCTAGGCCGGCCGGCCGACTTTGGCGGCGCCGCCTCTCCAAAGTCGGCAGGCTTGCTTCCACCGCCTTGGCAAGCTATAAAATGGACCCCTCGGCTGCAGAAACAAAGCGCACCATCACACTTCATCCAAGTGTTCATTAGTTTAGTTGAGTAGTAGCTTTGGGAGTTAGAGTAGAGTAGAGTAGAGTGAGAGCTCTCTCGGGCTTCCGGAGTCTTCTCGGAGTTCGGTATAGTTCTTTGTATCTTACTCTTGAGATATTATTTTATTTAATATAATTATATTTAGTTTTATCTTTATTTATTTATTTTAGTAGTTCTTTTCTATTTAGTTTATTTATTCGTTAAGTAAGTGCTCGTAGAAGTCTTGTTGTGGGATTCGTGATTGTTGGAATAGCGAGTACGAGAGAGTGCCGTCGTCGGAGATGACGTCGTGTGAAATCTGTGCTTGTTCATTCTTAGATAGGACTGCTCCGTTGATCAAGAGTAGCTCCTCTAGGCGGGTTGTAAGCGTGGCGCTTAGATCTTAGCCTATGCACGTTTGGCACTGTTGGTATTTCTTACGTCACGAATAAATCCGCAAGCGTACGAAGAATACCGTTGTAGCACTTCACCCGTGAGTATTCAAGGGTATCGTTATTTATATTTTCCCAAAGGAACGGAGTGGAATTATCTTCTAGTCTAGCTCGTCCAAGGACACAAAGAAGGATGGTAGGTATGGGTAGAGAGGATTCCTATGGATGAAGTTCTATCTGGAATAAGGAAGAGTAAACACAGCAGGGCTGTCACCACTACTGGCAAACCCCCCTACTAGAACACGTGACACTAGGGCAATTAGGTGCCTAGGCCAGTCCTAGGGTCACGTGACAACAAAGCAATTAAGTCTTCGCTGCCAGACCGATTCCAAGAAGTCAATTCACTAGAACAGAGAGGATTAAGCAAGTAGGGCTGTCACCACCTACCGGCGACTCTCTCTTAGGACACGCGACACTAGAGCAATTAAGTCCCTATGCCAGTCCCAAGGTCACGTGACAACAAGGCAATCAAATCCTAGCTGCCGGACCTATTCTAGTTCACAAGACTAAAGATAAATTCCGCCTCTAAATGCTTACTTGAATGGAACGATGATCATGCAAGCAAGTAAAAGAAGAACTTATACTAGAATAGAAATATTCAATCCAATAGAAGATCAAGAATACTCACTTGTAATGAAGATGAACGACGAACGAACGATGAACGAACGACGAACGAACGATGAACGATGAACGAACGACGAACGAACGATGAACGAACGAAGAACACTTCACTATGAATAAGTATCCTCCAAGGTACAAGATTTGGGCAAGGTCCTCACAAGGGGAGGACTACCCTTCTCTCCTACCCTACTCTCTCCTATTCTACTAGTGTACAGGGGCTCTAGGCCCTTGGGGTGGAATGAGGCTCTCCTTCTTGTGTGTCTTGAGGGGAGGGGGTACCCCTTTATTTATAGCCTCCAAAGGCGGTGGAATTGAGGCGGTTCCTTAGGTCGGTGGCATTGATTGCAGGCAGAACCGACCTTGGTACGTCGGTGGGGAACCGCCACAGAAAAATAGGCCAGAAAGGCTACTGTAGCAGGTCGGCCGACCTACTGTAGCAGGTCGGCCGACCCCCCGTTGGCCCCTATGGCCTTGGGCCTGGTGTAGTGGTCCATGGGGTCCTCATAAGGCCTCTCCCCGGTGTATGGCCCAGGATGAGTCCAGATGACTGTATTTTGGCCTTTTCTCTATCCCGGGTGATTTCTGCGATGACCGTGGACTTGCCGAGTGATATCCTTCTTGGGCTTGGCCAAGGAGTCTCCCTTGGGTTCTAATGATGTATTCAATGTGTTGACCCAAAGTGAATAGGGTTTGTATCCCTTTTGGTGTATGTCATCCTTGGCTGCCGATGCTGATTACTCGGAGTGGTGTCCTCTTTGGAATATGGTATGGGCTGATTTGGTGGGTCCATATATCCTTGCCATTGTTGAGGATCTCCAAGGGATGATCTTTCTTCATATCTCCTTGATATTGGGCTTTTGGGGAGATTTCCTTATGAAGGGGAAATTCGGTGTTTGCAGAGTGGGCCTTTTATGCTTCCTTTTCCCCGGTTTCCTATGAAATGCAGCTGCACTCACAAATTCACCAACACTTGTGGAATTGGTTAGTAATAAACTCCTACCACTATGTTTGGTGTTCATTTTAATTCTTTTATGAAGGTAAATGACGGTAAAATTCTTGCTCTAAGGACCGTCAACAGGCACCCAACCCCACGGAGGATGGTAGCCGCGAGTGTATGTGACAGCTGCACCGGTCTCTGTAATCCACCACGTCCGGGTTGGACTCAGCAGGGTCTTAATTATAGCGGATGGATCCCCAGGGTGAACTAGCAGCATCGGTTGCCCTGGCACTTCCGTGCCCCGAAACGACATGACTTGTATGTGTATGAGCTTAACTAGAGTAAATAACCTTTGTAGATTTGACTGCTAGAAAAGTAAATACTAGATAAACATACAGGTAGCCTTAACTCTATCTCGTTGCTCTCCCAAATGTATACTACGTTTTTATTTTATTACCTTGGATTTGAGGATGTGTGTGCCAACCATATATATCATGCCCATCTTACCCCCGTCTCAAGTATAGTTGATACATTATTTCTTTCTCCAAATTATCCAATGCATAGCTATTATTCAGCTTTCTTTTGCTCTACTTCCCTGCGGAAATATAAATACGATAACCCTGGAATACTCCAAGGTGAAATGCTACAATGGTGATCCGTGCGCTTGCGGAATTAATGAATTTAATTTTAACGCATAAGAACCGCCAACAAGCATTTCTGGCGCCGTTGCCGGGGAAGTAGCAGCTAGGAACTGAATAAATGCATTGAAGTTTGTGAGAAGAATAATTATCACTTACTTTTGCGGGCTTACCCTTGTCCTGGTTTTTCTTCTTGTGAACATTTGAAACAGGACTGTGCATGACTGGTTTCGACCTACCAGAAAACTTCCACTCAGATCCAGAGCAGTTCTTGAGGAAAGTTCGAGCAAAACTCACCAAACAGATCCGCAAGAACGCTCTGGCTCTCGAATCGTCTCCTCCACCGGTTGTCAGGGCCTCCTCAACGAACAACACCATGGCCGACCCCGTTGTTGAGAAGACGATCAATGACTTCTCCGCGCCAACTACGGAGAACATCCGCGTGGGCCCCAACCCGCGCATCACCAACAAGGACTACGAGCTCAAGCCAGCCTTGATCAACATGATCTTGGCCAGTCCTTTCTGTGGGAAGCCGTCGGAGGATGCAAATGCTCACCTCCAAAGGTTCCTGATGACGTGCAACACTTTCGTCATAAAGGATGCACCTCAGGACGCCATCCGACTACAGCTTTTCCCATTCTCTCTGTTGGGGAAGGCTCTCCAGTGGTTCTACGCGAACCAAGAGTCCCTCGACACGTGGACGGCATGCTCCAATGCCTTCCTCGCCAAGTTCTTCCCGCCGGGCAAGACGACTGCCCTGCGGAACAAGATATCGGGCTTCCAACAGCTCGCAGATGAGTCGACCGCGGAAGCTTGGGACAGGATGCAGGAGTACGTTCTCTCATGCCCACATCATGGCATCGAGGAATGGCTCCTCATACAGAGTTTCTACCACGGTTTGAGGCCGTCCGCACGAGAGCACCTCGACGCCGCAGCAGGCGGCTCCTTCTTCTCCCTTAGCGTGAAGAACGCTAAGAAGTTGATTGAGAAGGTGGCGGCCAACCAGACTCATGGTGAACGCCAAGCGGCGAACACCAAAACCCGTGGAGTGCACCAAGTGGAGACGATGGACATGCTCGCCATCAAGCTCGATCAGCTACTCCGCAAGGTGGAGTCTCCGCAGGACCTGCAAGTTGCGGATTCCCGCATGACATGTGAGGAATGCGGCAGCGTTAGGCATATGGGCATCAATTGCCCAAATACGAGAGAGGAATGCAATTTCCTCAACAATGGCAATGGGTTCCGCTCCCAGAACAACTACGGCTGGAATTCCAGGCCCGACCTCTCCTTCAACAAGAATCAGGGAGGTAACAATGGTAATCTTTCCCGTTATGAGCCCTCTATCAAGGATCTAGTTCTCGGCCAGGTCAAGATTAATGACAGCATTAGTAAGAAATTTCTTACTACGGACAAGGCTTTAGAGAGCATAGATGCCAAGCTAGAGTCGTTCAGCACTGCTCTGCAGAATCAGCTAAGCCATAACAAGATGCTAGAAACGCAAATAGCGCAAATAGCTTCAGCTGTGCAGTCTCCTCGTGCGGGTAAACTTCCTGGGCAACCGGAAGTTAATCCCAAGGAGAGTGTGAATGCAATAACCATCAGGTGTGAAGAGAGCGACTTGGATGCCGCACTCCCCAAGGATGTGATCAGAAAAGATCCCGGATGGCCAACCATTCCGTGTTTGGTCAACGACCGTTGTTTCGCTCGGGCACTATGTGACTTAGGGGCGAGCGTGAGCATCATGCCGAAGGCGATGTACGATGGGTTAAACCATCCATTATCCCCAACGATCATGAAGCTCCAGCTTGCAGACTGGTCACTGCGCCTGCCCTTGGGGATTGTCGAAGAAGTTCCCGTGCAGATCAGAAATCTCTTCGTCCCCGTTGACTTTGTTGTGCTGGATATGGAGGTGGATGACAAGGCTCCTCTCATCCTTGGGAGGCCGTTCTTGAGCACCACAAACGCCAACATCGACGTGGGGGCAGGAGAGATCCACTTGGACTTCAACGGCAAGGAAGAAACGTTCAGCTTCAAGCCTAAGGTTGAGCAATGCAAGCAAGTACGGGTCATATATGGGAAGAACCCAAGGAGAGTGGAGAAGATTGAGATTACTCCACCCATGCCACAGCCAGACAAGCTCATTGCATACATGAGAGACTATCTGGAAAGAGAGAATGCAAGAAGGCTAGCAAAATATTGGAGGACTCCAAGGAGGATGCCTCAGCCGCCAAAACCATCTCAAGCCCCTCTTACTCCTCCGCAAGAAGGAGTAGGCGAGTCACAATCACCCAAGAAGAGGAGAGCGAGGCGCTCAAGAAAGAAGAAGGCAGCTACGGCATCGACCGATGAGAGTACAACAAAGGCGCCTATTGAAGAAAAGGTCGCCGCCACAAACACAAAGAAGACAACAAAGGTGTGGCGGAAGAAAGAAGGAACCTCTACCTCGCAAGATTCTCCAGCGAGCGAGGTCCAAACAAGTTGAAAAGACATGGAGAACGTCTAGCTCAAAGACGTAAAAATGAGAGCCCTCCGATTGGGGAGGCCATCCCAATCGTTATCCTAGCTAGGCCTAGCACTTGTTTTTCTTTTCATAAATCATAAAAACAAATAAAAATTTGAAAAAAATTTAAAAACAACAAAAATAATAGGATTCCCGGTGATGCCCATTAGGGGCTAGCTACTTGTAACATCCTCACTCTTTTTTGCAGATCAAGAAGGAGGAGGAAGAGCCTGAATCAAGCTTAAGTCTTACAAAGACTCAAGCTTGGGGAGGGCACCCCCAGGTAAGAAGGAGTTCAATACAAGCTCGAGTCTTGCAAAGACTCAAGCTTGGGGAGGACCCCCAGGTAAGTATTCCTAACTTTCTTAATAAATAGATGAACTCCCTGTTTCGAATAAATGCTAGAATCTTGGTGTTATGCTACGCTTAAGGGAAATGATGATCGAGTTACAAACTAGCTTCCTATGTGACGCATAGATGCAACCTCTACTCCTGACATATGTGTTATTTTTACTTGAGCATGATCACATCATGAGTCTTGCTTATTTCCGTGGGTTGCATTTGTTACACCAAGTCTGAGCATTGTGGATTGTGATATGGCATGATTAGGACTTGTTGCAATTTCTTAGTATGGTTTCATCCAGAGATGTTTTTCTTGAATTGCTGCAAGTACCTAAAACCCTTCTGTTTTGGCACACTTCTCTTAGTGTGAGGATTTATTTACCTACCAGAGCCATATCATAATATTCGAAACAGCCCCACTCATAGCCATTTGTTTATGCATTGAGTTTTGTTAAGGTTTGATGTACTCTTGAAACTAAGCACTCCTAATTTTGGTCATAATTCCTTCGCGTGTGTTTTCGAAAATTTCTCTCCACCAAATAAAAAGGGGAATGTTTGGATAAATCAACCAAACATTTTTAGAGTTTGCAAAACTTTTGGTCCACCCAAAATGCTCAAGAATATTTCAAAATGTTTCATTGAACCATTCAAAATTTATGGCCCCTTGCACCATGGAGTAGTTAAAAAAAAAAAAACTCCATGGTCGCATGACAAAAGTCAATGGCTATATGGTTCTTATCATAAACATCTTGAGCAAAATAAAGGACCAATGTTTTTCAAAACCCCCTTCCATAAGCGTGAGTTCATTTTCTCCCCCCTCCATCACATCATTTCCTATGACCAAAATAAATGGAGTTGCTATGTTGATTGAGACTCATTCTTTAGCTTTACAATATATGCATGACAATTGTGCATTCCTTACCAAGCTCCACATACAAAGCCTCATTTGGTAGAAGGTAGGATGAGTGAAGCTTGTAGGAATAGAACTCACATTGGTAGGTAAGAGAAGTGCCTACCAAAACGAAGGAGAATTTTTGCACCTTACCTTGCAGCACATAAAAACTCTGGATGCATACCTGCTAGAATTGTGTACTTGTCCGAAAATGCCGTTCTAGTCTTCAATGCTGCGTGACAAGGTGTGACATATAAGCCCCACGATTTTTGCAACACTCATGAATATTTTGTGCTCTCGTAAACTTACCACTGTTTAGGGAGTATGTTGTTGCATCTTTATTACCCATGGGGCGCTTCTTTGTAACTCCTGATCCGCCGGTACTCTGAGTTGAGAGTTGCTCGGGACGAGCAAAGTTTAAGCTTGGGGAGGTTGTTGGCGGTCGTTAAACCATGTTTTGACCGCCACCCTACCGGTAAATAAATACATAACACCAAGATTTTGTGCATAGTAGTTAGGAATAATACTACTCCACAGGTTTTGGTGAATATTTGGATGCAGGAGTGAATAATGGAGAAAAGTGGGCCCAGCCAGGGAAATCCCCTGGCCGGCCGGCCCCACCCTAGGCCGGCCGGCCCCACCTGGTGGCCGCAGGCCCCAGGCTTCCTCCAGTGGGCTGGAAACTGGTCCACAACGTATAATTCAAGGCCCAACCCAGCGGATTTGCGCCGACTTACCAGAGGTGGGCCATTTGGGCCTTAACTTGGCCCCTACTTCAATCCTGCCGACCCCACGAACAAACCGACCTTCAGACCGCCTTCAGGAGTGCATCTGGAGCGTTGAGGCAGAAGGCGGTGGCCAACCGCCACAGGGGACGGCCGGCCGGCCACCCCCCTAGGCCGGCCGGCCGACTTTGGCGGCGCCGCCTCTCCAAAGTCGGCAGGCTTGCTTCCACCGCCTTGGCAAGCTATAAAATGGACCCCTCGGCTGCAGAAACAAAGCGCACCATCACACTTCATCCAAGTGTTCATTAGTTTAGTTGAGTAGTAGCTTTGGGAGTTAGAGTAGAGTAGAGTAGAGTGAGAGCTCTCTCGGGCTTCCGGAGTCTTCTCGGGTTCGGTATAGTTCTTTGTATCTTACTCTTGAGATATTATTTTATTTAATATAATTATATTTAGTTTTATCTTTATTTATTTATTTTAGTAGTTCTTTTCTATTTAGTTTATTATTCGTTAAGTAAGTGCTCGTAGAAGTCTTGTTGTGGGATTCGTGATTGTTGGAATAGCGAGTACGAGAGAGTGCCGTCGTCGGAGATGACGTCGTGTGAAATCTGTGCTTGTTCATTCTTAGATAGGACTGCTCCGTTGATCAAGAGTAGCTCCTCTAGGCGGGTTGTAAGCGTGGCGCTTAGATCTTGGCCTATGCACGTTTGGCACCCAACCCCACGGAGGATGGTAGCCGCGAGTGTATGTGACAGCTGCACCGGTCTCTGTAATCCACCACGTCCGGGTTGGACTCAGCAGGGTCTTATTATAGCGGATGGATCCCCAGGGTGAACTAGCAGCATCGGTTGCCCTGGCACTTCCGTGCCCCGAAACGACATGACTTGTATGTGTATGAGCTTAACTAGAGTAAATAACCTTTGTAGATTTGACTGCTAGAAAAGTAAATACTAGATAAACATACAGGTAGCCTTAACTCTATCTCGTTGCTCTCCTAAATGTATACTACGTTTTTATTTTATTACCTTGGATTTGAGGATGTGTGTGCCACCCATATATATCATGCCTATCTTACCCCCGTCTCAAGTATAGTTGATACATTATTTCTTTCTCCAAATTATCCAATGCATAGCTATTAGTCAGCTTTCTTTTGCTCTACTTCCCTGCGGAAATATAAATACGATAACCCTGGAATACTCCAAGGTGAAATGCTACAATGGTGATCCGTGCGCTTGCGGAATTAATGAATTTAATTTTAACGCATAAGAACCGCCAACAGTCGGGCAATTCAGCACTTCTCTATGGATTCTTCATTTCAAGCATTTCTTCAGTTCGGCTGGTTGCGCCCTTCCCGTCAGGACCCAAGTCTTCGATGAGCACTCCTCCACTTAAAAGCGTCTGCTCTGCAGTGTCTTGGATAGGAGCTTCACCTCTTCGTGGACTTGGAGGAGCATTTTGCTCTGGCTCCTCAGTCGGCACTTCAGTGCTGGGGGCTCTGCAGTTAAACAAGTCATCAATGAGATTCACCTTTGCGATTATCACTTGATATCAAACCTGTGCAATTCACTTACAGTGTGGATAGGGTGATGTTGAAACGGTCTTCATGTGATCTTTCCCTGGGAGCAGGGGCACTCCTTTGGCCATCTTGCTCACCAGAGGTCCCCTCGGGGGCTCGGCCTTCATGCGTCTTCGGCGGCGTTTTTCTACCTCGTGGTGACGGTGAGACAGTAGGGCTCACAGAAAGAGTAGCCCTGCGTGATTCATATACGATTATCCCACCACTCGGGTTTGAGGATGAGGCTCCCCGAGTGGTCGGCCGTCGCACCTCTCTCTTTGACTTCTTCGGTGGCGGTGGCACCGGCAGGGACTCCTTCACTCGGCCTTCTCCAGCGTCTTGCTGAGGAGTCTTTTGACTCTCTCCTTCGTCCTCGCTCGGTATTGCTGCATCAATGGCAGCATCCGTGGAGTTGTTCCCTTCTTCACTGGACTCGATGTCCAGTACGTCTCTCTTTCTTTTCTTCTCGGGCGTGACCACAACGAACACCGGTTCACTCGGACCGTCCGAGCGAAACTCAACCTCCAAAGCCTGCATCATGTTCATATCCAAGGATACATTACAGCATAGGCAAATTGAGTTACAGTGGTATCGACTTCAGATAAGGATACTTACAGGTGGAGGGGGATTCTTGATATGATAACCAGTGATAGGTGGCACCTCTACTTCAGCTCCAGCAGTGAAGAACTCTCTCACTCGGTTCTCAATGATGGTGGCTGTGTCTCCAGGGATATTCTCATTGCTAGGATCGTTTTTGCCGCGCCATCTCCAAGCAGGTTCCGCTCTATCCTTCAGGGGCTGAAATTTCCTGCCACAGAGAGTGACAGCAATGTTTGGACCTGTGAGTGCCTCATGCTCTTTGTTATCCTTCAAGTCGTCAATCATTGCAAGAAGATCTGTCACTTCCGACTTCTCAGCAGCTGTTAAGGGTTTTCTCCAAGTATCACGTTGCACGGGAGCTACACTTTTGAAGGTTGGCAGACTTGGTGAATGATTCTTCACATAAAACCAACCTGAGTGCCATCCCTTGAGGGTAGTCGGGAATGGCAAATCAAAGTAACACTTCTTGTTCCTCAATTAGAATCCACAACCTCCAACAATAGCAGGGTTGACATTTGACTTCATCTTCAAAATGAATAAGTGGCGGAATAGATTGAAATGTGGACGGATACCCAGGAAGACCTCACAGAGGGTGATAAAGATGGCGATGTGCAAGATCGAGTTCGGGTTCAAGTGTGCAACTCCACACCGTAGAAATGCAAGATACTCCGGAAGAATGCATGTGTTGGCAATCCTAACCCGCGGCGCACGAAGGCATCGAAGATGACGATCTCATCGGGGAAAGGAGTGGGAAATTGCTCACCGGCCGCAGGACGCCACCCAATCACTTCGCGCTCCGGTAGCAATCCTTCATCGGTCAGCGCTTGGCACCTCTCTTCTGTCATGATGGACTCCGGCCATCGGTTATCTTCGTCGGCGGGCGGCGGCGAGTTTGTCTTCGGCTTGCGCGATGCGGCCCTCTTCTTTCCCGCCATGGCTTCAATTTCTTCAACGGCGGCTTCAATCCCTTTGACGGCGGTGTGATTCCCTCAACGGCGGTGCGAAACCCCTCGACGGCGGCTCGATTTCTTCACGGGCGGCGTGATTTCTTCGACTCTGCTGCTATTGGCGGTTGTGCGTGCACTGGATCGGATCTTGGTGGATTCGGGGGAATGAATGTGCACTGTTGCAAGTGTGCTGAGGAAGATAACGAAGGCGATGCGACGGAATGACTTAAATGAGCGGGAAATGTTTTGCGGACGGCTCAGATCTGTTGACCTAATTTGGACGGTCCAGATTTTCTGCCTGTTATAGCGCGTTCATTTCGGCATTTTTTTCTTCAGCAATAACCAAATTCAGTCGGCCGGCTGCTATTTGAGGCCATAATCACTCGGCTATTCTTCTGATTGCTTCGGGATGGCGAACGACACACGCACAAGCGGTTTTTTATTCCTCACATAATGGTACATGACAAGTGGATACAAGATTACAGCACGCAAGATATTACATAAAGTTGATGCAGGATTTTTGGTGGTCTTCTTCAAGATCTTCATCCTTCAGTCCCTTCTTGGTGGATCTCGACGAGTGCGGCTTCGGGTACGACTTGCAACTGGACGATTGATGGGCAGCCATGGAGGCAGACCATTGGGCAGATAGCGCCGGCGAGGATTTCCAGTGGCTTCATCTCCAGATGAGACATCAATGTACTCGGGCAGAGGTGGGTCGTATGGACCTAGAGGTGGCAGAATAACGTTGAGTGGGGGAACTATTGGTGGAGCTTCAACAATGGCTAAGTTCTCAAGGTTTGGCATGGCTACATTTGGTGGTTGTGGTTCAGCTGGAGGCTGATTGGTGGAACTGGAGGCACCTTTCTTTTTCGAGTTGTTGGTGTCCTTCATTTTTTTGCCAAATTTGCTGGATGCTTGGGGGCTGCGGTGGCAGTGTATTTATAGCAGAGCTGTGACTGTTTTTGATAAGGATGCTGCGGTGGAAAGGCAGAAGAGGACGATTCTAAGCAGTGTTCTGAGCATTATTGGTTTTTACTGCATCCTCGTGACTTGGTTTGGACAACACACATGTGACTAGCACAGTACATTTTGGCGGCATTCTGCTGGTCTTCAGTCTGATATTTCTTCTTCACTTCTTTAGAGTCTATGAACAATTCTACGTTTTCTTCATAGACTCGGGGGCTAGCCCACGTCGTGCTTCATTCAGTCAGGCGGACAAATATTGCTTTGCACGATCTTCATTTCACTCAGTCGGCGAGGGGTCAAGATTTTTTGGCTTCAGCTTCGGCAGATGTCTTCATATGGAAATACTCTTCTTAGCTTTTATTAGAGTCTATGAACAACTCTGCGACTTCTTCATAGACTCGGGGGGTATATCCATAGGATGCACTAGACGTGCACCCTATGCTTTTTCACTCGGCTGATCGGAGTTCATATTCTTCGTGCTGAACTTGATCAAGATCTTCACTCGGATATTGAAGGCCCACGGGAGGTTATTCCCAGAATTGAACTCGCTCTTTGAGTCGGTTTTCTGAACTGCAGTGAAGAGCGAGGCGGTCGCCACAACTTACGAGCTGTCATCATCTTGGGCACAAGTTGCTGGATGGGCTTAGATTCCGGCCGAGTGCAAGCTTGGTTCGAGACTCGCAACTCACTTCTGGTTTTTAACAGCTGTAGTGCACCAGTTGTGGGGAGTTCCTATAACTCCTATGGAGTTCCACTTACGGCTACAGATTTTGTCTATATGCCAGGCTCTTTTAGATCTTCTGCCTAATCCCTTGGATTACCCAGAAGCTCGGGAGCTGCACCTTACAGGTGTGTTTTACAAAATCCTGCTAGTAAGCATACTTTTTAAAGTCTTGGTCAACTTCGAGTTGAATGCTACTGACAGGTAGGACACGCTTTATGAGCCCAGCCTTTGTTCCCGACGTCAGTCGGCATTGGGTGTTCCTTTATCTTCATGCCTAATTCGAGGCCTTACTGATCTTGGTATTCCCAGGTTTCAGTTTCTTCATACAGGTTATTTCGGTAACTATCACTCTTTGGAGTTCTTTTTTATTGACCAGTTATACTGAGAATTATTGTACATGGAGTCGGAATCAGTCGGAAGTCTTCAAGATCAATCAAAAAGAACTCGGGGGCTACTGTCGATGATATGAGACCTGGGTATACTCAAGATACAACAAGGCCGAGTGATCCAGTAATGGAGATCGGTTTGGCCCAAGAAGGCCCGGGTGGCCCGATGGACTTAAAGTCAGTTGGCCTACTCGGTCAGGAGATAAACATCAATTGACTTGTACTACAAGGCTGTTTACTATGTAACCGACTAGGTTTAGATCCATATAAACCTGCACCCCCGACTATATAAGGCGGGCAGGAGACCTACAAAAAACTCTCTCGCAATACATCACACCAGCACAGGACGTAGGGTATTACGCTTTTTGCGGCCTGAACCTGTATAAACCCTCGTCTCCTGTGTTACCATCGTGTTCTTGATTCTCGTACACCCGTAAAATAACTATCGAGGGCCTAAAACCTCGACAATACGAAGCTTCGAAGCGGCGGTAGACATATTTATTCCTAGTTAACATTTAACCCAAGCGGCGGTAGACTAAAATTCCAAGAGTCCTAGCTGGAATATTCCTTGTTTCCCCAATTTTTCTTTTTGGCAAAGGATTATGTACGTGACATGTCACACATTAATGGTGAAGGAAAAATCCTTAGATTTTCCTTGTGTGGAGGAGGCCGGATCAATTTTCCTTGTTTTAAGCTTCTCACATCTTGTGCGGTGGACGTTAGCTGTCCTGTCCTGTCCTGTACTGTCGTGTTTCAAGATATTGGCACCGCTCGATCGGAGCGGATGCCGGAGCAGCCTAGGGCGAGGCGCATCTTGCTCTCGGGCGGATGAGCAGCGGGGATGGAGCGAGGAGACCTCGTTGATGTTCGTTTTCCTGTCCTGTCGTGCAGCGGTCCTCTGCTCTCGTGCTTTCTTTTCTGCTTGTCCTGCTCGAATCTTCTCGGGTGCTCCTGTCGAAATACGACCGTCTCCTCCATGATCATTGGAGCAGATCAGCATGAGTGCATAATACGACCGTCTCCTCCATGATCACTGGAGCAGATCAGCATGAGTGCATAACGCAAAAAATGGCCGCGGAGATACTCTGATGACCGACGCCGAAAGTCAATTTACCGTTGGATGCACAAAATCCTGTTTCAACAAAGGTTTAGTCACGTATCTTGATCATTGGGTTATCTAATATCGGTGGACGGTGGAGATACCTATGGCACGTTGGGTATGGGTGGAGAGACAGGCAGGCTGGGTGGTAACATGTAGCTAAGTGCAAAATGTTTTTTGTAAAAAAATTCTAAATTGGTTTTAACGTTTCCTACATAAGGACGTTCATACGCATATGAAGATAAGAATTGATTTTTTTTTTGCTTAAAAAGGTCACAGTAGTTGATACTTCTAACAGTTCCTGATATTCTTTCAGAGTTCAAAAAAGCAAGTGGCACGGTACAACATGCACGACCTAGTGCATGACCTGGCAAGATCTGTCATCGGTGATGAGCTAATTGTAATTGATGCTACTGATGCTGCGAAGAAGAGCAACTCAAGTGAGCAGAAATATTGCCGTTACGTGTTGCTCACAAATTATGATGGGCAAACAAAGTTGTCAAATATTTTGCCCAAGAAAGTTAGGGCACTTCATCTATCAGGATGCAGCAATCTGGGCCTCCATGATGGTTTATTTTCATCTACAAAGTGCTTGCGTGTTTTGGATTTCAGTGTTACCAGCCTCTATTGGCCACCTGAATCAGCTGAAGTGTCTTATTGCTCCAAAAACGCAAAATGAGAAGCTCCCAGAGTCTATTGCTCAACTCTCAAAACTGCAGTGCCTAAACCTGCATGGATCTTCTCTAATTTCTGAACTACCAAGATTATTTGGTAATCTCGGTTCTCTGATCCACCTGGATATGTCTGGTTGTTCTGATATGTCTGTGCTACCGGAATCATTCGGTGATTTAAAAACAATAGTGCATCTTGATATGTCAGGTTGCACTATGATAAGAGAACTACCAGGCTCACTTGGCAATCTCACAAATTTGCAGCATCTTGATTTATCAGGTTGTTCTAGTATATCAGTACTGCCTGAATCATTTGGTAATTTAAAAAGAATGGTGCATCTTGACATGTCAGGTTGCTCTATGATAATAGAGCTGCCAGGCTCACTTGGTAATCTCACAAATTTGCAGCATCTTGATTTGTCACGATGCTCCGATTTGACAGCAATACCTGGATCTTTATGTAGCCTCGATGCTCCGCAGTATTTAGACATGTCAAGGTGTTGGCAAATGCGTGAACTGCCAGAGTCATTTAAAAATCTTCGAAGTTTGTTGCATCTGGATACGACAAACTGCCTGTACATGAGCGAAGGACGACTAGCCCGAGTTCTGTGTGGCCTCACTGCACTGCAATATTTGAATATGTCAACTTATGTGGTGGAAGATGGTACTCTATATGATGATGCCATGAGAAACCTCACCAATCTGGAGCATCTGGACATATCACACAATCATCTTGTGTGTCTACCGGAAAGCATTGGTAACCTCCAAAAGCTGCATACACTGAACATCTCACACTGCCGGTCTCTGAAGTCTCTACCAGATTCTATAAGTGAAATTACTACACTGAAGTCTTTATTCATTGATGGGTGCTCAGATGAACTAATAGATCAAGTCAACTCTCGGCTGCCCTATTCACTAACATTACCACTCTTCAAGGTTCGAGTTGATGATGCCAGGGCGTGCAGCAACCTTCCTGACCTTGAGTGTGTAAATGTTCGTGATTTAATAATACGTGCTCTTGAAAATGTAAGATTTCTTGAAGAAGCATGTAAAGTTAAAATGCCAGACAAAAATAACCTTTCAACTTTGACACTGGCTTGGACTTTGGATGCTGATCGGTTTCTGGATGAAAAAGATTTGCTGAGACGGCTAGAGCCACCAAGAGGTCTGAAGCATTTGATTCTGCAATGTTACACCAGTCCAAGCTTTCCTAGCTGGCTCATGGGTATTTCTGATCATCTCCCGAATCTTGTTTATATTGAACTGGAGGGTCTGCTTACATGTAGCAACCTGCCCCCGCTTGGACAGTTACAGAACCTGGAGGAGTTGAAACTCAAGCGTTGTCCCAGAGTTACAAAAATCGACAAGAGTTTCTGCGGTGGCAAAGGAGCATTCTGTGGACTGAAGAGCTTCGAAATAAGTGAAATGAAAGGATTAGATGAGTGGAGCACAACATACTCTGTTGAGGATGGTGATGTGGAGGAGCTCATGTTCCCTGTGCTGGGCAATCTACTCGTATACAGCTGTCCAAGGTTGAGGTTGAAACCATGCCCACCAACATTTCGCTCATTCGACATACTGGACAGTGACCAAGTTATATCTTCTTTGGAGGTGGCACGCGGTAGCCATCTCACCTCTGCTCCAAGCACCCAGATAATGATCCGTATTTGCGATTCCCATAGTCTCGAACTGTTTCACCACTTCTTTGCCCTCCAGGAGTTGTGCATCAGTGAATGTAATAAGCTGAAGAGCTTGCCGGAAAGCATGCGGCACCTCGCTTCCCTTCAGTCGCTAAAGTTGCGTTTCTGCGAAGGCATAACAGCACTGCCAGAATGGTTGGGCGACCTCTCTTCTCTGAAATCCCTCACCATATTGAATTGTCAAAGCATCAAGTCTTTGCCTCCAAGCATACAACGACTCACCAAGCTCCAGAAGCTCTCGATCTGGCGAAACCGGGAACTACAGCAATGGTGTGAGTCAGAAGAGAACAAGATGCTGCTCGCTCACATTAACTATGTCGTAAGTTCGCTACTAGTTGCATTTTACCATAATTCAGCTTTTGAGTTTTCGGCAATATACTGCTATATACCTCCGGTTGTTTTCAGTGCATTAATAATTGTGTACTATTTTACTACATATTACTGCTCTTGGTGATTATTAATTAATCTATTATATCCGGTTATCCTTTCTACACCCTGCCTAGAAATTTCCCGTCTCTGCCCTCAGTGCCGGAAGTGCGCACCTTGGCCCCAAGAACATCCCACCTTGCCGGCAAGCAAGATCGTCGGACGTGCTCCCTCCTCACAAGGGACTGAAGGTCGTTGCCTCGCCGTCGAGCCCTTGTGCCCTACAGCCCTGGCAAAAATCCCCTTCTAGATCACGCCGCTCCCACCTCCCAAGTCCTTACCTAACCGCAGCCACTCTGCATCTCCTTCAGCTTCGCCACTCTTCCTGGTTTCCCGAAAGTACCCGTGCCATTCGATTTGAGGTCGGTGTTCCATTCTGTACTTTCTTTCTGTGCGTTTCCACTACGCGCGCAAGGTGTTTGTGGTATTTCCTTGCTGGAACATTCCCACTGATCGCTTCATTTTTTTTTAGTTTACAACATTGTTTGAGTTCAAATTGAGCACGAAAGAAACACATGCCAACGAATAGCGCAGTTGGGGGCGCCTCGCCTCAGGCATACACGCTCCCATCCTTGCATGCTCTTTGCTCACTCTTATCTTTCCCATCACCACTAACACGCTCCACCGATCTGAGGTGTGCTGGGGATTTTGATCTGCCCTTGTCATTTCCTCCAACTTCAATAACCATTGGCCGTATTCTTCCAGACATTGACATTCTGTCGGACAGATCGTCGCCCACTACCTGTGATTTAGGATAATTTTCCTCCACGCTACTTGAACAACTCTTTCTCCATAATCTGTTTGAAAACAGACATAATTCCTCAGTTTTCACAAGCACCAAAATAAAGGAGAGCTAAATATATTTAACATATTGTGCTTTTTCCTACAGATCCATCATTTTGCTTCATTTGCTACGACATTTTTGTAAAATTAGCACATCAAGGTACTTGCGGGATTTATTAATTAGATGCTGACTAGTACATATTTATATTTTTTGCTTCAGAGTTTTGCTGATGAATGGTGATGAGGTCAGTGCATAACTGGGACGAAATTTGTAGGAAGATTCAAGCAGTAGCAGGTGAGAAATATTTAAATTCATTGCCGAATCACTTTTGTGCATGGCAAGCTACGGGAAATGATAACAAAAAACTGTTCTTATTCCCGGAGAGAATAATTATGCATTGGGTAGCAGATTGTGCTTTCAGTTCATTGTATGAACAAAGTATCGGTTAACCGGGGTGATATTGTCCTGTAGTTCACTTGATTTATTATACCTCTGTTTTAAAATTTACCACAACATGTGTTTCTTATGTTGGGGAATTTATTATGTCTCTGTTTTGAAATTTCTTATGCTAGGTGGTTACTCCCATCTAACTAATTTCATGGAGTTTTGACTGATTAGCACACCTACAAATTTTATATCATACTCGATCTACATTATATTTACATTACGGATTACTCATTAGGGAATTATATATAGCCTGAAGCAAATAGTAGTACCGTTTTGATATTACTCTTTCTCTGAAGGCTACTACATTCGTGTCGCATGATCAATTTTATCTGAAACCAACTAGTAGCAGGTAGCCTCACTTGGCTATGTGCCTAAAATTAGTTTCCAGAAGTATAGCAAAGAGTGTACTTGCGATATATGTTCTACCAGTTGCCTGGCTGCTCACTTCATTTTTAACTTGGCTGCCTCCTCAAGATGGGTCATTGCAACCATGTTTGCAGTTGCACCTGCTATCGCGGGTTCAGCAAACCAGTTGCATGGAGCACGAGATGTGCTCCTAGGAGTAATTCGCAGCGCTATATCTTCCTCTTTGTCCTATTATTCTTGCTATTTCACATTCTATCTAATCTACTTAAGCAGGTATGTACATTTCGCACTCCGATGATTAACAGATTGGCAAGGAAGAACGAGCTGCCACAGGACCACAATATGAATTTGACTACCACGCTATTATTTACAGATCATTTATTTGAATATTTCATTAGGCCATTTCTTACAACTTTAGCATCGGCTTAGAGAAAGAATTTGATCTGATAATAATTAAGATTTTAGTGTTAGCATGTACTAACATTTTTATTGATTTAACGCTCTCATCATTTCCTCTATACTGGCAGCAAATTGAGATGGTCTACTTTGTATTATGTATATTAATGTATTCCCTCGATTCCTTTTTCGTTGACGTTGGTTAGTGAGAACGATATGATTTTGGGAAGGCTCGGCTCACCCAGTGCGGCGGCCTCCTTTTGTATATATATTGCTATATATGGGTGTTACAAGGAATACAATCAGATTTACATACAAGGAGATAATCGGCCAGCTAATCTCCTATATACAACAACGGTATTCGTTAACACACACCCCCCCCCCCCCCCCCCCCCCCCCCCCCCGCGCAGTCGAAGCGTGAGGCTCCCGAACACAAAGACTGGAACGAAACTCTTCGAACAGCTGTATCAGAAGCCCTTTGGTCATGCTATCCGCGAACTGGTGACTGGAGGGGACATGAAGAACTCTGACATGGCCGAGGGTCACCTTCTCGCGCACAAAATGAATATCAATCTCAATGTGTTTTGTACGACGATGGTGAACCGGGTTAGAAGCCATGTAGACGGCGCTCATGTTGTCACAGTAGACAACCGTGGCACGCTGGAGAGGATGATGAAGTTCTTGTAGCAGCTGCCGAACCCAACAACACTCTGCAACAGCATGAGCAACTGCGCGATACTCCGCCTCGGCGCTAGAACGCGACACAGTGGTGTCTGGCGTTTGGAGGACCAGGAAATCAAGTTGTCACCGAGGTAGACACAGTAGCCTAAGGTAGAACGCCTTGAGTCAGGACAGCCGGCCCAATCTGCATCAGAGTAAGCAGTAAAAGTGGCCGAACTGGAAGCCGACGAGAGATGAAGACCATGATCCAGTGTGCCCTTGACATAGCGAAGTACTACAAGGCCGCAAATTACACCAAGCAGCCTGGAAGTAGGTCTTCCACTTGGTGTAATTTGCGGCCTTGTAGCTGAGGACGATGGGCACGTGGGTTTTGATGGAGGCAACGTTGATGGCTATGGCGATGAGAGGAGAGAGAGCAGGGGTGGTGCTGTTGAGGATGGGAGAGGCAGTGGAGCCGAGGGATGGTTCGGTAGACATGGCCGATGCAAGATGGCGGCAGAGAGGAGTTGCGGCGGCATGGGGTAGCGGAAGCAGTAGAGTTAGGGATCTTAATCTCCTGATACCATGAGAACGATATGATTTTGGGAAGGCTCGGCTCACCCAATGCGGCGGCCTCCTTTTGTATATATATATTGCTATATAAGGGTGTTACAAGAACAACAATCAGATTTACATGGAAGGAGATAATCGGCCAGCTAATCTCCTATATACAACAGCTGTATTCGTTAACAGTTAGCTCAAATTTGACCAACATCAACAAAGTCAGAAAGGAGATAGTATGTGTTTGGCAGAATTTGAGATGATCGACTTTTGTATCACGTTCCAACAATCCGATGGCTTTCCCTAAATAGAGAGTAAATTACTGGACAGCATCACCAGCCTATATTCCTTCTTCCTAGGGGCGTCTGAATGCTTGGTAGAATGTCACATCGATGAGTTTCGATAGTTCTTCGTCCCCCAAATTATTGTCACTAACTCATGATGTTTTTATCTTCTCGATTTAGATATTGCTGTTAAATATCTTATTTTACATGACTATATATTTCTAGAAAATTTATTTAGTCTCACCCTTCTATTAATCTCAAGATTATCTTGAACTCCCGTAGCAACGCGTGAGGAATTCAACTAGTTCTCATATATAGTCCACCGGGCAGATTCTTTTTTCTTTCAATTCACCTTTCCAACAGAATGTGAACACAGCTAATCAGTACTTATCAACCTTGCAGGTTTATGAGGATTGTGACTATGACAGTGAAGGCTCATTGTAACTGACTCGGTCAAGTGGGAACATATTCACACAAAATTCTATGACATGTTCTCAACTGACACATTCTTTATGGCATTAGAAAGCAATCACATAAGCAGTCTCATAATCCGTCTCATGCAATATCACGTAAGATTTTTATGAGGTGTAAGGGCAGGTACAATGCTACACGTAAGCAGTCTCATAGCCCGTCTCATGCAACTTTATATAGAATTTTTGATGAGGTGGAAGAAAGAGAGGGTGGTGAGAGAAAGAGGTGGTTGCTTCGCGAAGCAACCACCTAATGCGCTAAAATTTAGGAGTATGATACGACTTACACACCATTGTACGAGTTATAGTTGACATGCAACTCATAAATGTTCCTTTGCTCACCCATAAATTAAGCAAAGATGCAATTACTAAGAGACAATTAAAACAATCACCCATTGTACAAGTGGTTTGATTGATCGTCTGAAGATTATGAGACGACCTATGAGACAACATCATTGTACCTGCCCTAAGAGAGAGAGGGATAGGGTGGTGAGAGATAGAGGTGCATGTTTCGCGAAGCAACCACCTCATGCGCTAAAATTTAAGAGTATGGGACAGCTTTACAAAATTAATTGTACGAGTTATAGTTGCTATGAAGCTCATAATATTCTTTTGCTTATTCATAAGATACAATTTCTAACGAGACAACTAAAACAATCACCCATTATACAGGTGGTCTGATAAACAATCTGAAGATTACGTGCATTGTATGAGACGGCCTATACAACACCACCATTGTACCTGCCTTAGCAGAGATGCAGTTCTTCTGGGTCCAACAATCGCCACTGTTAAGACCATCCCTAGTACCAAATAAAATGCGGAAAGGGTTAAGATCAACACCTACCGCAGAAAAAAGACGACAAGCAGCAAGGTGTGAAGAATTAAACTAGAGGCTGCCTAGTACTGTTTAGGTGATCATGGAGAATACTTATAATTGATTGGGATAAACAAACATAGCAGCCGGCAGCCTTTTGGAAGTAAGCATCTTTGAGTCACCCTCTCAAAAATAAAGATAAAAGTAAACATCATTGCATTGTCTAGCAAGCCATGACAAGAGATGCCAATTAGACTAGCACTGTTCCTAAGAGTAAACTAGCCAAACAACTTCGATTTTGCGTATATATGCTACTTACCTTAATTACAATATAGTTTTGCTGTTGCCATCTAAAGAATCTTCGTGATCGTCTTTTGAAAACTCAAGCAAGCATGGACAAGTAACCATAGGTCGATGTAGCAATCATAAACTCATCCGGAAAGGCTTTTGTAACAATATGATAGTAACAATAATGGTACAATGTGTTGATATACTTTGTCTCCATCGATGGTTTGTCTTCTTGCTACCTACCGTCTAAACAAAGACAAGCAGCTTGCAGCGTCTCCTGCTGAATATTACATAAAGGTACTTCACCTTGTTTACAGGTCCTCTGCTAAAACCATTCTTCAAAGTTCGTGGCGTAAGGGTGGAGAGATCCAGAGCTCAGAAATCATGGCGGAAGTAGTAGCGGGGTTGCTCACGTCCGCTGTTGTGAAAATCACGAGCAATAAGATAGACTCAGCAATCGCTGAACAGGCCAATTTGGTCTGGAACTTCAGCGATGACCTGGAGGACATGAAGGATACAATTGAGTCCATTTCAGCTGTGCTCCAGGACGCCGAGAAGCGGTCGATCAAGGAGGAGTCGGTGCGGCTGTGGCTGAAGCGTCTCAAGCGCGCCGGCTTGGACATCTCCGACATGATGGATGACTACCAAGATACTGCCACACAAGCTGTTACAAAGGTGCGTAAACTCTTAGATGCATGCAAAGTGTATATACATATATGTGTGCGCGCGTGCGCGCATGTGTGCTGATGTAGAATTACTCATATACATTAGCGCGGCCCAACTCGTTATACCCACAAACTCTTGCCGTCAGCCCATGTGTCAACGAGCCTGCAATCCCGACATGCCTAACTAAATCCACGACCAAAGTCTTGTTGGGACAACACCCAAAAAACTAGCTTGATAGCTTGGGTTGCCTCCATCTTATAAGCTAAGTCGTGCTCTCCTATCAACAACATCACCCAACAATCTCTACCATCACATATCAGGTGGGGCCATCTCGGCTTCACACCCGTGTGGACACCCCTCTGACACATATTCCAACAAACTCTATATTGAGGAATATTGCGCCATCCTAAAGTCGTCATGCATGAACTTCCATGTACATCATACTTGAGTTGTTGACTTGATGGGAGCTGCTCGATGAGCTGGACCACCCCCCGCCAAAGAGACAATGCTGTCACCGCAATTCCAAACTCATGACTCCTCCTCGGCCCAATATGTGTCTGACTCCCCCAAGCACACACACTTTGCACGATGCAAACCGCTCTTTGTAGGGTCTCACATGATAAGAGACAATGGAATCCCATACAAGGTTTCAATTGATTGCATAGCTGATACTTAGATCAACAATGTTGTTCTCCCGTATATAGAATTGTTTTTTTTTTAGAGTTTAAGGGCTATTTATTCCCCGGTCTCATTTGCAAATGCAAACGGACCCAAATAGCATGTCACACCCCAATTTTTGCCCATGATAAAATTTCACTAAAAATTTGAAATTTTTCAAATTTAGAACAAATTAAAATGAAGTGTGTGATTAAAGTTAGCCAAACCACCTCAATTTTAAATTTTTTTCATTTGAAAACTTGCACAAAACCCAACATATGCATTTCTGGAGTTTATTGTCTTTATTTAGAGTGCTTGTTTGCTTTTTGTTTTTGTTCAAATTTGAAAATCCTCCAAATTCGAAATCCCCAAAATGTTTAAACCTTTTTCTTTCTTCTCGGGCCGCACTTCTCCTTTTCTCTTCTCCCGGCCCAGCTCCTCTCTTCTCTCCTCAGCCGGCCCGTTCTTTTTCCTCCCTCCCCCGCTTCGGCCCATCTCTCCTCCTTCCCGGCCCAGCTCGCCAGCCCAGCCCGCCTCCCTTCTCTCTTCTTCCTCCTCCGACCGCGCCGGCGGGAATCCCGCGCCGCGCCCATGCCGGCCGGTCCCCGCCACCGCCTTCGTCACGTCGGAGCGCCAGGAGCGCCACCGCCCCACCTTTACTTGCCCGTCCCGCCAAGTCCGCCGAACCGCCTCGCCCCTCTTTCGTGACGGGCGCGTCAAGCCGGCGACCACCGCCATTGGCCGCACGCCGCCTTACTGCTCCGCACCGCCATCACCGCCTTTAAAACGGCCCCGAGCCCCTCCTCACTTTCCCCATCTCCAAACCGAGCTCCATCTTCTCTCCTTCCTTCTCTCTTCCTCGGCTAGGGTTCCGGCGATCCCCCATCGATGCCGGCCCCGTCCCGACCTCCTCCGCCGCCGTCAAGTGCTCGGTGAGCTCCGCCACACTCTATTCTCCCTTCCGCACCTCCTCTCTTCCTTCCTCTTTGCTCGCACTCTCTCCGCGCCGTGCGCAGCCACCCGCCGCCGCACACTTCGCCGCTGGCGTCTCTCCCGGCCGCGTCCGGCCTCGACCCGAGACGCGCCGCGCTCGCCGTGCTCCCGCGCACCGCGCACGCCCTTCCTCTCCCCTCCCCGTGCACGGGCACGGCTCTTCCCTTGCTCGCCGGAGCGCCGCCCCACTCCGGCGACGCCGCCCAGCCACTCCGGTGCATCTCGTCGACGACAAGTGGCCCCCACGGCTTCGCCATCGTTCGCCCGACCCCCTCCGCTCGACCTTGTCGCCTTTTCGCCCTCCTAGCCGCCAGCGGCGACAATTCCGGCCAGCCGCCGCCGCGCGCGCTGCCCGGTCCACCATGGACCGGTGGACCGCGGCCCGTCGACCGGTCCACAGCCCCGTGGACTTAGTCCACGAGGCTTTTCCACTCAAAAATAATTTCGAAAACCTTAAAAATCCCGGGGCCCTGCATTCTTGCAGATAAGCCCCTGATCTTTTTATTAATTCTGTTTAAGTCCTATCTTTTTACAGAAAAGACCCTAAACTTTTCTGTAATTACCTTTTAGCCCCTATCTTTTTACACCGAGGCCCCAAACTTTTCCAAAATTACAGATAGGTCCCTGTTATCTTTCTGTATTTACCAAAAAGTCCCCAGAATCTTTCCACACTTGCAAATAAGCCCTCAAAGCACTTCCACTCTTGCAAACAAGCTCCCAGGTCCCCTGGACCCACATGTCAACCTCTCAACCTGCTGAAAATACTAAGTCCACACAGAAAGTGCACACATATTCCTTTTCGAGCACAATTTCAATGTCAGAAAAATCCCACAAAATTCCTAAAAAAATACTCCACACATTTCTAGACACCTTCCGACCATTGTCCATCCCAAAATAATTAGGATTATATCAATGCCTAATTTATTAAGCTTAATCCTGATTAATCCTTATATCGGCAAACTTCCAAAATCCATATCTTTTCCGTTCGAACTCCAATTTAGCGATTCTTTCACCAAAATTCATTTAAAATCATGATCTATCCAATGCCACCAAAATCATCTCCCCTTTCTGTTTTTATTTGGATTTATTTGATTTATTGCTTGTTTAGTTGTTTGTTGAGCGGTAGTTTTATTTTCTTTTATCATTAGACAATCAAGATTTTGAAGAAGAGCCCGAAGATCCGGATTACGAGGACATAGAAGAAGAAGGTTTTGGTGAAGGCAAGTCTAACTCCCTTTGATCATATTGATCCTATGTTTGCAAATATCCTAAATAGAGCTGTTTATAAATAAATTGCATGGTATTTAAATGAATTTAAATACTAGAATGGTCCTATGCAATACTTGATTGCCTGCCTTGACTTGATTATATCCTGTACCCTTGTTAACCTTAGGAATCAACATCATTAATTAAATTAATGAATTGTTGATATGCTCACTGCTTAGGATTTTCACCATGTGTTTAATTAATCTTGCTCACATGATTTTCGTGTAAAATGCGTGTGTCTTGGTGGTGTGTGTGTAAATATGAAATTTGGGTGGTTTAATAATAAGTGCAACCCTAGTGAGGGATATTTTTTGGCGGGATCAGGCGAGGTAGTCCTCAGTGGGGAGGCTATCTCTGGGACGCCCTTCCACTTGTGGATTGGCTATTGAAGATGCCTAGTTCAGTCGTATAAGGACCGGTTCTTGTGCCGCCTTTGCCTAGCACCTCCCGCGTAGCCACAAGCCGTGAATGGGCGCGGAATTGGAACCACACCCTACTAGTACTCACCCAGTACTCCCCGGAGGCAGGAGATTGCAACGGAGTCCCAGGAGAAGACTCGATCGTTGGTGGGTGTTCGAGATCCGGCATTTATGACTGGCCATATTATTATGATTGTGAAGCCCCTGGTGATGTCCGTGGGGGATGCCGTGGTGGTACAAAGTAGGTATGGAACCTTTAGTGGGACAGTCCAAACTATGACGATAGGGAGGACTGGACCACCTTGTGAGAAAATTTGTGCACCCTTGGCCAAGGTTAAGAAACTTTCCGGAAAGCCGTGTTCCACGGTATTGGACAACGCGAAAGCATCGGCCACACTATAATTAGTCTTTTCTGTGTGAGTTATCCTTGGCGTGTTTTCGGAATACACCGGTTTGGAGCCGTGTGCTGGTTGACGGCCAGTGATAAAACTTGAGGCACTGGCGGGATGGACAGTAACTCCCCCAGGGCCGCCCAACCCCACTAATCTCTACAGATACTTGATTAGATTGCGAACTGCTTTGTTTTCAAAACAACCTTGCATAAGCTTGGCTTTCACGCCTTGTTGTGATAAACCTCGACCTATCCTTGATAAACCCCTTGCATGACTTACCCCTCGTGTTAGGCTTGCTGAGTACCTTAAGTACTCACTCTTGCTTCAATCATTCAGAAGATGAGCCAGAGTTTGAAGCTGATGGAGGTGAAGATTAGGGTTTAGCCTGCACGCAAGTCTGCCTGTTGGAGTGGTGCCATTCCGTCTTCTGCTGGAGTAGTAGTCTAGTGCTGCTGCTGTTACAGCTAGTCGGGGTGTTGACTGTTCTTGTGGTCAGGCCGCTGGCCTTTGTTGTAAGACCTTTTGTATAATAAAAGGGCTTGTATGAGACTTGGTAATATTATAAACAGGGTATGAGACTGTGATGTCATTCTGTGTAAGCGTCGTATCAGCGTCTGATCCAGGGACTGATACGGTAAGCGCTAGTGCTCCAGAAATGGGGTACGACATAGCATGTTCGTACAGGTCGCACCTCGTGCTTGGTATCCAAAAGTTCAGTAAAGCAGTTAACAGTTCCACTATCCTATTACAAGAATCAAACATAAACCTGCCGTATATATATAGAATTGTTTCACTAGCATTGTTCTTCCGTTTGCTGACTGTTTAGAATACAATTCTCCGAGTTCTTACACCTTAGCCTCCGGTAGCCCAGGCCAACTAGATTACTCTAGTTGCAAGTAGAAACATCTACTTCTTTCTGGTTTAGCTCTTGATGCATCAACACACCATTCCATCCACTTCAGGAATCCGCACGGGCAACCTTGAATCAATCCGCGCCCTTGCTGATTTGGAAACCACAAGCTCTTGAGATGCAAAACCCGTTTCTTGAACTCGTGTGGCGTGCCGCACGCCACAGGGAACTGACACCACCAGAACTCACGCTCCTATGCCATTTTCGGCCGGCTCATCGTCACCCCTACAAGCTCGGTATGACCATCCTGTCGCCACTAGCTTCTTCGCATGCACCACAGTACGTTCACTCTCAAAGCAAACTATCGCCAGCCTCCGTGGACTATCCTCCACATGTGCCGTGAATTGTCTGGCCCCAGTCCATCAACCTCCACATGAACTGCTACTAAGGTGCTCTGCTCCTTGACCTCGTCGATCGACTTGCCGAGCACCCTTCTGAGAGCACCACCGTTGAATCTCATCGATCATTATGTGCACCTTGACCAACCAGTAGATCAACAGCATCTACTCGTCACCGAGCACCGCAACATCAGCATACGGTCTAACACTCAACCAACGTCTTCCTCATTGCTTGCTGCAATATTTAATCAGCTTCCCCGACCTCCTGCCGATCCGCATGCGTCCTGTAGCATCAGTTTGATGTGCGCGCATCCCAGCTAGACTTGCATACCCGAAACACCTCGTCGTCCTCCTGCTAATCCAGCCAACTTGACCAAATCTTCAACTACTCACTAGGCTCTCCGCCCTCGCCGCGGATTGTCTGCCTGCATATGTATGTCGTCGTGAAATCATCCCGCACGAACCAACGATTTTTACCTAATCGCCAGTTGAGCCAGGACGTGCACCAACCTGCCGAGCTTCTCGTGTACTCCCTCCTTCCTTTTTTTTTTAATAATGTTTGAATTAACATTCTTGTCTGAACGACATAAAAATAGAATGGAGAGAGTATAAGCCGCACAGCTCTACTGAGCTGCCTTCACACGACCCCACACCACCGACCAGAAACAACAAAAAACACCATCGATCAAGCCATGTATGAGTCCCGCCTCTAGCAGAGCCCAGGCTCCCTCGTACACCATGTTGGGGCCAGCATTACGTGTCGTCCTTTTCAAAAAAAGACTCTGCGTGTATGCCAGCAACCGCACCAGCTAACGCGGTCCACACGCGCTGATGCCCTCCTTTACCGATCACGACGCATCATCGCCCGACTCCGCGTATGCACGCGCCCAGCCGTGTCCAATCCGGTCACCGAGACTCCTGCCGGTTTCACGCAATGCCTCGATCTGACGCACGTGCAGGCTGCTGTCGTGGCTAACATCCGTACTTCTGGCTAGCATGTTTATAATGGTCAAATGTGAGTAATTTACATCATGTCATATCTAAAGGCCATTGTTATCTTCAATTTATATGTCAGATGTTATGCTTTTTTTTTTGAGAATTTTTAAGATTTTCTTCTGATTAATGTAGAGGTCACAAAACGAGCCTCCAATTATAGTAAATATAAGATTCGTGTTCCTATTGTTCTAACTCGTTGGATTCTTGTTTCCAATAGTAATTAAGAACTATTCAATCTGCTTCATATCTTTTCTTCAATAAAGAACAGGCCAGCTCTTTGATCTGGACTGGTCACTTTTGAGTTGATACGAGTAGTAAAACTGTTCACAATTCTATTGTTTCCTTGCTTTTCTTAGTTTTCAACCAATAATAATCGAATGAAATTGTCGCAGAAGCCTGGAATGTTCTCTTGTCTCCCAGCTGCACGCAAGAAATTTGTCCTGGCTAATAAGATGAAGAATATGAGAGCAAAACTGGAGAAAGTCAATAAGCAACGCAAGAATTTTATTTTCACGGAAGGCACTGCTGCTTGTCAGGAGCAGCAGCGTTATGATAAACATCAAACCACAGCATTTGTCAATGAAGCAAAAATCTTAGGGAGGGATATCGAAAAGAAGGAGATCACAGACATTTTATCTTCGAGTCATCGAAAAGATGGAACTAGGGTTCTCCCTATTTATGGCCTTGGAGGCATGGGAAGAGCACCATGGCAGGACTTATTTACAATGACAATCAATTAAAAAAGTATGAACATCGAGTATGGGTTTATGTTTCCCAGGAGTTTGATTTGAATAAAATTGGAAGTTCTATAATTTCACAGTTATCAACAGATAGAGGTCAACATAACAAAGAAGAATTGCATGTGATATACCAGTGCCTAGATAATCTGCTACCTGGCAAGAAGATTCTGATTGTTTTGGATGATATATGGCTGGATGATGCCTCGGAGTTGGATAAACTGAAAACTATGCTTCATTTGGACAAGAAAGACAGCATGGTAGATGTCATTGTGACAACACGCAGCGAAAGCATAGCGAACAAAATTTGCACCATAAAGCCATACAAGCTACAACCTTTGGAGGATGATATATGCTGGGATATAATAAAGAGATACAGTGATTTTGAACATAAAACTAACAGTGGAGCATTGGAGCAGGTAGGATTGGATATTGCAAAGAAATGTGGAGGTGTGGCTTTAGCAGCTCAAGCACTTGGGTACGTGCTAAAATCGAAAGATGATCAGGATGAGTGGTTAGAGATGAACAACAGCGATATCTGGAATGAATCTTCTGGAGTTGATAATAATTCAGAACACATGGAAGTGCTTCCCTCCTTAATGTTAAGTTATCAACGGATGCCATCAATCTTGAGGTTATGCTTTTCCTATTGTGCCATATTCCCGAAAGGTCATGATATCAACGAAGGTGATTTGACTCACCAATGGGTTGCCCTCGATTTCATTAAGAAGCCATCTGAAGGCAAAAAATACATAAAGCAACTTTTGGAAATGTCCTTCCTTCAACATTCGAAGTTGCCCGCCGTAAGTTCTATACATCTCTGCAAAATACCATTTCCCTAATGTAGATTATCTTCTCCGTAATATAATTTTCTTTAACGTAACCGTGCTATATTTGTTTCTGCCTACTGTACATAGTGCAGCTCATACAAGCATACATGGCTAATTTGTGATAGATAAACAACATAATAAACTAAACAAAGTGTCCCTCCGTAAGTTACTATACCTCTACCAAATACCGTCCAACCCCCCCCCCCCCCCCCCCCCCCCCCCCCCCCCCCTCCAAATTCAGATTATCTATTTTGAGCCATATATTTTGTAAACGTACCCGAGCTATGCTTGTTTCTGTGTATTGTACATGGTAGAGTTCATAGAAGCATACAGCTTATAGTTGCTATGAGCTACTTTAAAATATTTGCTACAGTACTTACAAAAGCGGGGATAATTAGCTAGATTGATAGCACTCGTAAAGGGCGACATTGAAGGAACGCCCTTAGTGAACAAGACATCCAAGAAACACCACAACTTGCTCCTCTTCTCTCCAATTCTTAGCATTACCTTCTCTTTTTCTTTATTTTCTCCTTTAAATCAAACATTCCCGCTGGACGGTATTGCCCTTGGATGAAACATGAATAGAACTTGAAGCGAAATCAAATTCGGTCGGCGTCGTTCTTGTTCCCGTTCTTCCTCTCCTCACTTCCCGCTCCCCAACGAACCCTAACCCTAACTTATCGAGGCGGCGCGTGGCGGCAGGGCAGGAGGGCCATGGTGACGGCCTTGGCGGGTTGATTTGCGCACGTGGCAGGCCATCAGCGTGATGCCGAGAGGTGCGCGCTCTGGGCGCGGCCAGGAGGGGGATTCGGCACATGTTTCATGTCTGAGAAGCTTCAGGGGCAAAACAGTCCAAAAAAGTCTGATTCAGGGGATAGTGCTAAGGTTTGGACAGAAGAGGAGCAAGTTGTGGCATTTCTTAGATGTCTTGTTTTCTAAGGGTGTTCCTCCATCCTTGGATGTCTCCCTTCTCCCAACAAAAGCATGGTAGAATTAAGTTTCTATTAAACAAACGAAAAGGTGGCATACATAGCTGACCACTAAAACCAAACGTCAAACTGAAACAAACTATCGTTGCTATGTTTTCTGAAATATAATAAAACAGATTCCTCCAACAAGTTGTGCTCATAGTTGTGCACCGATGCTGCATAGAAAGGACAATTTCACATCTCTCTGCTGTATCATACAAAACCAAACCCCTAAGAAAACATTTTGGGAGAATGTAATAAATAAGTCTGAATAGGTTTTGCAACATGAACACCAAACTTTTCTTTTTTGCGAAGTAACACTTTTCAATTTCATGTTCTGCCTGTTCAGGACGAAGCTCTTAAAAAGTCATGGCATGCCAAAAATTATTTTGCTACCTCATAGAAATGCATCTGGCATTCACAATATAAAACTTTTTAATAGTAACTTGTCGCATCAGGATGATCACTCACTTTATCCATAGAATAAGGTCATAGCTCAACATTAACCTACTGCAAGCTGTAAGAAATTTGGTCATCATCGGCCTCAGAAATAATTGATCATGCCGAGAGAGAAACATAAAATTTAGTAATATGAAACATAGAAAAATGGTTCTAGACTTTATTCAGAGTTGCAACTAGTTTATAATATAAATGTATTAGTATTTGATAGATGGAGTAGTTGAGGGAAGCCAAATCGGTGTCCAATAGCTATTAAGCAAGGTTGAATCTAAGCACGCATTACGCTTCAGATAGACTTATTAAACGAGTGAAATACAACTCCTCAGTTACAAACAATTTATAGTCAGCCTGGCAAAATTATGTCACCTCATAACAAAGCATGGCTTCAGTAGTCTGTAGTTATCACTGTAAATATACAAAGAATAATTAGTCCAAAAGTAAGATTCTGTGAAGAAAGTTCAAACGCTGGTGCCTAACTTTTTGGCAATCATAACATTTAGCATCTCTGATTTTTCCAGCATCCATAACTGTCATAGATATACTAGCAATTTGGTAGGTATGACCTTGTGTTTAATTCTGTGAGGAACTGCCCTAGCTAAATTGTATTTACCAACGATGCAATTAATATTGCTTTAACATTTGAATGGTACAATGCTACGAAGATAAAAAAATCATAGACCACATGGTAGAACCTAAAATTTGCAATTGCCTTGGCAACCTGGGGCAGTCATTGATCCATATTCTTTACCCCCAACAACACAGTTGGACTCGGTTGTTCACATGATAACCAAATTATTATGCCCCATAAAAGCATATATGTTTAACATTTCCTTTGGTCTCGGAACTACACATGGCCTTGAATAACGGGAGTTTTATCTTCAAATATGCAAACGTTGAATCCGGTCAGGTCATTACATAGCGATCCCTTGCGGGCAAAGCAACTGAAATAATTTTGTAAACCAGACAATACAACCTGGAAATGGCTCCCATAGATTGGGAGAAAGTGCCTATTGCCATTCACGATGTTTTCTTACAAATTGGGCTCATAATTGAAAAGGAACTTACTGTATTTTTGCAGCAGTAATATGAACCTCTGTAGCCTTGCCTTATTACTCTTTGGAAGAACTCTATCAGAACATATATGTACATGAAAAGGCACATATCTTCTATGATGTATCATAACAGAAAGTACTGAACTCTATTTTCTTTATTCATCAAAAACAATTTAAAAAATTTATCTCTCCCCTAAGTTGTCTCCTCTTGTACTAAAAATTTAAACCCAAATGTTACTAGTGTAATTATCATAAGCTCAAAGAGATCAGAACTTGGCTGGCAACAGTCGAGCAAGTGGGTAATGTTGGGGTGAACCAAAAAAGTTTGGGGAGAGCCGGATCTTGTTGACTAAGTAAACGCACCGTAGTAAGAGGGGTAGTTATGAACCGCGTGGATCACCCCCATGGGGGCGGTGAAGGGAAAGACCCTATTGGTAGGAAAAAAAAAACCCACAACCCCTTGGGGTTATCCAGCGCTTGAAGAAGAACTATAGGAAAAGGAAAAAATATAAGTCCCTAAATAACGTGCCAGACCATATAAGAATATCAACTTTGGCCCGGCAGAACACTTGAACTGCATGATCACAAATTCCTTTTCTTTTCCAATCAGACATCAACTCAGAAGTCTTCTGAAATCATTACACATGATTGATTGATTAACGGAAGTATATAAACTTACTGGTATTAAAAATGCACACAGTACAGTACCAATGAAGTCTACTGAGTAACTAACTGAATTAGAATGCAAGGAAAAAAAAAGAGACGGTGCAAACTCAGTACGACATATCGCGCGCGACTGGAACAAACCTGTACCTGATGTGGGAGGAGGAGGCCACACGAGTACTCCCATTACCCGTGTCATCTCTTCTTGTTGGAAGGCAAAGCAGTCATCTTCGAAGCAGACGTCAAGTGGTGGATGCGAAGAAGAGTGAAGTCGTCGGGAAGTCCGATAGGAGGGCCTCAGAGCCGAGCGGATGCTCGATCCGGTGGTGCAGGAGATGCAGGAGGAGGGCGTCTTGCGCAGCCTTGTCGGAGCGAGGTGCGTCGTGCATGTTCCTCTCGGAGCCAGGACGCGCAGCGGTAGATCTTTGCTGTCCTGCCGTGCACCGTCCTCCATCGCTGAAGGGAGGACGGCTCTCGACGTAGATGCGTGGCATATGGGAACCGCTCTTCTGAGTTGATTGAAGCGGATGCAGAGGCAGCCTAGTGCGAGGCGCGTGTTGCTATCGGACGGATGAGCAGCGGGGATGGAGCAAGGAGACCTTGTGGATGTTCCCTGTCCTGTCCTGTCGTGCACCAGTCCTCTGTCTACGCTCCAGTGCTCGATCTGAGCCAGAGCGGGTCCAAAACCGACAGCGTCCTCCATGACCATCACAGCGGCAAACTGATCGGCAAATGGGCGCGCAAGAGTGCAGGACGCAAAAGATCGCAGATGACCACAGCCGATTAGTTCCGTTTACTCCGTTTACCCAGCCAGATCGTCGCCGACCATAGGGTTAGTAGCAGTCAGGCTGGGTGGCACATGCAGCTAAGTGCACATAGAAATGTATTTTTTACCTTTAAATTGGTTTTAATGTTCCTGCATAAGGACTGTTCATATGCTTAAAAAGGTCATATTAGTTGATATATGTCTCTAACAGCTCCTGATATACTTTCAGAGTTCGAAAAAACATGTGGCACGGTACAACATGCACGATCTAGTGCATGACCTGGCAAGATTTGTCATCGGGGATGAGCTAATTGTAATTGATGCTACTGATGCTGCCAAGAAGAGCAACAGAAGTGAGCAGAAATACTGCCGTTACATGTTGCTCACAAATTATAACGGGCAAACAAAGTTGTCAAATATTTTGCCCAAGAAAGTTAGAGCACTTCATCTTTCAGGCTGCAGCAACCTGGGCCTCCATGATGATTTGTTTTCATCTACAAAGTGCTTGCGTATTTTGGATTTCAGTGGATGCTCCAGTACAGTGTTACCAGTCTCTATTGGCCACCTGAATCATCTCAAGTGTCTTATTGCTCCAAAAATGCAAAATGAGAAGCTCCCGGAGTCCGTTGTTGAACTCTCAAAACTGCAGTACCTAAACCTGCATGGACCTTCTCTGATTTCTGAACTACCTAAATCAATTGGCAATCTCGGTTCTCTGATACACCTGGATATGTCTGGTTGTTCTGATTTGTCTGTACTGCCGGAATCAATTGGTGCTTTAAAAGCAATGGTTCACCTTGACATGTCAGGTTGCACTCTGATATCAGAACTGCCAGGCTCATTTGGTAATCTCACAAATTTGCAACATCTTGATTTATCATTTTGTTCTAGTATATTAGAACTGCCTGAATCATTTGGTGAATCAAAAGGAATGGTGCATCTTGACATGTCAGGTTGCTCTATGATAAGAGTGCTCCCAAACTCACTTGGTAATCTGATAAATTTGCAGCATCTTGATTTGTCAGGATGCTCAAAGTTGACAGCAATACCTGAATCTTTGTGTAGCCTTGTTTGTCTGCAGTATTTGGACATTTCACGTTGTTGGGAAATCAGACTACCAGAGTCATTTAAAAATCTCCGAAGTTTGTTGTATCTGGATATGGCAAACTGCACGAGCGTGAGCGAAGGACAACTATCCCGAGTTCTGTGTGGCCTCACTGCACTGCAATATTTGAATATGTCATGTCATGTGGTACAGTCTGATGGTACTCTATATGATGATGCCATGAGAAACTTAACCAATGTGGAGTATCTGGACATATCACGCAGTAATGATCTTGTGTGTTTACCGGAAAGCATTGGTAACCTCAAAAAGCTGCATACACTGAACATCTCACACTGCTCGAACCTTAAGTCTCTGCCAGATTGTGTAAGTGAAATTGCGACACTGAAGTCTTTATTAATTGACGGGTGCTCAGATGAACTGATAGATCAAGTCAATTCTCGGCTGCCCTATTCACTAACATTACCACTCTTCAAGGTTCGAGTTGATGATGCCAGGGCGTGCAGCAACCTTCCTGACCTTGAATGTGTAAATGATCGTGATTTAATAATACGTGCTCTTGAAAATGTAAGACTTCTCGAAGAAGTATGTAAAATTAAATTGAAGGACAAAACAAACCTTTAAACTTTGGCATTGGCTTGGACTTTGGATGCTGATCGATCCCTGGATGACAAAGATTTGCTGAGACAGCTAGAGCCACCAAGAGGTCTGAAGCATTTGACCCTGCAATGTTACATCAGTCCAAGCTTTCCTAGCTGGCTCATGGGTATTTCTGATCATCTCCCGAATCTTGTTTATATTGAACTGGAGGGATTGCTTACATGTAGCAACCTGCCCCCGCTAGGACAGTTACGGAACCTGGAGACGCTGAAACTCCAGAGTTGTCCCAGCGTTACAAAAATCGACAAGAGTTTCTGCGGTGGCAAAGGAGCATTCTGTCGACTGAAGAGCTTCGTAATAAGTAAAATGGAAGGATTAGATGAGTGGAGCACAACATACTCTGTTGAGGATGGTGATGTGGAGGAGCTCATGTTCCCTGTGCTGGTCAATCTACATGTGTTCACCTGTCCAAGGTTGAGGTTGAAACCATGCCCACCAACATTTCGCTTATCCTACATACAGGAGAGCGACCAAGTTATATCTTCTTTGGAGGTGGCACGCGGTAGCCATCTCACCTCTGCTCCAAGCACCCAGATGGAGATCCATATTTGCGATTCCCATAGTCTGGAACTGTTTCACCACTTCTCTGCCCTCCAGGAGTTGTGCATCAGTGAATGTAATAAGCTGAAGAGCTTGCCGGAAAGCATGCGGCACCTCGCTTCCCTTCAGTGGCTGAAGTTGCGTTTCTGCGAAGGCATAACAGCACTGCCAGAATGGTTGGGCGACCTCTCTTCTCTGAAATCCCTCACCATATTGAAATGTCAAAGCATCAAGTCTTTGCCTCCAAGCATACAACGACTCACCAAGCTCCAGAAGCTCTTCATCTGGCGAAACTGGGAACTGCAGCATTGGTGTGTGTCAGAAGAGAACAAGATGCTGCTCGCTCACATTAACCATGTCGTAAGTTCGCTACTAGTTGCATTTTACCATAATTCAGCTTTTGAGTTTTTGGCAATATACTGCTATATACTTTCGGTTGTTTTCAGTGCATTAATAATTGGGTACTATTTTATTACATATTACTGCTCTTGATGATTACTAATTAATCTATTATATCCGGTGATCCTTTCTACACACTACCTAGAAATTTCCCTGTCTCCGCCCTCAGTGCCGGAAGTACACCTTGGCCCCAAGAACATAACACCTTGCCAGTCGCACCGTTGCTGCCGGCAAGCAAGATCGCCGGACGTGCGCCCTCCTCACAAGGGACTGAAGGTCGTTGCCTCGCCGTCGATTCCTTGTGCCCTACAGCCATGAACTGGCAAAAATCCCTTTCTAGATCACGCCGCTCCCACCTCCCAATTCATGTCCTTACCTAACCGTGGCCACTCTGCATCTCCTTCAGCTTGGCCGCTCTTCCTTGTTTCCCGATCAAGCACGCTTGCGATTCGATTTGGGGTGGGTGGGTGTTCCATTCTTGTGATTTCTTTCGTGGTGATTCCACTCTGCGCGCAAGGTGTTTGTGGTATTTCCTTGCTGAAACGTTCCCACTGTTGGCTTCACTTTTTTAGGTTACCGCATTGCTTGAGTTCAGATTGAGAACGAAAGAAACATATGCCAATGTGCTGCAGCTGGGAGCGCTTCACCTCAGGCATACACTCTCCCATCCTTGCTGTTGTATTACCCCTCGTAGTCAGCACGCTCCGCCGATCTGAGGTGTGCTGGGATCTTCTGCTTGTACATGGGCGATTCCTAAGAATTCCCCACAGGTTCTTTGCATAAGTGGCCGACAGTTTTAAGTATAATTATAGTAGTGGTGAAAACTGTAGGGAATGAGCTTGTAGGGAATTTGCTGAAACTGTTGGAAAATATGAAAACTTGTACTACAAAACTGTTGGTGTGCTGGGGATCTTCTGCTTGTCTTGTACATGGGCGCAAAGCAACCTCACAGGGGATCTTGGTTTGCCCTTGTCATTTCCTCCAACATCAATAACCATTGGCTGTATTCTTCCAGACACTGACATTCTGTCGCACAGATCGTCGCCCACTTCCTGTGATTTAGGATAATTTTCCTCCACGCTACTTGAACAACTGTTTCTCCATAATCTGTTTGAAAACAGACATAATTCCTCAGTTTTCACAAGCACCAAAATAAAGGAGAGCGAAATATATTTAACATATTGTGCTTTCAGATCCATCATTTTGCTTCATTTGCTACGTCATTTTTGTAAAATTAGCACATCAAGGTACTTGCGGGACTTATTAATTAGATGCTGACTAGTACATATTTATATTTTTTTTTTGCTTCAGAGTTTTGCTGATGAATGGTGATGAGGTCAGTGCATAACTGGGACGAAATTTGTAGGAAGATTCAGGCAGTAGCAAGTGAGAAATATTCAAATTCTTTGCCGAATCACTTTTGTGCATGGCAAGCTACGAGAATGATAACAAAAAACTATTCTTATTTCCGGAGAGAATAATTATGCATTGGGTAGCAAATTGTGCTTTCAGTTCATTGCATGAACAAAGTATCGGTTAACCGGGGTGATATTGTCCTGTAGTTCACTTGATTTATTATACCTCTGTTTTAAAATTTACCACACCATGTGTTTCTTATGCTGGGGAATTTATTATGTCTCTGTTTTGAAATTTCTTATGCTAGGTGGTTACTCCCATCTAACTAATTTTATGGAGTTTTGACTGATTAGCACACCTACAAATTTTATATCATAGTCGATCCACATTATATTTACATTACGGATTACTCATTAGGGAATTATATATAGCCTGAAGAAATAGTAGTACCGTTTTGATATTACTCTTTCTCTGAAGGCTACTACATTCGTGTCGCATGATCAATTTTATCTGATACCAACTAGTAGCAGGTAGCCTCACTTGGCTATGTGCCTAAAATTAGTTTCCAGAAGTATAGCAAAGAGTGTACTTGCGATATATGTTCTACCAGTTGCATGCCTGCTCACTAACTGATTGTTACTCAATTGTCTGTTCTTTCTGACCTCAAATCCATACACACCTACAGTTAAAACTAAACATTTAGCTATACACTTAAGAATGTTGCTGATATCAGATCCTTGTACTAAGGGTGGCAGAGCAGGGCGGCCGAGTGGGCGGCGCGACCTCACTGTCGTGTTGCCAGAGGTGGAGGTGGGTGGAAGCTAAGGGCTCCTTTCAAACGCAGGAAGATTGAAAAAAAAAACGCAGGAATAAGATAGGAATGCAGATGCAAAACAGAGGATCGTAAAACACAGGAATTCTATTAGAGTGATCGTTTGAATAGGGTGTAGGAAAAACAAAGGAATTTTATGAGAGTGAAATCGTTCTTACTTTCTTAATCAGCTGAGTTTTTTATTTTTTAATATCCACACATCTGTTTGACCGACAGCTCAAAGCATCCATCCAAAACGAAGTCACTTGTAGGTGGACCCGCAAAGCATGACCTTATCTCATCGTCAACAAAACACTACCGTTTTACCACGATTGCTGTGGAAGTTGGAAGGTGGACGGCGGCATCTCCAGAGCTCAAGCGGCGGGCTGCGTGATCTGGAGCAGCGTGAGGGCAGGGGTCCGCCATGGGAGCTCAAACGGCGGCGACGAAAGGAGGTCCAGCTGCCGCTATGGCACTCTTTTGGGATAACTTTCGCCAGCACCGTGCTCTACGCATCAAGGGCATTCCAATCTGGTACTCTACCAAGATTCTCGATGCTTTTCTCGGAGAAGTCTGTCTGCTACAGCGCCTCTTCTTCCTCGCTCTCTTCTCCCTAATCTCGTTCTATTACTTTGGTGATTTGCCTCGAGCCTACACGCTGACAGAAAAAAGTGGTTCGAGTGGATGTCTTTTTTTCCTGTACTTTTCCCGTGAAACCGGTTGCAGAGGAAAATTTCCTCCAAATTTCCTACGCACAATCCTGTGAACCAAGGATGCTAAAGTAGCAATTTCTATAGGAATCCGAATCCTATGTTTTTCCTATGAAATTCCTTTGAACCAAAGGAGGCCTAAGGGGTTAGGATTCCAATGTTGTTGAGAAGCCATTTCATTGCCACCGGACACAGAAGAAGGAGTTCGGAGGGGCCCGTGTGTGCGTCGGCCGTGACAGGGGCTGGTGGGAGGCAGGCAGGGTAGGCGGCGGGGGTGTCAGATTCCGACGAGGTAGCTATGGACGGCGGCTTGCCCAGTGTTACAAATTGAAATGTTAATCGTGCTCTCCCTTTGTTGAAAATGATAGCAGTAAGCTCTTTCAACATTTTGCACGTTAATTTTCACGCTCTTTCTTTGTTGAAGACTGAACAATTGCAATGTTTTTTTTGTGTACATTGAATATGAAGGTAAAATTTGCCACGGACACTGTAAAATCATGAAAATTTGCTATGGTACACTGAAGTGAATTTTATTTGCTTTTTGGACACTAGAAATGAACTAGACACTAGACACAGCGTCCAACAGCAAAAAAAAAAAATGTATTAGTGTCCTGTAGAAAATTCCATATTTGAGCAGAACGGTGTTACTACCTCCGTTTTTCTTTTGTTGTCGTTCGGACAAGCAAGTTAGTTCAACTTTGAACTAGAAAGTCTGTCCTAACGACATCAAATAAAAATCGGAGGGAGTACGTAGCAAAGACCTTCGATGAATATCTACACGTCTTGAGTTCTCTGCATTTTGCACCAGAGGTCACGACATGAAGAATGAAGTGGAAAACTAGCTAGTGACCCTGCTTTACTCTCCTCCCTTTATCCATGCTAGCAATGGAGCGCATTTCTAACACACCATGGCATGCATGCAACAAAATTAGTACGGAAAGTCTGGAAATCTTAGGTTACTAGCTAGGACCTTGATATGCATTGATCATATCCAACGGAATAATTAAATGTGCATCTTGAATTATTTTTGGAAGATGAAATTAGTTTATTGAAGGTGCAACAGTTTTGTTAAATAGGTGAAAAGTGACACAAACAGTACCCTGGTGCGCTACATAGCTGATGAAAAGTGCAGACGCTTAAAACACTTGTGTGACTGTGCCCGATACGACATGAATCGAACACGTCATGGTGCTGTGCATAGCACGGGCACGGCGCGGAGGGGCGTGGCGAGCTCCAGCACCATGCTGTAGCGCTCTCTGAGGTCAATTTCGTCCACCCCATCAGGCAGCCTCCAGCGCACCCGGTGCAGGATGGATGCCAGCGCCAGCGGCACCATCCGCGCGGCGAAGTCTAGTCCAGGACACATCCTTTGCCCCGCGCCGAACGGCCTGTAGGCGAACTCCGCCGCCGCCGGCGGCTGCTTGTTGCCGCCCAAGAACCTCTCCGGCACGAACTCTTCCGGCCGGTGCCACGCCGCGGGGTCCCTCCCCATCGCCCAGAGGTTGACGAGGACGTACGTGCCGTTGGGCACGGCGAACCCGCACAGCGACACGCCGTCGTCGTCGGCGACCACCGCCCGGGGCAGCAGCGGCGCCGCCGGGTGCAGCCGGAGCGTCTCTTTGACCACGGCGTGGAGGTAGGGGAGCTTGCTCAGGTCGCTGTCCTGGACGAAGTCCTTGGAACCCATGGTCGTCGAAAGCTCCGCCTGCGCTTTCGCCATCTTGTCTGGGTGCTTGAGCAGCATCGCCATGGCCCATTCCGCGGTGATCCTGGTCGTGTTGCTGGCCGCAAGGAAGACATCCTACAGTGTATATTATAGTGCAAGTGAGTAACTAAATTAGTACTACTAATTCAAGTTCAACAGCTGCCTCGTCAGTTAACAATGAGCAATTAATTACTACTTCCATTCTTAAATTGTTGTGAATGTTAATTTTTTCAGTCACGTTTGATCATTCGTCCTATCAATTTTTTTTAAAAAAATATCATATATTTTGCTACGATTTAATTTATAATTTGTATATTTAAGCTAATATTTTGAATAAGACAAACAGTCAAACGCAACTCAAAAAGTCAACGGCGACAACAATTTAAGAACGGAGGAACGAGTACATATCAAGATACTCCCTCCATCCTAAAATATAAGGGAGTGAGGGTTTGGTCAAAGTCAAAATTTGTCAACTTGACCAAAAATATTTAAAAATAAAATATTTTAAATAACATAGGTGATGTTTTTATAGTGAATCTAATTATATAATGTAAACTTTGTCACTGTTTCTCACTATTTAGTTATTGACAGTCAAAATTTAAAAAATGGACTTTAACCAAACTCTCAATTCCTTATATATTTGGGACAGAGTGGGTAGAGAGCATGCATATACGTACTGTGAAGAACCTGGTGATCTCTGAAGGCGTGAGCTCCGCCTTTGCGAGCAGGACATCCAACAAGTCGTGCTCCTTGTCGCCACTGTCTAGTAGACCTCGCAATCGTCGTGGTTCAATGAACTCCTCATCGAAGAAGCGGTAGAGTTCGGCGAGACATTTGGAGACGCGTCGGCGCATGCCGAACAGATCGAGCGGCGCGAGGAACGGGAAGGCGTCGGAGACGTTGGGCCCATTCCAGTCCACGAGGACCACCGCCATGAGCTCCTTGAACGTCTGCCCTCCTCCTCCTCCCTGCTGCTGCCGCCGCACGCGCATGCCCGCCACGTCTTTCGAGAAGAGCACGTTGGACACGACGTCGATCACCGCGCCGAGCACGGCGTCCCCGACGGCCACCGGCGCGCCGGACCCGGAGCACGCCCTGACGCGCTCGGCGAGCCTGCGGGCTTGGGCGTCACGCGTCCGTACGCCTCCGGAGGAGAGGCGGGCCGCGCGGCCGATGGCGTCGCGGTGCCGCTTCCACAGCGGGCTGGAGGTCGGGAGGAAGAAGACGGACGCCGAGCTGTGTGCCAGGGCGCGCGCCGTGTTGGGCAAGCGCCGCGAGAGCCGCGTTGTTGTCGAGGAGGGCTTCCCGCGCGGCGGCCGGGGACGACACCACCACGAAGTTGCCAGCCATGCCTGGCCGGAACAGCACGACGGGCCCGTAGGTTTTGGCGAGGCGCGCGATCACGCGGTGTGGCGGGTTGCGGCGGGCGAACGGGCCCACGAAGCTGAGGGCGCTCCCGACGAGGGGGAGGCCCTTGGGGCCAGGTGGCAGCACCGGAATACTAATAACTTTTTTGATCGTCCGCATACTACGCAGGACGTGAACGGTGATCAGCGTCGTTACCACCATACATGCTACCAGCAATGTCGTCGACAGGGCCATGGCGACACAAATAGCAGCACAAGATAGATAGAAATGCATGGGGGAGAGGGCTTAATATATACAGAATATTTTCGATAATAGAATATACTTCAGGCTTTTTGCATAATCAGACGCATACAGTTACGATATGTATAGATGTGCAGATCACATCCATCCACGTTTCTAGCGATATCATTGCACTTGTGAAATATCCTTAATTTACTCGTCACTTTATTTTTTGACCAGTCGTTATTTTTTGTTAAGAAAAAAACAAGTCTTCAAATTATTTGTCCTCTATAACTCCGTACTAGAGAGTGTATGGTCTACAAAATAATTAACACGAGCCCCGTACTGGACTTTTTCCCCCCAGCCATAGTCAGGCATTTTGTTGGAGTTTTCTTCTTCCATGTTTTCATATCCACTAGCTAGGCCCAAGGTGTACTCACAAATAGTTTGACAACCTGCGTTGTCATATCATCTGACACATTTTTAGATAAAGGGAAATCTATTCATCAAGCAAATGAAAGTGTCCCGACCTCTACATCTTTCGATGTATTTAGCCGTTCATTATTACAAAGTTTCACAATAGGAAGACTCTGTCTCCACCATAGCGATACACCCAAATCACCAAGCAATATGTGAAAGATGAATAAATAGTTCATTTCAATAACACAACCTATTACTAAACTTCCACCCATGCTTGGCGAACAATTCCATTGTCACCACCTCCAAAAGCCAGCAAGCTTGTTATCATCTGACACACGGTCACGATATATAAGATTGGGGATCACGCCCGTCCACGTTTTTAGCTACTATATCATTGCACTTGTCAAATAATTAACACTTGTCAAATAACACGTTAATTATTTGTACTAGTACACTCTAGTACTGAGTTAGTGAGAACAAATTCGAAGACTTGTTTTTGCTAGTACACTCTAGTACTGAGTTAGTGAGAACAAATTCGAAGACTTGTTTTTTTACAAGTCTTCGAATTTGTTCTCACTAACTCAGTACTAGAGTGTACTAGTACAAATAACTAACACGTGTTTTCCGCAAAAATATAATAATAATATTTAACACATGCATATTGACTTTTTTTCCATGTTCCGGTACTAGATTTGAATTTTATTCTTCCATGTTTCCATATGCATTACTCCGTCGACGGAGATGTCTACGCATTGGGTGTACTGATTCCCTAGTTTGACAACCATTTTTTCTTTTTGTGTAACCCTAGTTTGACAACCTATACTGATCTGCCATACGTACACTGGTCAGATGTTCACGCCTGCCCTTTTTGACGTTGCGTTCTCACGGTGCGAGCGAGAATATCATCTTGGTGTGTGCAGCCTGCTCGGTTCAGTCCTAAACGAAGGTCGTATGGCCGGATTGTGTGTATGTACATTATATTTTCAGTTTTATAAACGATGTAGATAATATTTAATTAATATTATCTTCATTCAAGTCCCTGAAAAATTATAATTCATCAACTGTCATTCTAATATTTTGTGACCTATCTTTTCTTCTAGACAACTATTTCTAGATAATACCTTACAACAAATATAGTGAAAAATAATTTCTTAATATACAATACATTACCTTAGATAATGAATAACTTAATTGAGGAAAGGAAAGATCAGCTTCATGGCTTCGGCGATGGCCATTTTAAACCAACCAGAAATTTCATAGTGAAAAGAAACAAGAAGAAACACAGCACAAAGGCCAATTGGTAGAATATTTAATACACGCAACAAAAACCTATGTTGGCTGAAAATCCATGAAAATGACATGTTTTCCTTCATTTGTCGCTCGTTGAAAAGATAAGGAAGAATGGGAGTACACAAGCTTCAGCGACAACATTAATTTGGAGAAAGATGGAAGGAATCTGAGGCGTGCAACCTCCTAGTTTGTGAGGGTGTATCATTTTTCCGAATAGAAGCAGGAGATAGCAGCATCTCCAAAAGGGAACCATAATATATATTGTTCCCCCAAAAAAAAACTGCAGGTTTGAATTTACTAATATATTATTTGCATGAAGCGTGTCAGGAACATCTAATTTAAGTGCAGTAGTGATAGCACTACGCCACTTCTTCACTCTGAAAGTCTACTAACAAGGCCACCACCATCGAAGAGTGGAGGGCATCAAAATGAAACCAAGCGCATAATCTCAAGAAGCGAATCATTTGATCAAGAACATGAAAGTGAAATTCCATCGATGCAACATATATACAGGTGGGAACACACGACGTTGGATCGATTGAGATCAAATGATGGATCAGTCCAATTGATAAGGAAGAATCATCTAATCTAATAAATAGCCGATCTTAGTGTACCTGCGATCAAGCCGCACCCCGAAGGCAACGACGCCACCGATCAAGACGAGCATAAGGAAAGACACGGCGATGTCCATCCACAGCGGGCCAAGGCACGCGACGAGGACGCCCACCCACGAGAGAGGTACGCCGACCCAGCACATTCCGACGTCGACGAGAGCTTTGTGCACGGTGGCGGGCGCACGGGGCAGGTAGAGGTGCGTGTACATCACGAGCGCGGAGACCACGGCCATGTACACCCCCCACAGCAATACCGGCGGCAGCTGCCACCATGCTGCAGGGACTACGTCGGTGCCGGGAAAGACGGCATTGGGGTTAGACATGCAGTAGGCCACGAACCCCGCGACGGCGATGGACGCCGACGGCAGGTACAAAGCCACTGCCCACACGACACAACGGGGCGCGTTCAGGTCTCCTATAGTCAATGGCGGCGGCGGCGGCGACGGCGATGCCATCACGATTGTTCCGGCCCTTCCTCGCGCGAATCAGTCGGTATGCTTCGCATGTCTAATGGGCTCCTTACTTTTCAGTTTTTACAGTGAGGGCCAGGGGCTCATGCCTTTCGGGGCCCATGCGCTTAGGCCCACGACGATGGAAACCTCTCTGCGGGGATTAGTGATGGCCAAATGGGCCGGGCCCAACGGGCGGGCACGAAGCATGCATTTTTTGGCCCGGCCCAAGCACGGCACGGCACGATCCATTTCGTGCCCGTGCCGGCCCGGCCCGACGTGCGTGCCATGCCTGGGCCGAGGGTCGAGCCTGATGGGCGGCACGACACGGCACGAAATGAGGCCTGGCCCAGCTAACCCGATAAGCCCGTTAGCGGCCCGACTAGCCTGACAGCCCAGTAATCCCGCTCCTCGAATAAAACCCCTCCCGACGCGGCATACGCCAAACCCTAGCCGTCTTTCACCTCCGCACGCGCTGCTCCGTTCCTCTGCTCTCCCCACTCTCTCTCTCTCCAAACCTTAGATCGGCCTTCCTCCTCTCCGGCAACCCCGACCATCCTCCTCCCCGCGTCGTCCTTCCGCACGCTCGATCCTCGCCGCGGTGGCGACCCCGCGCCAAGTCCCTGTCCCCAGCGACGAGATCTAGGCGCGCGGCTCCTTCCACCAATGGACGGCGATGGCGCCCACGGCGGAGATTCGCGGCGCGGCGACGCGGATTTGAGGCTAGGCGGCGTAGATCCAAGGTGGAGATCCACTCCGGCGCCGACGAGGGCCATTCGTGCTTTTTGGGCCGTCGGGCCTTTTTAATAATTTCGTGCTTTTTGGGCCGGCCCGACACGATTATTGATGAATGTGCCATGCCATGGGCCGAGGGGGGAGCCCATGGGCTGGCACGGCACGGCACGAAATTAACACCGGGCCGTGCCGGCCCGAAATTAAATGGGTCGTGCCGGGCCGCCTGTTTGGCCATCACTAGTGGGGATCAGGCCGACGGTGAGTACCGCTTGCCTGAGGCCGGGCGTCGACTTTGAAGACAAAGGGTACCGTTTGCCGCCCAAATCCGCTGTCACTCATCTTCGGCTCTTTGCGACCACATCGTCACACGACACCACCAACACGGGGGACTCTGCTTTGGAGGCACGCTCATCATCTACGACTGCGGTATCACCGGAGCACGTAGTGCATTGAGACATCGCCGTCTAGAAAAATGTATGGAAGTATAATGCTAGACTGCAGAAGGACGCACCATCACATCGGCGACGCGATGCAGCCTACACTGCAGAATGCCACTCCGCGCTCTCGACACCCACCATGGAGGAGAACGAGAAAAAAAGGCGATCGGATTTGGGGTAGATGTTTCATTCTGTGATTTCTTTCCATGTGATTCGACTATGCGCGCAAGCCTTTTGTGCTATTTCCTTCGTGAAACTTTGCCACTGTTTGCTTCATTTGTTATGGCATTTTTGTAAAAACTTAGCACACCAGGGGGATTTGTGGGATTTGCTTATTGAGTAGAAGCCGACTAGTAACACATTATAACTTTTGCCTTCAGAGTTTTGTTGATCCTCTATTGGACTTAGATGATGTGCACGATCAAATAAAAATGTGTTAATGTTGGAAACCAACAAATGCTATAGATTGTCTTAGAACTTATCATTCAGAGCAAGACTGAAAGTCAGACAACACCAACCATACACCAACGCGTCACAAGCTAACCAAGACTAGCGATGCTCTGTTCTTTTCTCTGCTCTCCTGCAGTTTGCCAATTAAACCAACAAGCAATTTCAAACTAAGAACAAACCATAGTAACAAACAGAGATATATCATCAATCATCTGGCAATCATTCCATCCATGTACATAAGTGTGCTCAAGCGTTACACAGGGATGATGTAGCAGGTTAATTAGGAGGTGTACGATGTCTATCTCTACTTATCACACCTAGATGAAAGCAAGTTGTAACTCCTTGAATCAAGAATATGGAACATGAACTGCCATGACTTATGGCCAGTCTCCATCCCTTTCATGCATCAAGAACCCATCATCTGGACAAACTATTTTTCAGACCTTTGGCTCCTCAACGTGTGTTGAGCAAGCCCTCTTGTGTTCAATCTGTGGACAGATGTTTGTTATCAGTAAAAAAATAGCTCACCAAATAACTTGTTTATTGAAGAAACTGGAGGAAAATTCCCTACATATACCTTATCAGCTAAATAATTCAGTATACGGATATATACTTGATCAGCTGGGTGGGGGTTTACCTGTTTGGTAACCCTCTTTCTTTTCAGCCTGTTTCCACACTGCAGTTAGCATCCAGCTCAACAAATCTACTGGGGTTCTCATGATCTATGTCAACATTACGAAACTGTGATATTTTTTATTCTATCAGTTAGATAGACAACAGGCAGATGGGAGCAACCGATGAGTAAAACTTATACGGAACAATCATCTAAACTGAACATTTACGCTTAAAAACTGAAGACTTCCAAATTTCTGTGCGCTCAACATCTGCACTGGCTCATGGGTGAAGCCAAATAGAAACACGGGTTTGCACAGCGTTCCTAGAGAGTGAGAAGAAATGAACATGGGAGCACTTTTTTAGCAGAAGGCTCTTTCACATTTGCATCAACAAATGAACACTGCACACATATTTGCGCACATCTGAACAAATGTATATCCGAACATTTAGTCTGAACTGAATTTTGCGACCACGAACCTTTTCAATGAATTTACATGCTAATTAACATATGAATAAATGCACTCTCAACTGAATATGCACCAACAGGTAGCAACTGCAGCGTACGTTGCCCCAGTGAATGCATGGCCGGACCATCGCATGTTCGAATCAACGTGAGGTTCATTAACCATGACCATGGACCTCAACAACTTCACATCTAATAATCCTATTAAGAGTTGAGAGCAACAAACTGAATCTATGCATGCAGAATCATCTGAACAAGCTAGAAAAGGGAACTGTGATATATTTGTGAAACACGGAACAATCATCTAATAATCAAACTAGCCGATCGAACGGTACTTGCGAGCAAGCGACACCCAGTAGCGACGACGCCGGAGATGAGGACGACCGTAACGCAAGACAAGGCGACGGCCATCCACGGTTGGTCAAGGCCCGCGACGAGAGCGACGAGGCACGCGAGAGGGAAGCCGACCCAGCACATGCCGACGTCGACGAGAGACTGACGCACGGCGAAGGGCGCGCGCGGCAGGAAGAGGTGCATGTACACCATGGCCTCCGAGACCACCGCCATGTACAACCCCCACAGCATGAGCGGCGGCAGCCAGCACGGGATGGGGAAGAAGGAGTCGCCGGGGTAGAAGCAGTATGCCACGGCCGCCGCGCTGGCAATGTACATGATCGGCAAGTAGACGGCCACCGCCCACACAACGACACGGGGTACGATCGACTTGGCGTTCACGTCTCCGACCGTCAATGGCGACGCCGCCGCCGCCGCCGCTGCCGCTGAAGCCACCATGATAGTTCTGCCTGAGTCCTGACCCTCGCACACGATCAATCTGGCAATCGCCTCCCCGACCGAGAATGGCGGCGCCCTCGTGTTTTGTGGAATTGACAGATATTTCGCAGTCCATTGGGTTTGCTTTTCGGTTTTTACAGTGAGGCCCAGGGCGGCCTTTGTGGCCCATGCGTTTAGACCCACGATGACGGAAACAAGATGACGTCAGATTCTTTGCGGGGGACGACAACGCGGTGCATGCAAGGCAGCATGGCGTCGTGTCGTAGCCTCGTACATGTCATGCTTGACTGCCGCAGTGGCGGACCAAGATGTAGCGGACCGTACTGCATCAGGATATGCAGATAGCCAAGCATCAGAACCTGATGAGTTGTTTTCCAGATCTCCTCATCATGTTGTGTCCGTCTGTTTGATTGCAGACATTCAAACATTGTGAACTCATCATGCATCAGTTACATACATGTTTGCATCGATTCTGAAGACAACTCCCCGGCACCTTGCCGCCCAAACAAAGCCGTTAATTCTCAGTCGTCAACGGACAACACGAGCTAGCACTCCTTCACCGCTACATTTCGATCGCTGCCGTATTTGATTCGTTAGACCAGAGCTGTCCAGGGCGGCCGAACAGTACCCTCTTGGCTCTCGACTCCGCCATGGAGAAGAACTAGAAGAAGGCAAGCAGCAGCAACCATGGGAGAAAGCAGTTGGTGGGCCTGCGTCAGTGCGTGCGAACTCGTCCGATCAGGTGCGAGGTGCGAGGACTGAGAGCAGGAGCTTCAAAGACGCAGGGGCGCATGCATGGTTCTGTCAAGGTGAAGAGTGCTATGCGAGGCAGCATACGAAACGAAAGTGTATTGGACGAATGACGCCAAGGTACATGCACAACACATATGGGGACGCGGTTATTCGTAACAGTCATTTGATTTGGGTACGTACACAGCGACTGCCAAATTATATTCTTGAACGCGAGTACCCTGTTTCAGCTCTCCTTCCAGGTGCCTCAGCGTTTGGTATTGTGTTGTAGACTCAGCAACAGGTGCAGAGTGCATTTATTTCCGTTTTTGCTTTCTACACCGTCTTCCAGTTAGTGTTGGTGTTAGAACCCGCAAGTTGTGCTTCATATTGAAAGTATGAGATGTTACTAGCTTAGATGAATTCCACAAGAGGCCAAACATGCTTTTAACCGCATATCTTAAACCACCGGAATAACAGGATTGCTTTCTGAGACATACAATTACATCCTCTAACAACTACTACTTCCCTCCCTCTGACCCAGTTGCACCGTCGTGATCATTGTTTGGCCTGTGTTGTGTTGTCGGCCATTGCCCTCCCTCTGTTGCACTAGTGATTGGTTGGCTGACATTCTGCGTTGGCTTAAGGATTTTCCTTCATTTTGCCATGATGTATTTTTTTTCCTTCCAATTCATTACCTTTTCAATACTGCTACTCTTTTTCAAAATTGTGGGATTTTGCTATCAACTTTTCAAAGCTTATTCCACCGATTCATTTAGAAGCTTGCTCAGCTGTTCCGCTGCCTTTCCCCAGTGAAACCAACAAGCACTCCAAAATGAACCTTCACTTTGAAAAACTGGGAGCAAGGATGCAGTCAAATTGTTTTCTTCTTGCAGTCGTTCACCTCCTATATAAGCAGATTGTTTTTATCTTCACATATTTATGATATTTCTCCATAAGTGTCTACTACTATACAATAGGGTCTGCAGTATCCTATATTAATCTAGAGGTTTTCAATAAGTAATCATTCTCAGCAGAATTTTCTTGGATGATTATGAACTGTTTATTCTTCCTGTGATAATTACTGTTATTATGGTTTAACATTCAGTTCCAAGTTGTTCTATATAAGCTGATTACCAAATATGCAAATGGAAATTGAAGGGTTGCGATGTTACAAGGCCCGACCTACTTTGACAGAATATGTAAAACCACTGGAATAATAACAACTTAACATTCCTTTTGAGACAAACAGTTGGCTGTGGCTAACCCATGAGTCATGAAATGCTGTGTGGGATTTATTATTTGCTCCAGTTTGCCATGACTCATTTCTCTTTTGTTTCAACATTGCTACTCTTTTTCTAAATTTGGGGGATTTGGTATCTATCTTTCATCTTTGGACCTTATTCAACCAAGTACGAGACTTGAGGAACTTTCGAAGCTTCTTTACTGCTGCCTTTTGCCAATGAAACCAACAAGCACCTCCAAACTGAATATTTACACTCAAATACTGAACACTTCCAAAATTCTACGCGCCCAACATTTGCACTGGTTCGTGGGCGGAGCCAAACAGAACCACTGGTGTGCACAGCCTGCCTAGGAACCTATTAGGCTGTTGCACCTAGATATGGAAGTTCTTTCTTCACTGAAGATGAGAGGATTCATTTCCTTTGGCGAACAATGCAGCATGCATAATCTCAATTAGGAAGCGAATCATCTGAACAAGAACAAACAGGTGGAAACACACGACGGACCGATCGAGATCAAACTATCAAAGTGATCGATCACTCCAGTTGATAATTAATAAGGGACACTCATCTAATAATCATCTAACTAGCTAGGAGATGGAATTGTACGTGCGAGCGAGCGACACCCCGAAGGCAACGACGGCAGCAATGAGGATGACCATGAAGCAAGACAAGGTGATGTCCATCCACAGTGGGCCAAGGCACGCGACGAGGACGGCCACCCACGAGAGAGGTATGCCGACCCAACACATGCCGACGTCGACGAGACCTTCGTGCGCGGCGGCGGGCGCGCGGGGCAGGGAGAGGTGCGTGTACATCACGAGCGCGGAGACCACGGCCATGTACACGCCCCACAGGATGACGGGCGGCAGCTGCCACCATGCTGCTGGGACGACGTCGGTGCCGGGGAAGACGGCATCGGGGTTGGACATGCAGTAGGCCACGAACCCCGCGACGGCGATGGACGCCGACGCCAGGTACAAAGCCACTGCCCACATGATACAACGGGGCGCGTTCGACCTCGCGTTCAGGTCGCCGACAGTCAATGGCGGCGGCGATGCCATCACGATTGTTCCAGGCGGCCCTCGAACAATCGATCTGGCAAATATTCAGAGTACTAAACAACTCGTATATATATATTTAGTGTCTTACAACTAAGGAACAAAATAATCCGTAACCAACCAATAACCTCGACATCGGCTGTAACCTCCTAGTGAGGCCAAGGCCGGGATGTTTTTTCCCATTATCTAAAAAAAACCAATAACCTCGACATATTCAACCCCTAATTAAGAGCACGAAAACAGCCACACCAAAACCGAATGCACACAGAACAGAGCACTGAAACTGTATGTCTGACACAAACAGACAACAATATTCAGAAAAGCGTAACTCTCGTTTTACTCAACGAAAAGTTTCATTTAAACACTCTTTGGAAAGGTCTTGAGATGCTCTACAGATTTCATTATGACCAAAACTTAAAATTCAGGCTCCAAATCTCTCAAAACTGGACCGATCTAAACTGCACAATTGGACTCTACAGTTTCGGTGAACCAGGCATGGTCTCCACGATACTAAATCCAGAAAAACTAAACTCGATCAACCTGCACTGTGGGGAGCATATATCCCAGCAATCTTATTGGCACAAAAACAATCCTAAAATTCACATATCCTTCACTGAACTACATAAAACTAAGCATCCTGTGCATATTTCAGAAGTCTGATAATGCAAATAACTAAGAAAAAGCAATGTCGGTACCTTCATGTAAGCAGGCACAAATTTGTAAAAGATGCTTAAGAATATTCTAACGCTAAAGAATAATGCAAGTAGGAAAGTGCCAATGCTTTAGGCAAAGAGCAAACTATAGTAACAAACAGAGATATATCATCACGGCAGTCATTCCATCCATGTACATAAGTGTTCTCAAGCGTTACAAAAAGTTTCATTGAATTACTCTTTGTAAAGGCCTTCAGATGCTCTACAGATTCTATTATGGCAAAAAATTTAAACTTCAGGCTCCAAGTCTCTCAAATCTGGGTCGATCTAGAAACTAGAACTGCACACTCTGAACTTCACCGCTCTACAGCTTCAGTGAACCGGCATGGTCTCCACGATAGTAAATCCAGAAAAACTATACTCAAACCAGTGTGGAGCAAAATGGACCAAAGGAGATTGATCAATTCCTTCATTACCTAAAGGAAGACGAAGTCCATCCCTGCTTTCCCTCTGCCTCACTCCTCGCGATCTCAACTCCGAACTTGATGTGCTACTACTGCTTTTCGACAGGTAGAATCTGAACTCTGCTCTCGTGATACTATGATAGCATAAATATTCGTAATGATTAGTGAATCTGACCACATTCTGTTTAACTGCAAGACAGCCAAATTTACTTGGATATGTATAAAAGAAGCTTTGGGGTGGGGGAACATTCCAGTTTCTATGGAAGATTTCCTAGGAAACTGGTTGCCTATAAATAATCCTAACTATGGTCTGGGGTGTTCTGTTTTGCTTGCATTGCATGGGGGTTGTGGAAAGCAAGAAACGAAATGACAATACAGAAAAAATTCAGTCTGAGGGTTACTGAAATTCTTCAGAAAATATTCTCTTATATGCAGAAATGGAAGTTGCTCTTGCATGCAAAAGACAGAAAATGCCTGGAGGAGAAGATGCAGAAGGTGAAAACGTGGTACCTTTCGTTTCTACAACAATCAAGACAAGGGAGAAGGGAGGAAGAAGACTTCATGTTGCTGCTAAGTAGAGATTGGCTAATAGATAAAAGTCGAGTCTTTAGCTTTCTAGCTAGTTGTGATGTAAGAATGGTGCGTATGCAACCTTGTAAGCTGGAATCCCCAGCAGCAAACTGTGTACCTGATATTTGCTTTAAATAAAAGCAGGCCAAAATGGCTCCAAAAAAAAAATCAAGTAAAATACTTCTGGCCCAAAAATATACAGTAAGGGTTAACAGTTTTCCTTGAGAACCAGAAGATATTTTTTTTCTGACAGATGGAGCAACGTCAGGAGTAATAAGCTACAGTTCAGAGAGCGTGCATGCACTGATGCACATGGAACTCCTTTTACAATTAAATGGAAATAATGTAATCTTAAACTATGCTGCTTATTTCTGCCTTTCCACCTTGTACTAGTCACCTCTACATGAATATCCCCTGTAATGAACCTCAATTATGATTCATGGTCGAACAACGCATGGTTGTAGATTTCAAATATAGGAAAACACCATTTGCAACTAAGGAAGTAGGAGTACTGCTTAAAGTTCTCATTGCATCTCAAACATTTAATAGCATTCTTCTTATTACACTAACAAGGCCCCCACCATGGATAGTAATACAAACTTAAGAGTGGAGAGCAGCAAACTGAAACCATGCGTGCATAATCTCAAGAAGCGAATCCTTTGATCAAGAACATGAAACTGATATTTGTTATCCTATCGATGCAACATACAGGACGTTGGTCGATCGAGATCAAATGATCGATCAGTCCAGTTGATACGGAAGAATCATCTAATCTAATTAGCCGATCTTAGTGTACCTGCGATCAAGCCGCACCCCGAAGGCGACGACGCCACCGATCAAGACGAGCATAAGGAAAGACACGGCGACGTCCATCCACAGAGGGCCAAGGCACGCGACGAGGACGGCGATCCACGAGAGAGGGACGCCGACCCAGCACATTCCGACGTTGACGAGAGCTTCGTGCACGGCGGGCGCGCGGGGCAGGTAGAGGTGGATGTGCACGAGGAGCCCGTGACCACGGCCATGTACACCCCCCACAGGATGACGGGCGGCAACTGCCACCATGCCGCAGGGACGACGTCGTCGGCGCGGGGGATGATGGTATCGCTGTTGTACATGCAGTAGGCCAACAAACCCGCGACGGCGATGGACGCCGGGGGCAGGAAGAAAGCCACTGCCCACACGACCACACGGGGTGCCTTCAGGTCCCCGATAGTCAATGGCGGCGGCGGCGATGCCATCACGATTGTTCCGGCCCTTGCTCGCGATTTGAGGAATTAGTAGTAGGTGTGATTCGCAGTCTAATGGGCTCTCATTACTTTTCCATTTTTACAATCGTGATGGCATGGCGATTCGGGGCCCATTCGTTTGGGCCCATGACGATGGAAACCTCTTTGCGGGGAATGATCAGGCACGCTGCTGCCCGACGGTAAGCACCGCCTGCCTGAGGGCATCCATTCTGAAGACATCCCCGGCACCACCATGGACAACGGGTTCCCAGCATACTTTTTTTTTTTTGTCCCCAACGGCAGCTACCGTTTGCCGCCCAAATCCGTTTTCATTCATCTTCGGCTCGTTGCGACCACATCGTCGAACGACACCACCTCGCTCATCATCTACGACTGCGGTATCCCCGGAGCACGTAGCGCACAGAGTGACAGAGACATCGTCGTCAAGAAAAATGTATGGAAGTAATGCTATCACATCGGCGACGGCGACGCCGCCTACACTGCAGAATGCCACTCCACGCTCTCGACACCACCATGGAGGAGAACGAGAAAAAAAAAAAAGCGAACTGCAGCTATGGAAGCACGCAGTTGGTGGGCTCTACTCCAAACTAGCGGGCTGGTCAACGTTGGAAACCAACAAAAGCTGTAGATTGTCTTAGAACTTGATCATTCAGAGAAAGACTGAACGTCAGACAACACCAACCATACACCATCACTTCTCAAAAAATAAAAATAAAAAACCAACCATACACCATCGCATCACAAGCTAACCAAGACTAGCGATGCTCTGTTATGTTCTCTGCTCTCCTGCAGTTTGCCAATTAAACCAGCAAGCACTTTCAAACTAAGAACAAACAATAGTAACAAAACAGAGATATATCATCATGGCAATCATTCCATCCATGTACATAAGCGTGCTCAAGCGTTACACAGGGATGCTGTAGCAGGTAAGGAGGTGTAAGATATCTACTCTACTTATCACACCTAGATGAAAGCACGTAGTAACTCCTTGAATCAAGAATATGGAACATGAACTGCCACGACTTATGGCCAGTCTCCATCCCTTTCATGCATCAAGAACCCATCATCTGGACAAACTATTTTTCAAACCTTTGGCTCCTCAACATGTGTTGTGCAAGCCCTCTTGTGTTCAATCTGTGGACAGGTGTTTCTTATCAGTGAAAAAAATAGCTCACCAAATAACTTTTTTTTGAAGAAACTGGAGGGCAATTGCCCTACAGATACTTGATCAGCTGGGTGGGGGTTTACCTGTTTGGTAACCCTCTTTCTTTTCAGCCTGTTTCCGCACTGCAGTTAGCATCCAGCTCAACAAATCTACTGGAGTTCTCATGATCTATGTCAACATTGCGAAACTGTGATATTTTTTTTATTCTATCAGTTCGACATTCAACAGGCAGATGGGAGCAACCGATGAATGGATTGACATCAGTAAAACTTATATGGAACAATCATCTAAACTGAACATTTACGCTTAAAAACTGAAGACTTTCAAATTTCTGTGCGCCCAACATCTGCACTGGCTCATGGGTGAAGCCAAATAGAAACATGGGTTTGCACAGCGTTCTAGATAGTGACAAGAAATGAAGATGAAAGCCCTTTTTTAGTGAAAGGCACTTTCACATTTGCATCAACAAACGAACACTGCACATTTATTTGCGCATATGCATATCTGAACAAATGAATATCCGAACATTTACTCTGAACTGAATATTGCGACTACGAAACTTTTCATTTGAATCTACATGCTAACATCTGAATAAAGGCACTCTCAACTGAATATGCACCAACAGGTAGCAACTGCGGCGTACGTTGCCCAGTGAATGCATGGCCGGACCATCGCATGTTCGAATCGACGTGAGGTTCATTAACCGGCCATGACCGTGGACCTCAACAACTTCACATCTAATAATCATATTAAGAGTTGAGAGCAACAAAAACGGAATCTATGCATGCATAACCAAGTACCGAATCATCTGAACAAGCTAGAAAAGGGAACTGTTATATTTGTCAAACACGGAACAATCATCTTATAATCTAACTAGACGATCGAACGGTACTTGCGAGCAAGCGACACCCAGTAGGCGACGACGCCGGAGACAAGGACGACCGCAACGCAAGACAAGGCGACGGCCATCCACGGTTGGTCAAGGCCCGCGACGAGAGCGACGAGGCACGCGAGAGGGAAGCCCACCCAATACATGCCGACGTGGACGAGAGACTGACGCACGGCGAAGGGCGCGCGGCAGGAAGAGGTGCATGTACACCACGGCCTCGGAGACCACCGCCATGTACACTCCCCACAGCATGTGCGGCGGCAACCAGCACTGGACGGGGAAGAAGGTCTTGCTCGGGTAGAGGCAGTAGGCCACGGCCGCCGCACTGGCCATGTACATGATCGGCAAGTAGACGGCCACCGCCCACACAACGACACGGGGTACGATCGACTTGGCGTTCACGTCCCCGACTGTCAATGGCGGCGCCGCCGATGCCACCATGATAGTTACTTCTGCCTGACCCTCGCACACGATCAATCTGGCAATCGCCTCCCCGACCCAGATACTATCATGTTTTGTGCAATTGACAAATATTTTCGCAGTCCATTGGGTTTGCTTTTCGGTTTTTATAGTGAGGCCCAGGGCGGCCTTTGTGGCCCATGCGTTTAGGCCCACGACGACGGAAACAAGATGACGACGTCGTCATTTGATTTGGGTACACAGCGACTGCCAAATTATATTCTTGAACGCGAGTACCCTGTTTCAGCTCTCTCCTTCCACAGGTGCCTCAGCGTGATCAACCTGAATTTGTGTTGTAGAGTCAGCAACAGGTGCAGAGTGCATTTATTTCCGTTTTTTGCTTTCCGCACCGTGTTCCAGTTTTTGTTGGTGTGAGAACCCGCAAGTTGTGCCTCATATTGAAAATATGAGATGTTACTAGCTGGATGAATTCCACAAGGCCAAACATGCTTTTAACCGCATATCTCAAACCACCGGAATAACAGGATTGCTTTTGAGACATACAATTGGTTGGCTGATTCATGATTCATGACATGCTGTGTTGGCTCAAGGATTTTCCTTCATTTTGCCATGATGTTTTTTTCCTTCCAATTACCTTTTCAATATTGCTACTCTTTTTCAAAATTGTGGGATTTTGCTATTACCTGTTCAAAGCTTATTCCACCAATTCCGAACCAGAACTTGCACCACCTTTCCCCAGTGAAATCAACAAGCACTCCAAAATGAATTTTCACTTTCAAAAACTGGGAGCAAGGATGCAGTCAAATTGTTTTCTTCTTGCAGTCAGCCACCTCCTATATAAGCAGATTGTTTTTATGTTCACATGTTTATGATATTTCTCCATAAGTACCTACTATACAATAGGGTGTGCAATATCCTATATTAATCTAGAGGTTTTCAATAAGTAATCATTCTCGGCAGAATTTTCTTGGATGATTATGAACTGTTTATTCTTCCTGTGATAAGTACTGTTATTATGGTTTAACATTCAGTTCCAAGTTGTTCTGTATAAGCTGATTACCAAATATGCAAATGGAAATTGAAGGTTGAGATGTTACAAGGCCCGACCTAGTTTGACAGAATATGTAAAACCGCTGGAATAATAACAACTTAACATTCCTTTTGAGACAAACAGTTGGCTGTGGCTAACCCATGAGTCATGAAATGCTGTGTGGGATTTATTATTTGCTCCAGTTTGCCATGACTCATTTCTCTTTTGTTTCAACATTGCTACTTTATTTTTTCTAAATTTGGAGGATCTTGGTACCTATCTTTCATCTTTGGACCTTATTCAACCAAGTACGAGACTTGAGGAACTTTCGAAGCTCCTTTACTGCTGCCTTTTGCCAATGAAACCAACAAGCACCTCCAAACTGAATATTTACACTCAAATACTGAACACTTCCAAATTTCTACGCGCCCAACATTTGCACTGGTTCGTGGGCGGAGCCAAACTGGTGGTGCACAGCCTGCCTAGGAACCTAGGCTGTTGCAAATAGATACTTTAACTTCTTCACTGAAGATGAGAGGATCCATTTGCTTTGGCGAACAATGCAGCATGCATAATCTCAAGAAGCGAATCATCTAAACAAGAACATACAGGTGGAAATTAACACACGACGGACCGATCGAGATCAAAGTGATCGATCAGTCCAGTTGATAAGGGACACTCATCATCTAATAATCTAACTAGCTAGGAGATGGAATTGTACGTGCGAGCGATCGACATCCCGAAGGCAACGACGGCAGCAATGAGGATGACCATGAAGCAAGACAAGGTGATGTCCATCCACAGTGGGCCAAGGCACGCGACGAGAACGGCCACCCACGAGAGAGGTATGCCGACCCAGCACATGCCGACGTCGACGAGAGCTTCGTGCGCGGCGGCGGGCGCGCGGGGCAGGAAGAGGTGCGTGTACATCACGAGCGCGGAGACCACGGCCATGTACGCGCCCCACAGGATGACGGGCGGCAGCTGCCACCATGCTGCTGGGACGACGTCGGTGCCGGGGAAGACGGCATCGGGGTTGGACATGCAGTAGGCCACGAACGCCGCGACGGCGATGGACGCCGACGGCAGGTACAAGGCCACTGCCCACATGATACAACGGGGCGCGTTCGACCTCGCGTCCAAGTCCCTGACAGTCAATGGCGGCGGCGGCGGCGGCGATGCCATCACGATTGTTCCGGGCGGCCCTCGCACAACCGATCTGGCAAATATTCAGAGTACTATAACAACTCGTATACCGTTAGTATGTATAGTTTCGGACAAATATAAGGAAGAAAATAAGCAGTAACTAACCAAGAACCCCGATATATTTAACCCCTAGAGCACTAAAAACAGGCACACCAAAACCGAATGCACACAAAACAGAGCACAAAATCAATCCTAAAATTCAAATATCCTACACTGAACAACACAAAACTAAGCATCCTGTGCATATTCAGAAGTCTGATAGTACAACTAACAAAGCAATGTCGATACCTTCTTGTAAGCAGGCACAAATTTGTAAGCGATGCTTAAGAATACTCTAACGCTAAAGAATAATGCAAGTAGGAAAGTGCCAATGCTTTAGGCAAGAGCAAACCATAGTAACAAAAGGAGATATATCATTATGGCAATCATTCCATCCATGTACATAACTGTGCTCAAGCGTTACATAGGGATGCTGTAGCAGGTTAGGAGGTGTTCTCTACTTGTCACACCTAGATGAAAGCAAGTTGTAACTCCTTGAATGAAGAATATGGAAAATGAACTGCCACGACTTATGGCCAGTCTCCATCCCTTTCATGCATAAAGAACCCATCATCCGGACGCCCTATTTTTCAGACCTTTGGCTCCTCAACGTGTTTTGTGCAAAGCCCTTCTTGTGTTCAATCTGTGGACAGATGTTTGTTATCAGTAAAAAAAACTCACAAAATAACTTTTTTTTAAGAAACTGGAGGGCAATTCCCTACAGATACTTGATCAGCAAATAATTCAGTATACGGATACTTGATCAGCTGAGTGGGGGTAGGTAACCCTCTTTCTTTTCAGCCTGTTTCCACACTGCGGTTAGCATCCAGCTCAACAAATATCCACCATACATGCCATTATCCCGATTTGAGAGGGTAAAGAAGAAATTGTAGAGATATAGGAAAAAAATAAAGTTTTAATTTCTAAAGCTGTCAATTAAGTATGATTGTGAGCAATCGAAATATACTTATCTATAATTATTACGATACAGAGTTAGGGAGTTTATCTATTGAGTTATTTTTACTATCATTAGGGTGGTAAACGATTAGAACATGGCTTTTATAGTGGTACCATTTTTTTTCTACTAATCAAGTTATAGTCGTTATAGTAGTACTTTAAGGATGGTAGGAGAAAAATCTCATATCCTATTAGCACAATATAAGAAATATGGGAATACATATGTTTGCTTAAGCTTACCTACTATACTTAAATTGCTAGCCCGTGCAAGTATTGCACGGGTTGACGGGCTAGGTCAAATAAAAAAAAAGAAACCGCCATAGCTTCTGTTGCGCTGCGCTTGCCGTGTGCTTCGTGCTGAGCAGCCGAAACCGCAAACCGCGTGCAGCTCTCATCCGTCCATCGATGCGCTGTTCATAAGTCATAACGGATCTAGATACAGTAACACGGTAGGACCTGAAGCTACTGAAACCGCGTGTTGTTCTCAGTTGTGAATAGGAAAAGAAAGAATGCACTTCGACCGAAACAGCGTGTTTTTTTTTTTTTGATAAAGGTAGCACTCATATATTAAACCGGTGAATCCGAGTACAGAGGAAAGAGACAGAATCCCTTTTGATTACATTGCACCCCTAAGTGGGTGATGATGCTAGTAAAGAGTAACTTTCTGAGACAAGTTTTCAAAAGAGTTGCACCGAAATTTTTTCAGACAAAAGTTTCCAGAAGAGTTGCACCGAAATTTTTTGAGACAAAAGTTTCCAGAAGAGTTGCATCGAAACTTTTTGAGACACAAGTTTTCAGAAAAGTGGCACCAAAATTTTTGAGACACAAGTTTCCAGAAAAGTGGCACCAAAATTTTTAGAGGAAGAAAGACACGAGAGAGGAAAAATCACCATCACGTGTGTGGGACCCGCGCGCCTGCGGTTGGGAGAAAGTTGCGTGAGACCAACGCGGTGGAAAAAATAACCGTCACATATGTGAGACCCGCTACTTTTTGTCTTTTTGCTGTCTGAATTCGCGCGTATTAGATGCCCCGTGCCCAACCATGGTGAACGCGCCTGGCACGCAACGACGCACGCAGCGTAGCCGAACGGAAACTCCGGTGGGGTCAGCCTCGAGCGGCCGAGGCGAATTTAGAAACGGCACACCACCAGCGACCGAGCCCCTTGGCCACGTTCGAGACGCGGTTGCGACCGAAACCGCGTGTTGGGTAAGGAGGAACCGAGGAAGCATTCCGGAAACCTAATTTTAGAGGAGTGTGTTCGTTTCCAGGGGTCTAAATTTTAGAGAAGTCACATCAAAGAGAATCTTACCATTTAGAATTAGGCTCATTAGGGGGTGTTCGTTTCTAGGGGTCTAAATTTTAGAGAGGTCACATCAAAGAGAATTTTACCAATTATATGTACTAAACAAAGTCAAATTATAAACAAATTTCAGAACCCCCGTCTAATTCGCGAGACGAATCTAACAAGAGTAATTAAACGGCGATTAGAAGATGGTACTGTAGCACCACTGTAGCAAAATTTAGATTGATTAGGCTCATTAGATTCGTCTCGAAAATAGCACCCATATGTGAAAAAGGTTTTGTCATTAAACTAATAAAAATATTTTTAAATATAAAGATTTTTTTGATGTGACGGGTCTAAAATTTAGAGGGGTCCACCCTAGATTCGTCTTGCAAATTACTGTAGCAAAACATAGATTAATTAGGCTCATTAATTAGCATTTTAGAGGAGTCACATCAAGGAGAATCTTACCAGGGGTCTAAATTGTAGCATCACTGTAGCAAAACATAGATTAATTAGGCTCATTAGATTCGTCTCGCAAATTAGCACTCATCTGTCAAAAAGGTTTTGTCCTTAAACTAATCAAAATATTTATAAATGTGAAGATTCTTTTTGATGTGACAGGTCCAAAATTTAGAGGGAAGAAAACGAACGGAGCCCTCGTATGGTGTCTTTACTTTTGCGTACTTTTCCTTGTGTTTTTTATTCAACTTGGCTGATTTATTATTCAAAAGGTTGCCTTTATTCTTTTTGCGCGTCTCTATCTATTATATAAAAGTACGTGTTAGTGTTATTCAACCTTGGCGGCTGTATTATTTAAATGGTGGCAGGTGGCAAAAGAGAGTAATTAGTACGTTTTCTTATAGGATTAACACTACATCCAATATAACTAGAATACTTCAGCGTGCTGAATGAACATATAAATGTACAGTACACCTTTGTCCACAGGTCTTCTTGTCCACACGCTTAGATGGAACCATTAACTTTTCCTTAGATGTGCCTAGTTTAATGAAATGATTCGCCTCGGTTTTGCTGCATTGTCTTTTAGATTTTCGTAGTTTATATGAAATGGTCTTGGTTTCGATGGGCACCATGTGACTTCAATGGAAAGTTAAAGTAGCAAGCTAGTGGTGGATTTAAAGTGGTCAAGATGTATCATTAAATTGATAAATCATGATAAACACATAAATGTACCTAGGCATTGTCCACAGCACATGTCCTCCGCGCAAACCATTCTATCCAGCTAGTGGCGCAAGATTAGAGAGGGATCCAGAGCTTCCAAGCCATGGTGGGAGCAGTAGCAGTATCTCTCACGTCCGCAGTCGTCAAGATTGCGGGAGACAAGCTAAGCTCCGCCCTCGGGGAGCAGGTCAAACTGGCATGGAACTTCAACAAAGACCTGGAGGAGATGAAGGATACGATGGAGTCCGTGGCGGCTCTGCTTCAGGACGCCGAGAAGCAGTCAGGTAAGAAGGAAGTGGTGCGGCTGTGGTTGAAGCGTGTTAAGGCGACAGCCATCCACTGGTGCGGCTCTAACTCAGACGGAACAATCTAATCTAACTTGCCCATAGAAGTGTACATGCATGCAACCTGCACCCAGAAGGCAACGATAGCATTGACGATCATGAAGCGTGTTAAGGCGACAGCCATCCACTGTTTGCCAAGGCACGCGATGAGGACGGCCATATCCACGAGGTAGGGAGGCGACCCAACACGATGACCATCATGACCTCACGGTGACGGGAGCGCGCGGGGTAGGAAGAGGTGCATGTACATCATGACCTCGGAGACCACCACCATGTATACCCCCCCCCCCCCCCCCCCCCCCCCCCCCCCCCCTAAAATGGCGGTGGTCTATGGGGGTATTTTGCTATGGTGCAGCAAAAGAGTTTGAGGATCAATATACTGAACTTTTCGGATGCAATAGTGGTGAATATCCATTCAGATATTTGGGGATCCCCATGCATCATAGAAAACTCCGAAACATTGATTGGAGAATAATAGAAGAAAGGTTCAAGAAGAAATTATCTTGCTGGAAAGCAAAGCACCTGTCCTATGGGGGTAGATTGGTCCTCCTTAACTCAGTTCTTAGCAGCTTACCAATGTTTATGATGTCGTTTTTCGAAATACCCAAAGGGGTAATAAAGAAACTAGATTATTATAGATCTGGATTCTATTGGCAAGGAGACAAAGATAAGAGAAAATATCGACTTGCTAAATGGGACATTCTCTACCACCCCAAAGATCAAGGTGGTCTAGGAATTGTAGACCTCGAGATAAAAAAGAAATGCCTTTTAAGCAAATGGATTATTAATTTGCTTAATGAGGATGGGCTGTGGCAAACCTTGCTTAGAAATAAATATCTAAGCTCTAAAACACTATCACAAGTGGATGCCAAACCAAATGATTCTCACTTCTGGAAAGGTATTCTAAAAGTGAAAAACCAAGTACTTGAATGTGGTTCATTTGACATTAAAGATGGATCACAAACAAGATTTTGAGTGGATACATGTGCTGTTGGACGATCGCTCAAAGATTGTTGACACCGGAATTTGACCGCTTTTCCAGTAAATTCCAAGATGATGAGATGTTCTCATGATGACGTGCCTCTGGAGGAGTTTGGATGGATTAAGAGTCCATGTGCGAGAAAGGAGGATGCCAAATTCTAGGAGATTTTCATTATATGGAATGATTAGCGAAGTGGCCGGAATATTATATTATTTGGTATGATGAGTATGCGTAGTGGAGTACAAGGGTGCAGGAAGGAAGATACAAGAGGAGTCAGAAGATATGGCGTGGAAGAGTAAAGAAAGGAATCATGAAGGGAGATTAGCACCGTGGCCGGAATATTATAATATTTCCATTGGTGATCAAGACTCCAGTACCCGTACGAAGCAAAAGATTGACGTGGGCATACGAAAGCTACTTAGCCGAATAAAGAAATATTTTGTTTAGGAAGTAATACCGACTTGTTTAGATTATAGCATAATTATCTCTGTACGTAGTCGGTTTGGATGCTTTAGACCGAAGTCCAGGTAGCCCTATAAATATAAAGGGTCACGGTAATTGTAAAGACATCTCTCGATCAATATACAACTTCGGCGCATCGCCACCCTGTTCGACGGCATCCTCGGTCAACACCCGGCGCTCATCGGGGCTCCGGTCTCGGCTTGGATTTCGTCAGGCAAGTGCGCCAATTTCGTCATGTAGACTTGTCAATGATTTGAGTTGGCGTAACTGCTAGTTATCCGGTAATTCAGATCAATCTAGGGATTAACATATTGCATCGACTATTTGGAATTGTTTAAGACCTAGTCTAGTTCTTTGTTGCGGTTAGTTGACTTGTCCTGGCCGTGACCTTGTAGCTGATTGCTGTTGTCGATTTCCTGTTTGATCTGATTATTCGAGTCACGGCTAAGGCGTTTAGCTGATTCGATTTGTCCCTAGCGATTGTAATAGCGTGGTTGACTTGTCCCGTGTGGCTTCTTCAGAGTTGACTTGTCCTTCAATGAAGCAGTTGCTAGTGGTTAGATCAGAGAGGTTAGGCACCTGGGATTGCTATGGCCGATTATATTCTGTACCTGCTGATTTGTGTGATACGGTTGACTTGTCCTGTGTTATTTTATTCTCACTTAGTTGACGTGTCCTCGGTGAGGGAGAATCGACAGAATACAAGTATGATTTTGTCATAGTGATTTAGCGGTTCTACCAGGGTGTTTAGCTGGAAGCTTATCACTTATGTTTTGGTTGTATCGACCCAGCATCCTATTTCTATTAACTGCGGCCAATGCGACATCACCATGTTTTTTCCGTTGTATCGGCTCGCTATTGTATTTCTATTAACCGGCCGATGCGACATCACCTCATATCTTGTCAGTTGTGGGATCAAACTGACTGGCACGCCTAGCACCTCAAGAAGCCATTGGACCTGTACAGGAGCTAAGCAGATTTTCCAGGCCGCGTGTATGCGGCGCACGAAGAAATCAGCTCCGACAGTAGATGGTGAATTTTTGCGTCAACACACTTTATGGCACGCTCGGTGGGACAAGTCTTCTATCATCCGGTGAGCATCAGAATTACCCATATTTTAATCGCCTGATTAGAAGTCAGATTTATCTTATCTTCGGTGGAACATGGAGATGCATTATCGGTTCGGGGGGCAGATTTTGGAATCACTATCGGCTGGTATGTGTTGGTGTCATTTATTGTACTATCGGCCGATTTATTAATGTTCACTCCAAGGGCTGGCATGTTTCTCTCTCTCCGATGGTGATGGTGTACTGGCAATGAAGCAAATCGGCAGCTACAATCGGCATCACTCAGATTATTTTATTTGCCATCGACAATCGGCAGCTGATTTGCTCCCATCGACAATGGGCAGCTAGCAAGTTGGATTACTAGCTAGTGCAACAGATGATGGTGCCTCGACAGCTAGTATATCGGCAGCTGGATTGTTATCACTTCCCAATTGCCTGGTACATGTTATTCTATTTACTCCACCATCGGCTGGCATGTTTTGTTTTTCTTTTCACTATCGGCTAGCTTGTCTTCCTTTCACTCCATCGGCTGGTTGATTGCATTATTTTATTATGAGTATGTTGGCTATTGGAGTATTGGTGCATCGGTTCTTGGGAAAAACTACAAGTATGCATCGGCTGCTGACGTGTTATTGTACCAGATGATTAGATTATTATATTGTATCGGCTTCCTGAGTACTGGTGCATCGGCAATGGGAATCGGCAAGTGTATGGACTGTTAGAGTTCAATGGCCAGGATTAAAATAATATATAGCTGGAAAAGCTAATTGGTGATCAAGCCGATGAAGCCTTTTACATGCCGATCAAGACAAGTTGCCGATGAAATCTTTTACTGCTAATCAAGCCGATGAAGATGATAAAGTGATCAAGCTATCAAGCCGATGGGCCAATGTCAATGAAGATGCCGATTTGCCACTGGTAGCCAACTTCGACTGGGGGGCATCGGCACCGAAGATTGCTTGAGAAAATAATTTCAGAACATAATATTTATATTCTGAAATTGGGGGGCATATCCGTGTTGATAACAGAATTTGCTGATGACAAATTATGGTGTCAACAGAGAACTAATGTGATGGATGACAAGGGACAAGCCAATTTTCTTCCTGGCAGGCAACTCTCATCAGACTTGGGGGGCATCGGCATTCAAGATTGCTCAAGGAATAATTTTGAAACATGATATCTCATATTCCAAAACTGGGGGGCATGTGTTGACACCGGAATTTGACCGCTTTTCCAGTAAATTCCAAGATGATGAGATGTTCTCGTGATGACGTACCTCTGGAGGAGTTTGGATGGATTAAGAGTCCATGTGAGAAAGGAGGATGCCAAATTCTAGGAGATTTTCATTATATGGAATGATTAGCGAAGTGGCCGGAATATTATATTATTTGGTATGATGAGTATGCGTGGTGGAGTACAAGGGTGCAGGAAGGAAGATACAAGAGGAGTCCGAAGATATGGCGTGGAAGATTAAAGAAAGGAATCATGAAGGGAGATTAGCACCGTGGCCGGAATATTATAATAGGTGATCAAGACTCCAGTACCCGTATGAAGCAAAAGATTGACGTGGGCATATGGAAGCTACTCAGGCGAATAAAGAAATATTTTGTTTAGGAAGTAATACCAACTTGTTTAGATTATAGCATAATTATCTCTGTACGTAGTCGGTTTGGATGCTTTAGACCGAAGTCCAGGTAGCCCTATAAATATAAAGGGTCACGGCAATTGTAAAGACATCTCTCGATCAATATACAACTTCGGCGCATCGCCACCCTGTTCGACGGCATCCTCGTCAACACCCGGCGCCCATCGGGGCTCCGGTCTCGGCTTGGATTTCGTCAGGCAAGTGTGCCAATTTTGTCATGTAGACTTGTCCATGATTTGAGTTGGCGTAACTGCTAGTTATCCGGTAATTCAGATCAATCTAGGGATTGACATCTTGCATCGACTGTTTGGAATTGTTTAAGACCTAGTCTAGTTCTTTGTTGCGGTTGGTTGACTTGTCCTGGCCGTGACCTTATAGCCGATTGCCGTTGTCGATTTCCTATTTGATCTGATTATTCGAGTCACGGCTAAGGCGTTTAGCTGATTCGATTTGTCCCTAGCGATTGTAATAGCGTGGTTGACTTGTCCTGTGTGGCTTCTTTGGAGTTGACTTGTCCTTCAATGAAGCAGTTGCTAGTGGTTAGATCGGAGAGGTTAGGCACCTGGGATTGCTATGGCCGATTATATTCTGTACCTGCTGATTTGTGTGATACGGTTGACTTGTCCCGTGTTATTTTATTCTCACTTAGTTGACGTGTCCTCGGTGAGGGAGAATCGGCAGAATACAAGTATGATTTTGTCATAGTGATTTAGCGGTTCTACCAGGGTGTTTAGCTGGTAGCTTATCACTTATTTTTTGGTTGTATCAACCCAGCATCTTATTTCTATTAACTACGGCCGATGCTACATCACCATGTTTTTTCCATTGTATCGGCTCGGCATTGTATTTCTATTAACCGGCCGATGCGACGTCACCTCATATCTTGTCAGTTGTGGGATCAAACTGACTGGCACGCCTAGCACCTCAAGAAGCCATTGGACCTGTACAGGAGCTAAGCAGATTTCCCAGGCCGCGTGTGTGCGGCGCACGAAGAAATCAGCTCCGACGGCAGACGGTGAATTTTTGCGTCAACAAGTGTCAACAAAGATTTATACCTAAGTCTTTATTACATTGCAAATTACTCACATTCGACGGTTGCAAATGTAATGAGCAGAATACTTCTACATATATCTTTTTGAAGAGCCCTAGTGGGGAATAATCTCACGCAGTGGCATAGCCTGGTAGCAATAGCACACATTAATCTATCTAGTGAGAGAGATACATTCACATGGAAACAATGTCAGAACAAAAAATTTACTGTTCGATCTTTATATCTCTTCATGATGACTTGTAATATCCCTTTCCCTCACAAAGTGATATGGAAGCTGAAAATCCCTCTAAAAATTAAGATTTTTCTTTGGTATCTCCACAGAGGAGTAATTCTAACAATCTAGCGAAACACAATTGGAGTGGAAGCCAGAAATGTTGTTTCTACAATTGCAACGAGACAATTAATCACCTTCTCTTCGAATGCCATCATGCATGCTAAGGCAATTTGAAGGATAGTGAACATAGCTACTGGGTTACCTACACCTAGATCAACTTCCCATATGCTCGGGAACTGGCTTTTAGGGGTTAACATAAAAGAAAAGAAAATTATTTTAGTAGGGGTGGTGGCCATATGTTGGGCAATTTGGCGATGTCAAAATGATCTGGTTTTTGATAACGTCAAATACACTTCCTTTATGCAGACTGTTTTCAGGGGAACATATTGGTTGCGGTTATGGTCGCTGCTGCAGTGTGAGGAGACAAGGGACAAGATCCGAGTGGTGAGCTCATCATCTATTATCTTAGTATTTGAAGGTCAAAAGGAGCCACCACGTTCACTCTCATGGCCACAAAATTACCACGTTAATCGAAAAAAAGAAAGATATGCACCGTTGATTTTTATGAACATTGAACGGTCTAGATTAATCAAAGAGTTCATCTCAAATACAGCTCACCAAAAACAGCTTAATTTCTGAATAAAAAAAAAGAAAATTGGAAGTTCACAGAAAGCACCACACGTCCACATATTGGTCCGATACAGGTCCAACAAGTATAGCACATCATCTTCAAGCAAGATTGGCTGGCCTTCACGTACAAACTCAGGACTTCATGTGCTTGCATATATAATAAGCTTACTAAAAAAACAGAACCAGGGTGCAGTAGGTATAGCAGCACATCAATACGTCATCTTCAAGTAAGATTGGCCGGGCCTCCGGCGACACCACCCCGACCTAGCAGCAATGGCGGCCTGCCGTTGGATAGCTAACTCGAGGTAGTTAGAGGGTGTGGAGGCGGCCTAACGTATAGAAGGGACACCAGGCAACAGTCGGCTCTGAAGTTTAATCTTGATTCATCAGACAAGTTTTGTGGAGAGGCGAATGATTCTTGATGAAGCGAAGAAATTTGATCAAACAATGCAATGAACATATGCCTACAACCCTCCGATTCTCCTCCGATATATGCGACTCGCACATCCAGTGCATGCCGAGAGCAGGCATGATGTTGGTGTTTAGAAGGATTACTTTGGAGCTCTGGATTTTTTTTTTTTTTTTGCAGCCACAACGACAAGCACGGACCTTGCCTAGGCGCATATGAATGCATCAGATATGTTACTTCGTTCTCCAAAGCAAGGGGGTAGAAGATGATCGTCAAGATGCAAGATGCGGATATGTGTTACCATCCAAAATTATTGGAGCACAAAGTAGCCTAGCCATGCATGCATGCCGCTCCACTGCAGTCTGGATCAAAATTATTGCGGAAAAAGAAAGAGATTCTTCCAGAGTTGCGGTAAACATGCAGGTAAACTCAATGTTGATGGCAGTGACGGGAAGTGGAGGAATATCGTATGTTTCAAGGATGCGAGGTCATGGGTTTGTGGGTGGCGCAAGAAGGCCAAGTTCATGGGCATGGGACGGCAATGGAGCGCAAGTACAGGCGATGGATGGAGCTCAACCAGAAAAGGGAGCGACATCCTGAATTATATCCCCGCAAAGTACATAAAAGGAGAGAGAGGAGATCGTTTGTTGTTTCTGGTCCTAAGTCAGTCTGTCGATAGCTCAGTTGTTAAATAGGTGGGTAGATGTCAAACCTTTCTTGATTTGTGACGCAAACCACATCTTGCCATTGGAGAGGCCACACCTGTTCTTCGTCTAACGTCATGATTCTGTAAACCTCCACCACGTTCTTCCAAGGCAAAATGGTGTATGATGAGGGAGCAACGGTGAATCGACTTCAAAGGAGGCAGCTCCGAGCGGCACAAATTGCTTGGTAACAAAAGAAGAAACCAATTGATGACCCGACTACATGGACCTCCACTCCATTCTGCTGCGCTAGAAAAGGGGCGGTGGGTGGAGGATGTGGTGGAGGAGAGCATCCTCACGGTCTGTCCAGGTGGGGTAGTTAGTGGCGGCGAGAGCACATGCCAGCGGTCGGTTTGTGGGTGATGAGATGAGTGCAGACCGATTCCACGATTACTCCTAGCAAATAAGTAAAACGACATCAAAGGAGTTCCAAGTCTGGCACATAGGCACAAGCTACATTTGAATAGCGAATTTATGCGTGAGTCAGCCGATTTAATGATGGTGTAACTGGCATAATGTGAGTGGCTAGAGCACTGGATTAGAGCAGTGTAGAAGTGAAGACGAGCGCCGCGCAAGGAGGCAGCAAAGGGCAACAACTTTTTTACCCGCGTGGGGCATAGATGATGGAAACAACTGAGGCCGTAAGTCTCGACCCTCAAACATAACTAAAGGAGTAGACAATGAACAAACCGATTGTATCTTTCTTAAAAGTTGTTACGGGTCCTGTGGATAAAGAAGTTAATTTTCATTTAAGAAACAATGGCAGGTACTCTGCCTTTGAATCAAAAGAGAAGTGAAAAAACATATGCAACTTATTACAATGCATAAATAAATTAACTTTATCATCGAAGTAATTCAACCGCCACTTGATCCTAATTCGTGCACGCATCTTGCATGCTTCTGATTGTATCGGACAAAGCACGAAGTGGAGCAATCAAACAGTATAAACAACAAGAGAAAAATAAGCTAGCATACATGCAGATATTAATATCCAAAACAATATATTATAACGACTTTAGCCGCGCAATATGCGCGGGCCATCTTACTAGTTGGAGATTATTGCGATGGAGCCCTTTGTTAGTTACGGATGGAAATTCAATAATAGACTTTGTCCCTCTTGATTTATTTTGTTCCTGGGGGATCAGCCAGGAAGCTGAAATTTGTAATAATGAACAAAGGCTACGTGCGGCACGCAGAGGCCGGAACTACTTCCATTTTCTAAAAAAAAAATGTATACCCCCCTAACAGCATGACGGGTATGTTCGACCTGGTGTTCAGGTCCACGACAGTTAATTAGTTTAGGCGGCCATGATATCTTAACGTCTCTGCTGCTGCTGGCGCGTCTAGACGATGCTTTCGCTCACCTGACACGGCGGGGGACAACGCGTTGCAGGACGCCGGGCCGGGAACGATGGCGATCGGCATGGCCAGGGGTCGCATGGCGTCGCGCTCAGGTCTCCTTGGTTGAATGACGGCGTCGTCGCGGCTTGATCTGTCAGGAACAAGACTGGGATTAGGCACGCTGGCCAACGGCGTGCTGTGTGTCAACATTATGGCCAAACAACATTTCGTCAAATGACACCAGTAGAAGGCGAGGGCTCTCCGCTGCTTTGATGGCACGCTCTTCCCCAAGCAATTCGCCGACAATGGCGGTGACGGGCAGCAGCCACTCGCAGCAGCATGCCGGGCGGCGGCCACGGGATCGAGTTTGAGATGACGCCGAGCTTTGCAGCGGTTCAGGCGACGTCCGGCTCAGGTGACCGCGCGCGTCGAACGGCGTTTCACACCAGGGATACGTCACTTTTGTACGTCCAGACACGCTTGCGAGTCTCTTGGACGTACACACTAAAAAGTCTGACGGGGAAGACGGAGTTGCCGAGGTATAAACAGCAGGCCAGCCTCGCTCGCGCTTGCCGTGAACATGGACTGCGTGCAAACACAGTCATCGTCCACATGACGGCACGGGGTACATGTACATCAGTTGCGGCGGCCGCGGCCTTGCCACCATGGTTCTGGTTCTCGCTAATTAATCAGCCGGCCAAGTTCAAGTTTTGTGGAAAATGGAAAAATGTTTTCTCCTTCAAACGGGCTCATTGCTTTTCAGTTTTTAAGTAACCCAGGGCAGGTCGGGTTTAAATTGCAACATCCTGGTGGTGGCTGGCTCTGGCTCGCAGGGCAACCTTGTCGAGACCATCCACCTCTGCTGCTGACGCGTCTACTCTACAAGCACCGCGTCTGGCAAAGAGAGCAGTGCTGCCGAACTGGACCAAGAAGCCACCAAGCTCTACGTACCATACAGGGAAGTGGCTGGCAATGGCCACGGCGGGGGACGGACAACGCGTGCTGCTGGGACGCCGGCCAGAAAGGGCCAAGGCTTGCTGATGGTGAGCCCTGGGTCAATGCTGTGGTCGTTGACAGGATGGACTGCGGTCGACTCCCCACGTCCACAAAGCAATTATACACCATGGACTGCGGCACATGCATTTCGCTGGCACGACGCAGTTGGAGGCCCCGTCTCTTCACGAGCTGTCCACAAAGCAATTATACACCATGGACTGCGGCACATGCATTTCGCTGGCACGACGCAGTTGGAGGCCCCGTCTCTTCACGAGCTGCCTGGCATCTTCCAGTGCTGGCCGTCGGACCCCTCGACGGCGACCAGAGAGAAAGATAGAGAGAGAAAGAGCATCGGATTCTTAGAAACTTTCCACGTACCGTCTGATTGTCTAGTGGTCTAGTGGGTATTGGATTCCAGATTTCCAGTTGTTTCCGCCACTGATTATTCATCGTCAGCCGCTGCTGGCTTACCAAACCAGAAAGAGCCAACCACCCCAACGAGAGGCTCAACACAGCTAGTGCCGCAAGATTGGAGAGGGATCCAGAGCTCCCAAGCCATGGTGGGAGCAGTAGCAGTATCTCTAACGTCCGCAGTCGTCAAGATTGCGGGCGACAAGCTAAGCTCCGCCCTCGGGGAGCAGGCCAAACTGGCATGGAACTTCAACAAAGATCTGGAGGAGATGAAGGATACGATGGAGTCCGTGGCGGCTCTGCTTCAGGACGCCGAGAAGCAGTCAGATAAGAAGGAAGTGGTGCGGCTGTGGTTGAAGCGGCTCAAGCATGCTGCCGTAGACATCTCCGACATGATGGACGACTACCAAGACACTGATGCACAAGCTACCGCAAAGGTGAGCAAAGTCTTATATGCATACTGCGTACATATTTCTGTAGATCGACGTGCTCATCTAGTCCCACGAGATCTACATACAGCTTTGGATCTAATCTATATAAGCAACTAGTAAGGTGAAGATGTGAATAGTGCAGCTAGATCCGTTATAGTTTGCTCGCTTAGAGTATTATGGACAATCTATACGATGCGAAGAATTATTCATGATATTGTTACAAGAATTATTTTATTGGAAATGGTAGATGAGTTTGCAGCCGCTTTTTCCTCGCAAAAAAGAGAAGAAAAGAAAAGAAAAAGAGTTTGCGGGCCTAAGTGATTGTTGTAGCAGATATAAATGGTTGTTAGCACCCTCCTTGCATTTGGTATGCTTAGCCCCATCAGTTCGATAAATTACCACTCCCATCGGCCTTTTTTATTCCTGTCGCCGATACGGTCGGCTGACACTATATGTCGTTAGAAACATTATTCCGTTTGCACCTATACATTGGAAAATTTCCACTTCGCAATTTCGCTAGGTGAAGCGTTTGCTTCCTTCTTTGATGCTCTGAGGTTCGCTCATTGGCTTGGGATAGAAATATCTTTCGATTGTTGGATTTCTTAATTTTTCCTGTATGCAGTACGTAGTAACCCTTTTCATGCGGATTGGTCACTTTAAGTTGGTGCATGGTAGTAGCACTGTGAAACAGTTCTAATTATACCCTGTGTTATTCCTCCTTGCTTACCTTAGCATCCAACTGAAAAAATAAATAAAATTGTTGCAGATGCCAGGGATGTTCACAGCTGCACGCAAGAAAATGGTCCTGGCCCATAAGATGAAGAATATGAGGGAAAAACTAAGGAAAATCAATGAACAAGGCCAAAAATTCAATTTCACACCCAACACTGATGCTCATCTTGAGCAGCATCATTATGATGAGCATGAAACCACATCAGATGTGAATGAAGCAGAAATCTTAGGGAGGGATGGAGCCAAAAAGGAAATCACAGACCTTTTATCTGCAAGTCACAGCAAAGATCAAGCTATGGTTCTCCCTATTTACGGCCTTGGAGGAATAGGGAAGAGTACCTTGGCAAAACTGGTTTACAATGACACTCAATTCAAAAAATATGATCATCGGGTGTGGGTTTATGTTTCCCAGGAATTTGACTTGAAGAAAATAGGAAGGTCAATAATTTCACAGCTACCAACAGAAGGAGGTCAACAGAATACTGACACATTGGAATTGATATATCAGTGCATGAATGCTCTGTTTCCTGGCAAGAAGATTCTGATTGTTTTAGATGACATATGGGAGGAGGATGACTTCAAGTTGAAGAATTTGAAAAGTATGCTTGACAAGACAGGAAGTATGATAGATGTCATTGTAACCACACGCAGTGAAGGCATAGCAAACAAAATTTGCACCAATGCACCATACAAGCTAGAACCTTTAAAAGATAACATATGCTGGGATATAATAAAGAGATACAGCGGATTCAAAGATAAAACTAACAAAGTAGAGCTAGGAAAGATAGGATTGGATATTGCAAAGAAATGTGGAGGTGTACCATTAGCAGCTCAAGCAATTGGATATGTTCTAAAATCAAAAGATCTGCATGGGTGGTCAGATTTGAACAATAGTGATATGTGGAATGAATCTTCTAGAGTTGATAATTCACAGCAAGGGAAAGTGCTTCCCTCCTTGAAATTAAGTTATGAACGAATGCTACCAATCATGAGGTTATGCTTTTCCTATTGTGCCATATTCCCAAAGGGCCACGATATCAATGAAAATGATTTGATTTACCAGTGGGTTGCTCTTGATTTCATTAAGAATCCATCCGAAGGCAAGGAGTGCATAAAGCAACTTTTGGGAATGTCCTTCCTTCATCATTCGAAATTGCCTTCAGTAAGTTAACATATCTTTGCAAAATCTCATCTTTTACCGCATTCAGTATATCGTTGTCAAGCTATAGCTCCTTTTCTTTTAACCAACGAAGCTATTATTGTTTCTGCATATCATGTGGTAGATAAAAATGGAACATTCTTCTAAAGTTAATTATCTTAAGTAATTCCATTTATTTAACATAATAGGAAAAATTGCCACGACCTCCCTTTAGTAATTATTTTGTTAAGTTCTTAGGAAAGAGCGAAAGAATAAAGTTCATACTGAAAAATGACCATGTTGCATATATAACTGAATTAGTAGAAAATAACTACATTTCAAGAATCTCAAGTAATACAAATAAACAATATTGAACATTTAGATGTAAAAATATGATACATGTACATTCTAGTGGATGCTTATTTCAATGAATATATGAGTACAATTTCACAATAAATTCAAATGTTTTGTTTGTTTGTCCACTTCTTTGTGTGCTGCAAATATTAAACTACATGTGCCCTCAAAAAAAAAATATAAACTACATATGCCAAAAATAAAAGCAATTACACTACATTGTAGAAACTAAAATTGCAATTACCAAACTTAAATAATATTTTATGGTTAAATTCATTTTGTATTTTGAACTGTAATGTTACAATTAACTGGACCAAACTATTGTCACTATGAATTCTCTCAAGGTACCATACATCAGATTTCCACCGGCAAGTTACGCGCTAGTGGCTACCACAAAGTTTTAAACAAAGTGACCACTTAGACAAGAACTAGGGTTATTGATGCTGCTTTATTCATACGGGCGTCATAATATTTATTCATACGCCACCGTTGATCCATGTGAACTGGAACTGTCCTTTTAAGAAAGCAATTTCGAATGATGAGGGAAGGAGAGTCCCAAAAATACAGAAAAACTGCCTACTAAAATTCATGATGCTTTCTGAAAGAGGTCAGAACTTGGCTAAGTCCCTAAATAACATGCCAGACCATATAAGAATACAACCTCTGGCTCGGCTGTACACTTGAACTGCTTAAGCACAGTATTTTTCCCCCAATGAGTCATCAACTCAGAAGTCTTTTGAAATCATTAATTGCCAGACCATATGATTGATTAATTAACGGCAATATATAAACATACTGGAATTAAAAATGCGCAGTACAGTACCAGTGAAGTCTAATGAGAAACTAACTGAATTAGAATGCAAGAGTGGAGGTTGCGAAAAAGAGTGAAGCCGTCGGGAAGTCATGTAGGAGGGTCTGAGAGCATAGCGGATGCTCAATCTCGATCCGGTTGTGGCAACCAAAGGAGATGCAGGAGGAGGTGCGTGTTCCTCTGGGAGCCAGGACGAGCAACAGGACTGAAGCCCAAGGAGATTTTGTGGATGTTCGCTGTCCTTTTCTATCCTGTCGTGCACCGGTTCTCTGTCGCTGCAGGTAGGACGGCTCTCGATATTCAAGATGCGTGGCATATCGGAGCGGATGCAGGAGCAGCCTAGTGCTCTCGTGCCGAAGTGTTGACTGTCCTGTTCTGCCGTGCACCAGTCCTCTATCCTCTGTCCTCTGCTCTCGTGCTTTCTTTTCTTCTCGTCCTGCACGATGAGTCGGGTGCTGCTGTCGAATCTGAACCGAAACAGGGCCAAAAACGACAGCCTCCTCCATGACCATCGGAGAAGATCCGATCGGCATGAGTGCAGAACGCATAAGGTTATCGTGCGTTTACTCTCGTATCTTGACCCTTGAGTTATCAACTATCCGTGGAGATATCTATAGCACGTTAAGTATGGGTGTAGTCATAGTCAGGCTCGGTGGCGCATGTAGCTAAGTGCTAACTATAATTTATTTTTCCTCTAAATTGGTTTTAATGTTTCTTACCTATGGACCGTTCATATGCATATGAAGATAAGAATTGATTTTGTCTTTTTGCTTAAAAAGGTCACATTTGTTGATACCACTAACGGCTCCTGATATTCTTTCAGAGTTCAAAAAGGCATGTGGAGCGGTACAACATGCACGACCTAGTGCATGACCTGGCAAGATCTATCATCGGTGATGAACTAATTGTAATTGATGCTACTGATGCTGCGAAGAAGAGCAACTCACGTGAGCAGAAATATTGCCGTTACGTGTTGCTCAAAAATTATGATGGGCAAACAAAGTTGTCAAATATTTTGCCAAAGAAAGTTAGGGCACTTCATTTTTCCAGTAGCAGCAACCTGGGCCTCCATGATGGTTTGTTTTCATCTACAAAGTGCTTGCGTGTTTTGGATTTCAGTGGATGCTCCAGTGCAGTGTTACCAGTCTCTATTGGCCACCTGAATCAGCTGAAGTGTCTTATTGCTCCAAAAACGCAAAATGAGAAGATCCCAGAGTCTATTGTTGCACTCTCAAAACTGCAGTACCTAAACCAGCATGGATCTTCTCTAATTTCTGAACTACCAAGATTATTTGGTAATCTTGGTTCTCTGATCCACCTGGATATGTCTGGTTGTTCTGATATGTCTGTACTACCGGAATCATTTGGTGATTTAAAAACAATGGTGCATCTTGATATGTCAGGATGCACTCTGATAAGAGAACTACCAGGCTCACTTGGCAATCTCGCAAACTTGCAGCACCTTGATTTATCAGGCTGTTCTATTATATCAGTACTGCCTGAATCATTTGCTGATTTAAAAAGAATGGTGCATCTTGATATGTCAGGTTGCTCTATGATAAGTGAACTGCCAGGCTCACTTGGTAATCTCACAAATTTGCAGCATCTTGATTTGTCACGATGCTCCAAGTTGACAGCAATACCTGGATCCTTATGTAGCCTCGTTGCTCTGCAGTATTTAGACATGTCAAGGTGTTTTCGAATCAGAGATCTGCCAGAGTCATTTAAAAATCTTCGAAGTTTGTTGCATCTGGATATGACATACTGCCATCACATGAACGAAGGACGACTAGCCCGAGTTCTGTGTGGCCTCACTGCACTGCAATATTTGAATATGTCATATTATGTGGTGAAAGATGGTACTCTATATGATGATCCCATAAGAAACCTCACCAATCTGGAGCATCTGGACATATCACACAATGTACTTGAGTGTCTACCGGAAAGCATTGGTAACCTCCAAAAGCTGCATACACTGAACATCTCACACTGCTTGTCACTAAAGTCTCTGCCAGATTGTGTGAGTGAAATTGCGACACTGAAGTCTTTATTGATTGAGGGGTGCTCAGATGAACTGATAGATCAAGTCAGTTCTCGGCTGCCCTGTTCACTAACATTACCATTCTTCAAAGTTCGAGTTGATGATGCCAGTGCGTGCAGCAATTTTCCTGACCTTGAGTGCGTAAATGTTCGTGATTTAATAATACGTGCTCTTGAAAATGTAAGATTTCTTGAAGAAGCATGTAAAGTTAAAATGCCAGACAAAAATAACCTTTCAACTTTGACACTGGCTTGGACTTTGGATGCTGATCGGTTTCTGGATGACAAAGATTTGCTGAGACAGCTAGAGCCACCAAGAGGTCTGAAGCAATTGATTCTGCAATGTTACAGCAGTCCAAGCTTTCCTAGCTGGCTCATGGGTATTTCTGATCATCTCCCGAATCTTGTTTATATTGAACTGGAGGGTCTGCTTACATGTAGCAACCTGCCCCCGCTAGGACAGTTACAGAACCTGGAGAGGCTGAAACTCGAGAGGTGTCCCAGCGTTACAAAAATCGACAAGAGTTTCTGCGGTGGCAAAGGAGCATTCTGCCGACTGAAGAGCTTCGAAATAAGTAAAATGGAAGGTTTAGATGAGTGGAGCACAACATACTCTGTTGAGGATGGTCATGAGGAGGAGCTCATGTTCCCTGTGCTGGACAATCTTCACGTACACGACTGTCCAAGGTTGAGGTTGAAACCATGCCCTCCAACATTTCGCTCATCCTGCACCCAGATGACGATCGATGCTTGCGATTCCCGTAGTCTCGAACTGTTTCACCACTTCTCTGCCCTCCAGGAGTTGCGCATCAGTGCTTGTTATAACCTGAAGAGCTTGCCGGAAAGCATGCGGCACCTCGCTTCCCTTCAGTTGCTACAGTTGTATTCCTGCGAAGCCATAACAGCACTGCCAGAATGGTTGGGCGACCTCTCTTCTCTGAAATCCCTCATCATAATGAAATGTGAAAGCATCAAGTCTTTGCCTCCATGCATACAACGACTCACCAAGCTCCAGAAGCTCGACATCTGGCAAAACCGGGAACTACAGCAATGGTGTGAGTCAGAAGAGAACAAGATGCTGCTCGCTCACATTAACCATGTCGTAAGTTCGCTACTAGTTGCATTTTACCATAATTCAGCTTTTGAGTTTTCGGCAATATACTGCTATATACCTCCGGTTGTTTTCAGTGCATTAATAATTGTGTACTATTTTACTACATATTACTGCTCTTGGTGATTATTAATTAATCTATTATATCCGGTTATCCTTTCTACACCCTGCCTAGAAATTTCCCGTCTCTGCCCTCAGTGCCGGCAAGCAAGATCGTCGGACGTGCTCCCTCCTCACAAGGGACTGAAGATCGCTCGTTGCCTCGCCGTCGAGCCCTTGTGCCCTACAGCCCTGCAAAAATCCCCTTCTAGATCACGCCGCTCCCACCTCCCAAGTCCTTACCTAACCGCAGCCACTCTGCATCTCCTTCAGCTTCGCCACTCTTCCTGGTTTCCCGATCAAGTACCCGTGCCATTCGATTTGAGGTCGGTGTTCCATTCTGTACTTTCTTTCTGTGCGTTTCCACTATGCGCGCAAGGTGTTTGTGGTATTTCCTTGCTGAAACATTCCCACTGATCGCTTCATTTTTTTTTTAGTTTACAGCATTGTTTGAGTTCAAATTGAGCACGAAAGAAACATATGCCAACGAGTAGCGCAGTTGGGGGCGCCTCGCCTCAGGCATACACGCTCCCATCCTTGCACGCTCTTTGCTCAATCTTATCTTTTCCATCACCACGACACCACCAACACGCTCCACCGATCTGAGGTGTGCTGGGGATCTTCTGCTTGTACATGGGCGCACAGCAACCTCACAGGGGATCTTGATCTGCCCTTGTCATTTCCTCCAACTTCAATAACCATTGGCCGTATTCTTCCAGACATTGACACTCTGTCGGACAGATCGTCGCCCACTACCTGTGATTTAGGATAATTTTCCTCCACGCTACTTGAACAACTCTTTCTCCATAATCTGTTTGAAAACAGACATATATTCCAGTTTTCACAAGCACCAAAATAAAGGAGACATAAATATATTTAACATCTTATGCTTTTTCCTACAGATCCATCATTTTGCTTCATTTGCTACGACATTTTTGTAAAATTAGCACACCAAGATACTTGCGGGATTTATTAATTAGATGCTGACTAGTACATATTTTATATTTTTTTGCTTCAGAGTTTTGGTCCTGGAAGGCGATGAGGTCAGTGCATAACTGGGACGAAATTTGTAGGAAGATTCAAGCAGTAGCTGGTGAGAAATATTCAAATTCATTGCAGAATTACTTTTGTGCATGGAAAACTACGAGAAATGATAACAAAAAAATATTCTATTCCCGGAGAGAATAATTATGCATTGGGTAGCAGATTGTGCTTTCAGTTCATTGCACGAACAAAGCATCGGTTAACCGGGGTGATATTGGCCTGTAGTCCACTTGATTTATTATACCTTTGTTTTAAAATTTACCACACCATGTGTTTCTTATGCTGGGGAATTTATTATGTGTCTATTTTGAAATTTCTTATGCTAGGTGGTTACTCCCATCTAACTAATTTTTTGGAGTTTTGACTGATTAGCACACCTACAAATTTTATATCATAGTCGATCTACATTATATTTACATTACGGATTACTCATTAGGGAATTATATATAGCCTGAAGCAAATAGTAGTACCGTTTTGATATTACTCTTTCTCTGAAGGCTACGACATTCGTGTTGCCTGATCAATTTTATCTGAAACCAACTAGTATCAGGCAGCCTCACTTGGCTATGTGCCTAAAATTAGTTTCAGAAGTATAGCAAAGAGTGTACTTGCGATATTTGTTCTACCAGTTGCCTGGCTGCTCACTTCATTTTTAACTGATTGTTACTCAATTGTTTGTTCTTTCTGACCTTAAATCCATACACACCTTCAGTTGAAACTAAACGTTTAGCTATACACTTAAGAATGTTGCAGATATCAGATCCTTGTACTAAGTTACTCATGCTATAGATCCACGGTCCATAGAATTATGATCAATTACCACCCTTCCAATAGAGCCGGTCAAAACCGGCCAAAACTGGCAAATTTCATCAAATTTTCAAATCTTTCCAAAATTCAAATCCGAAAACCGGTCCGGTTTTGATCGGTTTTGGAATCCTCCACAACTAATCAATACTCAATTTACCAAGTCTGCAGGTTTTAAGAGCAGCCGCTGCTAGCATCACAGGATATTGCCCAACCACCAACAGTGTAAACACGAACCGTCGCAATCATTTATGGGAAATTACTGCTAGAAACCTAGGAGCAGTTTGTATTCAGAAGTTTGTTCAGCCAGTGCAAGCTAATTGGTATTGAAGGCACCAATTCTAGTTATGGGAAATTACCGCTAGAAACCTAAGAGCAGGGATGTGGTCAAATTGTTTTCATTTGGCAGCTGGTCAATTTTGTCTTCACGTATATTATGCTATTTTCTCCATATGGACCTAGACTAAAGAATATCGTGTACCATGTGGTTCCCGCATAATCTACTTTGGCGATCATGAACTGTTTATTGCTACTATGATAAGTAGTATTATTATGGTTTATGAAACATTCAGTTCCGTATAGGCTGAGTAGAGTTCAAATGAAAATCCTATCCACAGAAAGTGTGCCAAATGTTCAAAAGGAAATTGAAGGGTTGTTTCTAGCTGGATGAACTCCACAAGGCCACATGGTTTTGAAACCACTGGAATAACAACTCTTCTGTGACATACAGTTGGATGCGGCTAACTCTTGAGTCATAACATGTTGTATGGGCTTTATTTTCCCCTCCGTTTTTCTATGATTCATTTCTCTTTTCTTTTATTTCGTGCTACTCTTTTGTAATCTGGGGGCATTTCGGTAGATCCTGCAGCCTATTCAACCAAGTACGGGACTTGGAACTTTAGTCACTTAGAAGGTTGTTTGCTGCCCTGCCGCCTTTCGCCATCAAGCACTTCCAAACTGAACACTTGCACTTAAAAGCTGAAGAGTTTCAGGCTCTTGGACAGATCCAAATAGCGCTAGTGTTTTGCAGAGCGTGCGTAGACACCTTGTCTGGTATTAAATTGACATAAAGATCTTTGTTGAAGATGAGTGCACTTTTTTATTAGCAAAAAGCTCATTCACATTTGCACCAACAAACGAACGCTGCCCATTTATTTGTGCACATCTGAACATTTAACTGAGTATTGAAACAATCTTTGCAATATTGCAATAACATGCCTGCTCATGTGAATTTACATGCTAACATTTGCATTGCATGAGGTATGGCAAGAAGATATTTCCCGGCCAAGATGTTTCCCGGCCATGGATCAGATGGCACTGGCAGCAGCTAGTGCCTTGTCCAGTCTATGCATGACCCGACCATCGCATGTTCCACTGAAGTGCGTCGACTGCACTATAACATGGTCATGAGGGTGAGGTTCTTTAACCGTCACCGTGGATAAGGATGATCACAACCTGGGCACGGGAACCATGGATGGCATCTGCAACAACATCACTGGCGTGTACATCTCTAAGAGTGCAAAGCTAAGAGTAGAGAGCAGCAAACTGAGTCCATGCATGGCATAATATCAAGAACAGAATAATCTCGACAAGAACAGTAAGCAGATATTTATTCTTCTAAATCGATGTGACATATAGATGGGAAACACACGGTGGATAGACCGCACAACGCAATGGATCAATCTAATACATACGCAAGCGTCATCTAAATTAGATGATCTAATCCAATTATCCGATCGAATAGTACGTTCGGGCGAGCGGCGATCCGCACCGCGAAGTCAACGACGGCAGCGATGAGGCCGACCATGAAGCAAGACAAGGGCCACAAGGCGACATCCATCCATAGTCGGCCACGGCACGCGGCGAGGACGGCCACCCACAAGAGAGGTATGCCGACCTAGCACATTCCGACGTAGATAAGAGCTTCGTGCATGGCGGCAGGTGCGTGGAGCAAGAAGAGGTGAATATACATGAGGAGCGCGCAGACCACAGCCATGTACGCCCCCCACAGCATGACGGCCGGCAGCTGCCACCATGCTGCAGGGACGTCGACGTCGGCGCCGGGGAAGACGGAATCGCTGTTGTACGTGCAGTATAAGTCAGGAACGCCGCGACGGCGATGGACGCCGAGGGCAAGTACAACGGGGCGCGTTCGATCTCGCGTTCAGGTCCCCGACAGTCAATGGCGGCGATGCCATCACGATTGTTCCGGGCGGCCCTCGCACAATCGATCTGGCAAATATTCAGAGTACTATAACAACTCATATACTGTTAAGTATGTACTAGAAAACTCGCGCGTCGTTGCCGCGCGTAAGTTGCTCTTGTGACGTGGCACCTGTTGTTATTTTTGTTTTCCTCTTACCAAGGATCACAAAGCCAAGTTGTATGGCTTTATATTGGTCTGAAAAAAATCATTGTTATGTTTTTGGATAAAATATAATTCATCATATGAAAGTAATTTCAAGTTCTTTATATCGAAAACCATAGACTTCAGAGTTTTTGTTTGGCTATTGAGCAAGCATAACATCAAGAACGAAGTTATGCACGAACAATTGATGGCAACAGCCATGGTAAATCAATATGTATTAGTTAAAATCCTGTACAATGAAAAGCATTATACGGAGGTAAGGAGGAGCAAATATGTGCAGGGCTGAGAAGTCTTGTGGCCAAGATGCAGAAGTGAATCTTCATGCACATGCGTAGATGGTGTCTAGCACATCGGACAGGCTCGTGGCAGAGTGCTAGCTACTGCCGGGAGCAAAAAAAACAGATGTCAGTGCTATGCAGCATCTGCCCCAGAATCACTCTGGCTGTAAAGAGATAAGGTAAATTTGGAATGCTATTATGCAGCTCAATAAAACGCTTTGCAGACAATGAAAATTTAGGCTAGCATGGATATATCATCTCTCTAGTACACTGTCAATGAGGTCATACAGTGGAAATGGTGAAATGTTTGAGCTAGAGAGTTTTTCATATATGAATATGACATTAGAGGCTTGTTTTGCCGACATGGAAAAGATAGATTACTGTGTTGCACTAATCACAGTTAAGTACCTAGTGAGGATCAATACAATAAGCAATGTATGCAGGTTAAGCAATGTATGCAAATTGGGGAACCTGGAAAGTGAAATATATTTCTATTTTTTTGATAGAGCTATATAATGCTAAGTATTATACTGTCCAAATGGTAAAATAAAATTATTACGTTATTTTAACAAGGTTAGGACTATATCTGGATTATTCAATTGAACATGCTAGCATTAAGAATATTGGGACAAAAATGCATAATGCATCTGACCACAAACTTCAATGATTACGCAAAAGATAAGGGTGAAAGATGATAAAATGTAAATGTTGACAAAACACCTGGATTAGATAACAGTAATTGATGTATGTGAGGTTACAGATCTGGATACCAAATCTTGACAGACTTAAGAACATTTTTCACTGATTTTACAATTCAGATCTATGTCTATGGGAATACCTGGTGATGTCAGTTTAGTCATGATCCGTCACTAAGTTTATAACATGCTGGTTCCATAATCCATATGAGCATTCATGACATGAGTAAAAACACATTGCTGTTTCTCAATGTTATACACAACATGGAAGGTCCAATCAGGAACGATATTCAACGATATCAGCTTGCTATTGCTATGAATAAACTCATAGGTCATGTACAATTAAGCCAGATAAAGAGGTTTTCCTTTTCTTTTGCTTCGTACTTTTTCTTCTTCTTTTCCAAAGACCTACTTTTTCTTCCATTCCTCTGTTTCTTTGCCCTGGATGGTGTGCATCAGTGCAGTCAAATGGGAGGAGCACAGCACCTCCACGCAGAGGGCATAGAAGACCTGGAAGTCGCAGATCAGACAAGAAGTAGGCCTATTTCGATTGTGAAGAGAACCTGCAAGCCGCAACAACAGCTCAAAGAAAGGCTGGAGGAGATATTGGAATTTGGATTTTGTGGTGGAATTTGGTGCTGATGCAAATTGGTGAGAAGCCCGGAGAAATGGGATTTGGGTAGAGAAATGAGATGGAGCAGTAGCAGAGGGTTGTGGAATGGAGAGAAGGGAGTTCGGGGCGCTGGGAATTTGGTTCAACGCGTCTGCAGTCGTTTAAAACCAACTATAGGCTTGTGCGCGTAGCATCAGACATGCCCCCACTACTCACGCATATCGTCGAACATCATTAGTGCAGCAAGGAACATTCTATAGGTGACCGCTACACCGAACGGCCGAAGACAGTAGAGGGAGGCAGGTGAGCTTGGAGTTACAGGCGGGCCGGCAGTCGTGGAAGGAGCTACCGTCAGCGCGGGCGCAGTCGACGTCCTCCGCGAGCGCCGGTCCTCCTCCCTTTTCTCCCGCAGCTTGCTCCCTGCCTTAGCCGCCGGAGAGTATGTCCCTGCCGTCGTCGAATACTGCATGTGCTGCGAGGAGCGGGGGTGCGATTCGTGGAGGAGCTCAGCGGCATCAGGCCTGAGCGGCATACGAGCTGGCGCTATGGAGAAGCGGCGGCGGACGATGAGAGAGCTCGAAGCTTCTCGGCGAGGCTGGCTGGTCCATGAAACAATGGACGACAGAAGAGACGTCGGCTGTGGAATCAACGGTGGAAATTGATGAACAGTAGCTCGACCAATCAGAGGCCAGAGAACGGCACGGGATTTAGATAGGTAGAGATAGAGATGGTGTGTCCTACAAATAAGGCATAAAATAATCAGTGACCAACCAATAACCTCGAAATCACGAAAACAGGAACACCAAAACTGAACGCACACAGAACAGAGCACTGAAACTGTATGTCTGACACAAACAGACAACAATATTCAGAAAAGCGTAACTCTCGTTTTACTCAACGAAAAGTTTTGTTTAAATACTTTTTGGAAAGGTCTTGAGATGCTCTACAGATTTTATTACGACCAAAACTTAAAATTCAGGCTCCAAATCTCTCAAAACTGGATCGATCTAAAACTGCACAATCGGACTCTACAGTTTCGGTGATGGTCTCCACGATACTAAATCCAGAAAAACTAAACTCAATCAACCTGCACTGTGGTGAGCATATATCACAGCAATCTTACTGGCACAAAAACAATCCTAAAATTCAAATATCCTTCACTGAACTACATAAAACTAAGCATCCTGTGCATATTTCAGAAATCTGATAAAACAAATAACTACTAAGAAAAAGCAATGTCGATACCTTCATGTAAGCAAGCACAAATTTGCAAATGATGCTTAAGAATATTCTGACGCTAAAGAATAATGCAAGTAGGAAAGTGCCAATGCTTTAGGCAAAGAGCAAACCATAGTAACAAACAGAGATATATCATCATGGCACCATCCATGTACATAAGTGGCTCAAGCGCTACACAGGGATGCTGTAACAGGTTAGGAGGTGTTCCTTACTTGTCACACCTAGATGAAAGTAAGTTGTATGGCCAGTCTCCATCCCTTTCATGCATCAAGAACCCATCATCTGGACACCCTATTTTTCAGACCTTTTGCTCCTCAACGTGTGTTGTGCAAGCCCTCTTGTGTTCAATCTGTGGACTGATGTTTGTTATCTAAAAAAAGGCTCACCAATTTTGAAGAAACTGGAGGGCAATTCCCCTATAGATACTTGATAAGCTAAATAATTCAGTATATGGATACTTGATCAGCTGGGTGGGGGTTTACCTGTTTGGTAACCCTCTTTCTTTTCAGCCTGTTTCCACACTGCAGTTAGCATCCAGCTCAATAAATCTACAGGGGTTCTCATGATCTATGTCAACATTACGAAACTGTTATATTTTTTATTCTATCAGTTCGACAGGCAACAGGCAGATGGGAGCAACCGATGGATGGATCGAGATCAAAGTGATCGATCAGTAAAACTTATACGGAACAATTATCTAAACTGAACTTTTACGCTTAAAAAACTAGACTTTCAAATCTTTGTGCGCCCAACATCTGCATTGGCTCATTGGTGAAGCCAAATGGAAAGAGTTAATTTGCACAGCGTTCGTAGAGAGTGATAAGAAATGAAGATGGGAGCACTTTTTTAGCAGATGGCTCTTTCATTCACATTTGCATCAACAAATGAACACTGCACACATATTTGCGCACATCTGAACAAATGTATATCCGAACATTTACTCCGAACTGAATATTGCGACCACGAAACTGTCCATTTGAATTTACATGCTAACATCTGAATAAATGCACTACTCTCAACTGAATATGCACCAACAGGTAGCAACTGCGGCGTACGTTGCCCAGTGAATGCATGGACGGACCATCGCATGTTCGAATCAACGTGAGGTTCATTAACCATGACCGTGGACCTCAACAACTTCACATCTAATAATCCTATTAAGAGTTGAGAGCAACAAACTGAATCTATGCATGCATAACCTCAAGTACCGAATCATCTGAAGCTAGAAAAGGGAACTGTTACATATTTGTCAAACACGTACGGAACAATCATCTAATAATCTAACTAGACGATCGAACGGTACTTGCGAGCAAGCCTGATCCAGAACACGACCACGCCGGGCGCCGGCGATGAGGACAAGGATGAGGCAAGACAAGGCGACGGCCATCCACGGTTGGTCAAGGCCCGCGACGAGAGATGCTAGGCACGCGAGAGGGAAGCCGACCCAGCACATACCGACGTCGACGAGAGCCTGCCGCACGGCGAAGGGCGCGGTGCATGTACACCATGGCCTCCGAGACCACCGCCATGTACAACCCCCACAGCATGAGGGGCGGCGGCCAGCACGGGACGGGGAAGAAGTAGAAGCAGTAGGCCACGGCCGCGGCGCTGGCCATGAACATGATCGGCAAGTAGACGGCCACAGTGGCGAGTCCAGGCCCAAAACTAGGGATGGGCCGGAAGCTAGCTGGGCTGATGGGGGTGGGCCGGAAAATAGGGAAAAAAGAAAAATTCTACTGTTCACGGTTGCTACAGTGCTAGAAATAGAGGCTGAGCTGAATCTGGGGGTGGGCCGCGGCTCGCCACTGGACGGCCACCGCCCATATGACGACACGGGGCACGATCGACTTGGCGTTCACATCCCCGACCGTCAATGGCGGCGCCGCTGGTGAAGCCATCATATTCTTTTCTTCCGGTCAGCGTCAAAATTAGGGATAATCTGAATTCAAAGTACCGATATCAACGCATATATACTGGTAACAGTATATATCTAGAAACAAGGAAGAAAATAATCGGAAACCAACTAACCTCAGGGTGAAAGAGAGAAGAATGAGAGAGATAAAGGCCGTTGTTTCTTGTGGCAACGAGCTGATGCACGGAAATTTCGCTCGATGAGACGGCACAAGCGCCGTTGTACGCCCCACGTTGCCTGGGACACCGATTTATTTCCTTCTCCCAAATCAATATGCTTCTCCGCTCCAATCCTGCATTCCTGCGACTCCCCTCCCTGGGCGCAACCACGGCGATCCTCTCCAACGCAGAACCCATGTGCCCCTGCCGGCTGCTCAAACCGACGCATGCCCCCGAGGCTCCAATCCTCAGGGGCCACGCATCCCCATCGGGCCAACCCGCGAGGTCCACACCAGCACCAGCTACGTCGAAGGCTACTCCTGGCGGACATGGTTGCGGACGCCCTCTGCTTTTGTGCCTAATTTTTCTTCTTCCGTGGTCCATAATACAAATCCGAATGCCATGTGCACTCTAATAGAAGAGTACTAGTATGATTACTGTATCGAAATTAGCAAGTAAATCGTATTATTCACTGTTATTAGCACGTATATTATTTAAAACAGCTATTTGATCTCTCCACAAATTAAGGGCTTTGTGGATAAGTATGAGACAGCTGAAAAGACCACTCATTGTATTAGTTGTCTGATAAGTCTAAATATTACATGGTTTGCAAGAGACGGCCTATACACAGCACGATTGTACCTGCCCTTAGAGTAACTCCAGAAGGGCATGTAAAACCAAGCCTCTACATAGGCATGTAGGGGCCGGCCCCTACATCGAAGCCCTCACATTTTGCTTCCAACTCCAGCAATAACTCCTAAATCTGAGCCCCTACGTGTGTGGGTCCCCCTCGTCAGTCTCTCTCACTCTTTCCCCACTTCTTCCTCTCTGCTCCGAGTAGCACGACGATGCAATTGAGCTCCACGGCCGGCGGGCGCAGGCCTGGCGGCGATGGGCGCAGGCGCGACGCGGGCCTCAACTCGGCGGCGATGGCAGCCTCACCATGGCTGAGCGCGAGAAGCAGGCGCACGAGCTCTTCTTCCCTGGGCGTGGCCGCGGTGGAGGCAGGGGCGGCCGACGCGCGTCCAGCCCCAAGCTCGTTGCCGCGCGCCCCCATCGCGACTCCCCGTCGTCTGTCGCCCACCCCTAGACACGCCTCGCCATGGCCGGAAGGGGCAGAATCGAGGCCGAGAGGGGGCGAATCGAGGTCACGGCGCCGTTGGGAGGAGGAGACGGCCTAGCCGCGACGGGAGGAGGCGGCGGCAGCTCACGGCGGGAGGGGGCAGCGGCTCACGGCGGGAGGCGGCCGGGCGCGTCGGGAGGCGGCGGGTGACGGGGAGGCGGCGGAACAGCACCGGACGTCGGGGAGGGAGGTGGATGACGCCGGGAACCGCCGGATCCGGCCAGGAGACGACAATTTGCGGCGGGATGCGGCCAGATTCGGCGCGCCGACAGTCATGGAGGGGCGGCGGCGACGAGGGAGTGGCGTCGGGGGCATGCGGGAGCGAGGTGACGACCAGGAAAATGTCGCGCGGGTGTTTCGGTTGGGCAGGACCCACCAGGGTAGCGACCCCTCAGCGGGTCGCCACATCTGGCGACCTTGGAGCCGAATGTATGTTGACGGTCCTTAGACCCAGTTTTTGACCGTCAATTTGCTCTATAAATAAGAAAGAACTAACACTTGTTACTTGCATTTTGTTATCAAATAACCTATTTCCACGTGTACCTCTAGATTTGGATGTGCAGGTGGAAAACAGGGATTTCCAGGTGTAAACAAGGCCCAAGGCGACGATTCCAACACATCCACCAAACGACGCTCGCCGCGGGAATATAATTCAAGGATTAAAGGCCCAGAACCACCCAGAATATCAACTGAGGCCACGCACCTAGAAAAGAGGGTTAAAGGCCGAGGGGAAGGCACCTGCCAAAACCCAGCCCAGGAGGGGCCAGGGCCAGGTCGGCCGACCCCTAACCCTAGGTCGGCCGACCTGACAGGGAGGCCCCCTGGGTCCATCTTTCTAAGGCGGTTTGCTACCGACTTCAGGAGGTCGGTTCCACCTGCAATCAATGCCACTGACCTAAGGAACTGCCTCAATTCCACCGCCTTTGAGGGCTATAAATAAAGGGGTACCCCCTCCCCTTAGAAGACACACAACACAAGAGGCTCATTCCCTCCTCCACACATCCAGAGCTAGGGGCTCTCTAGTTAGGCTTAGGCTGAGTAGTTGGGCTGCCCTTTTGGCTCCCAAGTCCCTTGGAGTGTTTGGGATATATTCCCTTGTATCCTTTTACTCTCTTTGTAAGACTTATTTCTTTATCAATGGAATATCATCGTTCTTGTAGTAGTTATGTGCTTATGCTAGTTCATCGTTCATCCTTGATCTTGGATGAACGTTCTTCGTTCGTTCATGTTCGTTCATCGTTCGTTCATCGTTCATCGATGTTCGTTCATGATCGTTCATCGTTCGTTCGTCGTTCGTTCATACTCGATCATCGGTTAACGATGATCGTTCTTCATCGTTCATCGTTCATTGTTCATCGCTCGTTCTTGAGCGACGAACGCCTATGCTTAACGTAGTGCTAGCTTTGATCCTTTGTCTAAGTAATCGCTTGCTAGACCTAGTTGTTCCTTTTGCTTAGTCATCGGGTCTATTGTCTTGCAAGAGTGCTCTAGGTTTATCGCCTTGCGAGGTGCCTCGAGGGATCTAGAGTTGTGGTTAGTTACGCTAGCATGGTGCTAGGGCTTCCTTTCCACCCTTGGATGCGTGTTCGTGCCCCACGGTTTGTAGAGGTAGGCGGCAGGTGGTGACAGCCCTGTCCGTCCCTTGTAATCCTCCACGTTCGGGTATGGCGTAGGAGTATATATGAAATGTCCAGAGATTGGAGCAGACTCTGATCGCTGGATCTCCCGATGATGGCTTGGCAGTAGAACAGCTTAGTCTTGGCTTGTGTGCAGCTTAGGCTATAGGTAGATGCTACGCACGCTACTTGACGATGTACATTAGGAGTAGCAGTTCTTCTTACTTAACCTTAGTCTAGCTTAGAGCCGCCTCTCGCCTTTTATCAGAGAGTGGAAATGCCTGCTGTGTGTGTCGCACTATCCTCTATCCATTTATTGCCTTACCCATGCATTTGGATATTGGTTATGATCTATCATTTGTAACACCATGAGTATAAGTACACACTTGTCAACCACGTCTTCCTTTGGAAAAATATAAATAACGATACCCTGGAATACTCTCGGGTGAAATGCTACAACGGGTTATCCGTGCGCTTGCGGATTATCTTTTATGATTAAATACTAATAATACATATCTGGCACTCGTTGCTAGCTGTGGATTATTATGTATCCTAAGCAAGTAACTTAACCCCAGGTATTTCTGGCGCCGAACCGGGAATATTCACTCTAGGCCTAACCAGCCTAAGGTGGTGTTTTCTGTTTGGTGTAAGAAATACCAACAATGTAGCGAGGCCCCTTGGCTGGGGGCTTAGCTAGGGACCCTGCTGGAGTTGTTTTTCGGAGCCAAAGCCCCTACATCCCATCTAAGGGCTCATGTAGGGGCCCTGCTGGAGTTGCTCTTATCCTGCCTATGTCTATCATCCCGCACCTCCCGCTCCCGTACACTGAGTCCAGACCATCCGGCGGCGGTTATGCTTCCGATCCGACCGGCAGCCGCGACCAACAAACCGTGCCTGAGGCACCCTGTATTTTTTTTTTAGCATTTCAGAAATCCACGAAAATGTTGAAATTTTAGTAGGTCCAACAAATTATAAGTATATTTAGTGAATTCACTTCAAGTTTAAAACTTTTGAAATTTTTAAAACTTGCACAAAATGTATCATGTTGCACTTATGTTTTGTTGAGTTTAGTTTGTATTTGATTGACTTTGTTTTTGTCTCCTTGAAATCCTTTCAAATTTGATCAAACACGAAATGTTTGGAAATGATCAAACATTTATAAAGCCCTAAATTTCCTCAGGCCGAACTCGGAGTTTGTATGCACAACCAACCCACCTCTGCCAGCACAACCTTGTTATTTGCGGAATCATCGCACGCAAGCCGAAGGTGGGTCGCACACCCACCTTCTCCCTCGCTGTCTGTGGACCCGTGCACTATTCATCTTCTACCTTTGTTCTTCTTAGTGTGCAAGCTCACCGGCGCCATGGATTCGAGAATCCTTTAGTGTTTTGGATTTAAATACTCAAATCTCCACCTCTTCCTACGGAAAAATGAGAGAATGTTGGCCTGGCGATGGGAGGCGCGGTGTGGGTGAGGTGCCGCCGTTCCCAATGGTGGTCTGCATCGATGGCGGGCGGAGCCAGGGCAAGGGTGTCAGATCTGACGAGTTAGCGAGGGAGGAGGCAGAAGGGCGGCAATTGGTTTTAGGTATAGGAGAGAGAAGATTTCTTGAAAATTTTCTTGCTCTTCTCCAGCATAATACCTATAACTCGTGACCTATAAAGCTTCTTGTAAATACCCTTAACTTTTAGTTTTTTTTTTAGATAACAACACACGGGAAAAATAAAAAAGATGACATGATTCCACGAGACCATTTTATGCAAATGCTGGTGGCCCCCATGGCATTATTGTCACTCGCGCTGTGGCCGGTTGATCTCCGGCCAGACCCCAAACAATGGTCACATTCTTCCATCTCCGGCCAGTGGCCACCACCTTAAACACGAGCCTCTTCTCCTTTGCTCAGAATTGTGTTGTCCCCTTGAGTTCCTTTCGGCCCTCGATGCAGCGGATGGTGGAGCGTCGCCTTCTCCTTGGCCTTGCCATCGCCATCGAGGGGTCGCTGGGTCAACACAACCTGGCGAGGAGGAGTGTGTGTGTGGTGGGGGGGGGGGGGGGGGGGGGGGGGGGGTGGAGGGGGGGCTCCTGGTGGCAGGGATGGCGCAGCCTGGGGCAGTCAACGTGGCATCATTGCCATGTCAATTCAGGCAGAGGGAAGTGGAGGAGGGGGCCCTGGCGACTAAGGGCCTGTTTAGCAGGGCTCCGGTTGTGTAGGCTTCGGCTGTAGCTATGACTTTCCTTTGAAAAAACAACTGTGCCGGCTGTGGCTGTGGCTGCGTCTAAAATCGTTTGGCAAAACAGCTTCTTCTACAACTTTTCAAGCAGTTTTTTCTGCAGCTTCTCTTGCAGCTTCATGGAAGAAAGAGCCAAATATCTATATTGCCCATAATCATATGGATGCACTTCATACATGCATTTCTTGTTTCATAATAGAAAACAGACTTAGGACCATTAATTTTTTTTAACATACTTAGACCATTGATTAGTAGCATATAAATTAACAAAGTGCATCAATGAAATAGGCCCAGCCCACAAGGTCCCAACGCAAGGGCACTTGCTCTTGATCTCAACTAATTTATACATCGGCGGAGACATGGCCTCTCCAGAAGCTCCCAAGTTCCTCAGTTCACTGTAGCTCTTTCCCTGCAATCCACCGTCTTCCTCCGCCAAATCTGATCGGCCCCCCTCCCCGGCGGCTTCCTTGCGGCGTGTGGGAGGGGGTCCCATCCCTGTGTAGCTTATCTAGTAAGTAGATCTAGCCCCCTTCTGTGTAGCTGGAGGATTGGAGCTCTCTCACCATTCTGTGTTCCAACTGTTCTTCGGTGTTCTTCCCTTCCAACTTCGGTGATTTGGTTGCTCCTCCTCTCATAGTTTTAGTTGTTTGAATAAATGTTTTCCGTAGTGGTGGTAGGCGTCATGTCTTTTGCAGTCCTCTCCGGCCTCCTCCCCGGTGAGTGTATCCTCCCCCTTTGCTTCTACTCCGTTGCTCTGGTTCAAGTGCCATGTGCTCTGGTTCAAGTGCCATGGAGGCGTTCGCTTAGCTGGTGGGTTGCTGCAGTGGAGGTCTTCGACATTAGTCATGTTTTCATGGATTGGGTTGATCGCATCATCTTGCTGATCCCCGGTTCAATCCATGAAACACTAAGATGCTCTGGCCCGGTGAAGCTTCATTTGAATCTACGGCCGAGTCCTATCCTACTATTACCTCAATGGGTGCTTGTTCTGAGGCGACTGTCGGGTGGACCGCCGGCATGTCAATCAGCTTGCACCACAAGGCCCTTCTCCGTCCGTGACGCAGTTGTTGGATGGCTTGGTGCTGTGCACACTGCCTGGCCCCGTCATCGGGCGGTGGCTTCGTCGTTTGATGTTCTGCTGCAGGTTCCATTGGTGAGCTTCTTCTCTGTGAACGGGAAGCTGCTGCGGTGCGTTCGTCGCCGTTGGTGGTGGATTTCCCCTGAGGACTGGAATGTAATTTTTATTTTTAGTTATGTCCTCCTTAGCCCTTTTGTGGACCCGTGCAAAATTTTCAATACTTGTAAGGGTCTCACTGTAAAATGACTGATGTACCTTATCCTGAGCAATGGATGTTTCTAGCCCCTTGTAGGCGTTTGTCCTTTAAAAAAAAAAGCAAGCTCAGCCACCCGGTCCCACCACTTTTTTTTAGAGTTCTAGAGCGCCGAAACGACGCTCCAGCCAGATATATTTCAATCAGGCAACAGTTATTACATCATTGTTCAAAAACTTCACCCCTATTACAGAGTCACCTGACCCATAGAAAACAGTCTCAATTCGAACGACCACACCTGTTACTACACCCCCATCAGACAAACATTCTCAGCTTGCCCTGTCCTCTTCCATTATACTACTCCACTTCTTGTTCCTCCCCCACGCATGCCTGAAGAGAGCTCCCAGGAGCCGAACTCTCCCATCTCAGAACTGGCATTCTCACACCACGTCCTTGATCCTCCCAGGTCTTGCCATCAGAGCTTTGAACCCAGCAATATGCTGCAGCAGTTGCTCCAACTTGCTTACTGGGCACAAGATCTTCCAATTCTCCAGCATAGGCCATATCTTCCCCCAGACCATAGCCATGCTCTTCCAAGAGATATTCTGAAAACAAAGATCATTTCTTAATTTCCATAACCCCCACAGGGCTGCAGAAGTAACCATATTTTCTATCTCAAACTTTTTATTACTTAGCCACAATCTACCAACCGATTCAAAACTTTCACCTACTTGCAAATCTAAGACAACAGAAACTTCAGACCACATTTGCCTAGCCTACGCAATCAAAGAATAAGTGGTAAGCCGTTTCCCTTTCAGCACAAAACAAACAAGTCTTATCTTCTACATGCCTTCTTTTCTCTAAGTTATCTCTCGTCAGCACTTTGTTCTTGGTTAGAAGCCAGAGAAAGAAGTGCACTCTAGGCGGCACCTTAATGCTCCACACTACCGGAGTATAAACAGGCTACTACCGGAGTATAAACAGGCTGGACACCTCTGAAATTTATAACCCTATACAGAGATTGTGAGGAGTAAATCCCACTGGAGTGGAACCTCCAAATCAAGCTATCTTCCTCCTCACACTACTAGAATTCACCGGTTTCCCTAGGCCTCAAATCCTAGGGAAAGACCCAAAAAACCCTAGGGAAACATGCTCCCTACAAATGTTCCTAGGGAAAGAGTAGTAGGGAAACGGTTGACGGGAAATCCACCTTCCCCTACGGTTTCTGACAAAAACTCTAGGGAAAGTCTCTCTTTCCCTAGGAAACCCAACGTCCTAGGGAAACTGTGCAGGTAAATAAAAAAATATAAAAAGGCCCTCGGCCAGCCGAGCGCAGCCGAGCCGACGCCCGTGAGCCGAAGCCGACACCAGCCGCTGTCTCAACACCGCCGGAGTCGTCGCCGCAACGCTGCCGGAGCCGTCGCCCGTCACTGCCGGAACTAAGCCACCGTCGCTGCAGCCTGCAACGCTACTGGAGCTGGGGCCACCGCCACCGCCCGTCGTCACTGCCGGAGACGTCGCCTATGCTGCCCGTCGCTTGCTGTTGCTGGCGGAGCCGCCGCCTCGCCCGCTCACTCCGACAGCCACCTCGTGCAGACGCGTTCGCCGCCCGTCGCCGTGGCTTCCAGGGTGCTCCTCCATTGCAGCTTATCATATTAGAGAATACAGTAAAGCATTGTACTCGTATTACACAACAGAAATGACAAAAGGAAGATGAAATCGCAAAACAATTTCTCACCTCGTCAACATCTCAGCACAACACAACTTCCCTGCGATTTGCGTGTGTACCAACTTCGATCTAGGAAATAGAGATGAAAAGATCTGACTTAGTAATACTCTCGCAAGATGCCAATGCCTTGAAGAGGTAGGGAGGAGAGAAGAAAAGGCTATTCGGATGCGAACTTGAGGACGGAGGGCGATTGGATCTGAGCCTGATGCAGCTCCTAGTCGGCGAGCCATCTCCCTGAAGGCTGGCTCCATGAAGTGGCACCGGTGAGAAGACGACCACCAGCTCCACCAAAGAAAAGCTCAGATCCAGCGCAAATGAAGAAGGAAGGAGAGGGAGCAAGGAGGTGTGTTCATGTGTTGGAGAGAAAGCCGAGACAGAGGACATTGCAGATGAGTGGCCTGCGTGGTGGGGGTGAGTGGATGGGGATGGGAGAGAAGTTTGAAATGCTAGGCCGCGTGTTTGATTCCCCTAGGAAAGATGGTAGAAACGGTAGGGAACGTTCCCTCTTTCCCTAGGAAAGCTGGTAGAACGGTAGGGAACGGCCTCTTTCCCTACGATTTCTACATAGGCTCTAGGGAAATTTTCTTTCCCTAGGATTCTGAAAGAATACTCTAGGGAAACGTAAAAATCCTAGGGGAACTGGAGGATTCCAGTAGTGTCATTCAAATTCAACGTTGAAGCCAGCTGAAAAACCTCATCCCACAGCCCCATCAGCCTATTATCTACTGTTCTTCTAAGAGAGCACCTTAAGTCTACCCCATCCCATAGCTCAGCTATTGTACTCGATTTCTCATTCACAATAACATACAGCTCCCAAAACTGAACTGCTAGACTCGAGGTGCCCACCCAAATATCCTCCCAAAATTTTATTTTCCTCCCATTCCCCACATAGTTTTTGCTGCCCACATTATACTTTTAAAAAACTGTGAACCACCATCAGCATTAAAGTAAAGCACACTAGACCTATCAGTATGATATTTCAGGTCAACCACCTGCTTCCACAGTTTGTCCTCATCTATTTGATACCTTTTCAGCCATGAAGCAAGTAGACAGATATTTAGGTCTCTTAGATCAGGGATACCAAGACCCCCGTACTCTTTTTTCATACACACACTTTCCCAATTAACTAGGTGATAACTATGGTGACCATCATAGTTATTCCATAGGCAGTGGGACATCTGACTATTAAGAATTTTAATTGCCGCTTTGGGAATTTTATGAAAGACAGTATACTTGCTAGACAAGTCTTAATCAGCACTACCCTAGCCATATACGACAGCAATCTACCCCTCCACCCCTAAATTCTTTTAAGCATCTTATCTACCAGAGGCTGAATATCCTCTCTTTTTAACTTTTCGTAATGTAAAGGAACCCCTAGATACTTGATTGGAAACTCCCCCACAGGGCATCCAAACAAATGTGAAATTTCATGCACCACCTCCCCCTCTACATTAATTGGGACTATCTCACTTTTAAGAAAATTGATACGCATCCCAGAAATTTTTTCAAAGCACATCAAGGTAGTTTTAAGGTTCCTTAGTTCTCTAGATCCAACTTTCGAGAAGATGATGGTATCGTCTGCATATTGCAGAGATACCACCCCTTCTTCTCTCAAGTCAGTTAACAAACCTTTTATTAAACCTTTACCAGCAGCTTTCATTAACATCCTAGTTAACACGTCTCCTACCAAATTGAACAGTAAAGGGGAGATTGGATCCCCCTGTCGCAAGCCTTTACCTGGCTTGAAGTAGTTACTATCCTCCCCATTCAAAGTCACTCCAACTGCACCAGTCGTAACAATCTGTTTTATCCATCCTACCCATTTATTTCCAAACCCTCTAGACTTCAAGACCTCAAACAAAAAGTCCCAATCGACTCTATCATAAGCTTTCTCATAATCAAGTTTTAAAATGACTCCTGGCTCTCCACTCTTATGTAAAGTATGAACTATCTCGTGTGCTACTACCACACTCTCCAAAATATATCTACCTTTAATGAAGGCACTCTGCTCACTAGAAATCAGTCTTTGAGAGATTTTCCCTAACCTCAGAGTCAAAACCTTTGAAAAAATCTTAAAACTACAATTAGTCAAGCTGATTGGCCTAAACTTTTTTAAATGTCTAGCATCATTCTCCTTAGGGATCAAGGTTAGTAAGGCATAGTTCAACCTACTTATATCCAGCACACCTTTCTGGAAATCTTGGAACATAGCTACTATGTCAGCCCCAACCAAGCCCCAAAACTTTTGATAAAAAAGAAAAGGGATGCCATCTGGACCTGGAGCCCCCTCTGCATAACAACTGTCAATTGCCTCCTTAATTTCTTCTTCAGTAAACTGAGCTTCTAGCAGCTCATTCTCCTCTTCAGTCACTAACTCCCCCTCGTTCCAAAAATTTTGACCTAAACTGAAATTACCCCTATCTTCTTTACCAAACAAATTCTTATAAAAGTCTACTGCTACTTTCATCATCTCTTTATTCTCAGTGACAGGCCCATCTGGCCCATCTAGAATATCTACTCTCTTCTTCCTACTCCTTTGGTTAGCCACAGCCTGGAAATATGCTGTGTTCCTATCACCTTCCAGGATTTCCCTTTCCCTAGATCTCTGCCTAGCCTTAATCTCATCCAACGCCCAAATTTTCTCTAACTCTCTGCTAAGAAACTTTAACCTATCTAGCTCATGCATTTCTAAATTTCTACTTTCAGATTCAATATCTAGGATATTATACTCATCAGCCAGGTCCTTCTTCTGCTTATTTAAACTAGCTACTACATTAGCAGCCCACCCTCTAGCTAATCTCCTAAAAGTCCTAATTCTAAACTGCCATCTATCAATAGCTTTACTCAAAATACAAGGCAAACTCCAGGCTTTATGCACTATCTCCATAAAATCCTCTCTTTCTAGCCACCACTTTTCAAACCTAAATTTTTTTTTTCCCAGAAGAGACATTCTGCCCTGTATCAATTTCAAGAGGAGTATGGTCACTACCAGACTTGTCTGCAGCAGTTATTCTAGTAAGAGGAAAGGCTGCATCCCAGTCAGTTGTCACTAAAATTCTGTCTAATTTAGCCATAATCCTATTCTCTTGATTATTGGCCCAAGTATACATTCTATTTCCTGGGTTAAGTTCCAGCAAAGCCCACTTGTTAATCCAATCATTAAACAGGCCAGCCCACTTATGATTAATTTGCAGATTGCTTTTATCATTGGTAAATCTAGAAAGATTAAAGTCACCCCCAACCAAGGTGGGGCCCTGCCACATACCCATAACCACATTAAGTTCTTCTAAGAAAGAAAGCTTCCCTTCCTCATATGGTGAGCCATAAACAACTACCAACCTCCACGTAAACCCAGTCTTCTTATCTTGAATCATAGCTATAACTGAAAACCTAAGCACATCTTTAAAAGTCACCACAAACTTTTCAAAATTTATTCCTACTAAAATCCCCCCTGCTGACCCTTCAGCAGGTAGAATTTTCCAGCTAAACTGCATATTACCAGTAAGAGATCTTAAGTAACTATCACTAAAATTCTCCTTTTTGGTCTCCTGTATACCTACAAAATCTAATTGATTACATCTAATTTTTGACATGAGAGTAGGTTTTCTGCCAGGTCTCCCCAGGCCTCTAATGTTCCAGATGATCCCTTTCATTTATACCAACTTTTTGTTTACCTACTTTTCTATTTTGAACCACTGTCCACATACTAGGGTCCTCTTCCTCTAGAGGACTTCTTAAAAATTCTACAGTAGTAACAGGATCCACTTCCTGTGTACCACAACTGCCTGCGCTAGTCTCTACACTATGGGTATTAACTTGCTCATCACTGTTACAGTTCCCTACTCTACAAGCACCCCCAAAATCTACACATCTACTTTTATCTACTGACTGAATAGCAGCAATAGAGCTGATTATACTATCCTTAGTATCACCCAAAGAGATGTCTACTGCACTAGCTACTTCAGTAACCTCTGAAATAGACAAAACTTTAAAAGACAACTTCTTTTTACCTTTTTGCAGCTCCAGGTTGGTCACCTTCTTGTTCTCTTGTGCCTTCTCCATTATCGTCCTCCCATCATCTTGATGTCTTTTACTCTTCCTTTGAACTTGAACTGGTCCCCATTTCTGTTTCCCTCCTTTGTTTGTCTTTGTCACATTCCCCTCATCTTCATTCTCTGTTGACTTCTTGCTCTTGTCCTCTCTGTCACTTTTCTCACTTTGTTCTGCTCCATAGAACCATCTATCGGTAGAGTCTCCATCTCTTCATCCACCTGAAGATCTTGATCCACTTGCTTAACCAACCCTGCCTGATCTCCCAGCTCTTCATTATCTGATTCAACCAGTTCCATTTCTCTCAGCAAGGTCCCACAGTTCAGACCACTAGTTTCCTCAGCTACTTTCCTATCTAGCTCCAGTTCCTTAAAGAGATCAGCCCACATAGACATTGTCCTCTGCCCACTGGATTTACTAGCACTCCCACCTGTCTCTTCTTTTGAACTTTTTGACTCTGGCTGTCCCGCTTGTTGAACCTTGTCAGTGTCCATACTACTTTCCTTCTCACCACCTAGCCCTTGGTCATCTCCCAGTAGGTCATCTTCCTCTAGATCATCTGGGTCCTCCCCATTTCCAAGCTGCTCCATGCCTTCTACTTTGAAACTGATGAGATACAACTTCTTGTTCATCTCCACTAACCTATGAGCAGGTATCTTTGCCGGGTCTCTTACTGCAACTTTCAACCTCACTACTTCGAACAAGCTGGAAAACAGTGAGTTCCAATCCAGATCTTCCAAAATCCCCAAGCTTGAGGCAATCTGTTGTAAAGTCTTCCAGTCACTATATTTTGGTGGGATTCCTTTGACTTGTACCCAGACACCACCAACTCTTCGACTGGTTCAATTTCCCCCTTCCAAGCTTTCAGAGAGACCATCACATTCTCAAGGTCAAGGTAAAAGTAGGTTGTCCCCCCAAACACAATGGCTTCAACCTTCTTCTTTGGAGGAAATCTCACCAGATAGCTGTATTCTCCCATCTTCTTTAGGTTCCACCCCAATTCTTGTCAAAGGTGTTTTTTAGGTTTCTCACCAGATCATCCTGGGAAGCATCCCCTTCTTCAATGGTGACCACACCACAGTTATCAAAGTTCTCCCAGTGGTTCACTCTCTCATGACTGCTGGTCACATCAATATGCAGAAAACCCAGCCCTTTGCTAGCAGTTCCATAGATCTTAGCTCCCTTCTGTGGCTTCTTCCACTCAGGACAGTTATCCACTGCATGATCCTTCCCTCTACAAATGAAGCACAGTTTTGGTTTAGTACACTTTGAGCTGAAATGACCCGGGTCAGAACAGTTGTAACAAACTATCTTATCCTTGCCAGCACCCCTGCTTGCATTCTCTGCAGATACATTCCCTTCCCATCTAGAACTTGAACCTTCCACTTTCTGCTTCCCCTCGCTCTTGTTCTGTTCTTGTATCTGTCCACTCTCTACTTGCTTTCCTTTCTGATTTTGCTGGTCATCTCTGCTCATCGACGGTCTCTGCGGCCTGTTCCCCTGGAATGTGGCTCTTGGTCTTGCCTGCGACGGCGGACGAAACTATTGTGAGGATGCCGTTGCTGAAACTGACCTGGAGGTTGCATCGGCGGTGGTCCCATCGGCGGGTAGAACCCGAACGGACCCATCGGCCCCATCGGCGGCGGCGGCTGGAAGAACCCCTGCTGCCCGTACCCAGGGAACTGGTTCCAGCCTTGCCCTCCCCACTCCCTCCAATCATCTTCCGGCGAGCCTGCCCTTGGTCCTCTTCCTCTCCCTCTACCTGACATCGTCTCCTTCACTGCTTGAACGAACGTCTTCTTCTTCCCTTCCCCCCAACAATCTGCAGCAAAATTCAACTTCTGTGGCTCCTTATCCCACTGATCCCCTGCCCCAATCGGATGGCAATCTGCTGCTCCAAACTTCTTCGACAGCCACAGATCACGCCGGATCCAGACTAGGACTTCTCCATCCTTCACTCTCCGATGAACCCTAACCCTAGAGGCGGCGGAATAGGGGATGGAGGAATGAGGAACGAACCAGAGCTGCCCGTAGATTTCCTCAACTACCCCCTCCTCTCCATCCACCTCTGACCTCCGGGTCCCATGGCGGGATCTCTTCTCCATTGGATCCTTCTCCATCTGCGGTCGAGGTTTTGCCACCTGGTGACATATCCTTTCACCGCGAGTCCCTCCTTTGAACTGGTCTCCTTTCGCTCCCGCGCTCCGCACCCGCCTCTCAGTGCACAGCGGCGGCGTCCCATGGCATCGGATCGGGTTCGCCGACGGGAGCCGCCTCCCCGGCGATCTCCGGTCCCACCACTCCATCCTTCCCCACGAATCTCTCTGCTTCGTCCTTTCCAGAGCACGCCTCCTTCCGTTTTTTCCCCAACTCACCTCCCCTCCAGTCAAATCCACCACGAAATCGGCTGCCATTTGTGATTAATCTGGCTGCTGCCGACCGGCAAGGACCTCCTCCCCCAACCAGCATCCCATTTTTCGCATACGACTTACATCTCCGAGCTTGGTGGCCGCCGCCCCTTGAACCCTAGCAGAACAAGTCAGGAGAGCGAAGATTTGGGCTCGTCGGGGGAGAGAACAACGAACCAGTGGCAGCTCGTGTAATTTTGAGGAAAGGGCGTCTGGAATTTTGGTGGGACCGGAGGGGAGGAGCGGACGAAGCTACACGGGAGGTGCTCCGGGCTTCGGCCTTGTTTCGCGCCCGGCTGCCGCCGACCGACAAGGACCTCCTCCCCCAACCAGCATCCCATTTTTCGCGTACGATTTACATCTCCGAGCTTGGTGCCCGCCGCCCCTTGAACCCTAGCAGAACCAAGTCAGGGGAGCGAAGATTTGGGCGCGTCGGGGGAGAGAACAACGAACCAGTGGCAGCTCGTGTAATTTTGAGGAAATTGCGTCTGGAATTTTGGTGGGACCGGAGGGGAGGAGCGGCCGAAGCTACCCGGGAGGTGCTCCCGGCTTCGGGGCCTTGTTTCGCGCCCGGCTGCGCCCGGAATTTTCGGAGGAGCGGCTGCGGGAGCACCGCGTTTGGCCAATTTTTGATGAAGCTGTGTGCGGAGCCGGAGCTTTTTTTTATCAAAATATACCTGTATTGATAGTTAAGGAGACAGTACAAATACACGTACAGGTACATTCTGGAAGGATACGGAGGACAGCTGTCCTAGTAACTTTGCACAAAGGCCCTTGAGAAAGAACAAAAACACACGCAAGACCCTAGGACCTTTGCCAGGCCGACTCCGCCATCGCCGGTAGCCGTCGACCACCGCCGAAGCCGAAATCCGCCGCCACGAGCCCGCGAACCGGAGGAACTCCATCGCCACATGGCTTTTGATTGAGCCGAAGAAGACACTCGTCGTCGCCGACGAGATGGAGCCATAGCTTGTCGCCCATCGGCCGGGGCCACGCCCCGAGATCCGCCGGCCCTGGAACCTGGCTCGCCGACGACGACACACGCCGCCGCGGTACGCTCGAGCCCGGCTCCCTCTCCCATCTTCCACGAACCCCGCAGCAGATCCTCCATCCTTGAAGCAAAAGGGCGACGACCACAAAGCCCAATCGAGCCGGTGAAGCGCCGCCAGCAAACTCCTGTACAGGAACTCCTCGACAGGAGCCCCACCCCCACAAGCCCGCTGCCGGCGCCGGAGCGAAAAGCCAGCAGGGCACGGCCGGGCTTGGAGGGACTTATTCGAACTAGAAGCCACCGCCGCCGCGACCTCGCCGGTGACCGTCGAAACCCTAACCCTAGAGGAAGGAACCCTAACCTAGGACCTAAACTACCAGCCGGCGAAAGGACAGCGATCTCCGCCACCTCCCGATGCCCCGAAGGCCATCGGAGGCAGAGAAGATCACCGCCTCCGCCGGCGGCGACCGGGCGACTCTTTTCTCCCCCTCTCAACTGTAGCGCTCGAGAGGATTCGAGAGAGAGAGAGAAAGGCGTGCGGAGCCGGAGCTGAAGCCAGGAAGACGGGAAGAGCACCCAGGAACAAATCCGATAGAGAGATTCCGCCTCGGCTCAGCGAGATCCAACGACAGCGGAGCGAGTGGTGGCGGGCAGAGCCGAGTGGAGGTGGAAAGTTCTGAAACCGGCAGTTGAGCCGTTCGTGCGCTACCTTAAAATTTTATCAATCCAACTTTGGATGTCCATATTTGATTCGAGAAGAGAGAAATTTAAGTCATAGCCTAAAACTTTTGGGTATATCAATCCATATAGGTATCTTGCTAGAGCAGCTTTTTTTTTTACCATTCCCATTTTTTAAGCTTTCTGGCAGTTTTTATCTTGCTAGAGCATCTCCCTTGCATATTCTGTATGTAAATTGTTGTGAGAAAGTACTATTTGAAACATTGTAATGCTGGAGGTACACACAGTAACACAGACGAAGATCCTGCAACCTCCATGGTACGAAATGATGATGTTTCACCATTTTCCACCTTGTATTTCTCATAGAATGTTTCTTTATGACATTCCTAGTAGAAAATCATCTCTTTTTATTGTATCATTCAGCTGTTACAGTAGGAGATGGAAGCAACTCTGGATTTCCTCACTTACCTCAGGTTAGCAATCAAAGGACCCAATCAATGGGGAGAGACGCCCCCACTGACATTATATTAAGAAGAGGTTCACCGAAGCCTGGACGTGATAGGGTTCACATAGTGGCGGAATCAGGATTTGTCGGCGCGTAGTCCTAGCCAATTTTTTAACAAGTCACATGCATATACACCATAAACATTTTCTCACAAATCACAGTAATGATAGACTAAAAATGGATATAATATCATAAATTTGAGAAATATGGTATAACAAGTCACTTTATCAATTAAAATACAATGTTGGGTCAAAATATAAATGTTAAAACATTTTCTCTTGGCCATGAAACTCTAAGTCACCCTCTGTTACATTTGAGAAAATGCATTGATCAATAAATATGAATAACCAATCATTCAACAATTTCATCTACAATAAAAAGAGTGCATCAAGAAATTGACAAGATACTAAATTTTTACCTACAGAAGCAATGCGGCCTGCCCTTCTTGGTAATTTGCAATTACAAGAATTAAATGTAACACGAATTAAAAAAAAAAGCATGACGTCACGGCTTTTGGGAGAGTTAGGCGTGCAACAGCGTGGGACTGTGACTGCGCCATGGTGGCTCGATCTTGAACGGTGAAGGCAGGCATCGCGTCGATGGCGCTCACTGAGTGATCACCGGTAGAAGTCACCAAAAGTTCCATCGACGAAACAATGAAGAAACCGGCATCAATGTGTCGTGCAGCGGTGCAAGGCACTCCGTTTGGATTATAATTCTTATGAGTTGAAGTATTTGGACAACAAGGAATGATTGAATTTTTTCCAACATCGACCCAGTGGTACAAAACTGCAAGGAACGATTTCTATATGAATTTGGCCTTCTGTTGCACAGAGCCAAGAGAAAGTACTTTCCCTTGAGGAATGGCTAGAATCCGTCGCTTAGTTTTCTTTTTCTTTTTCTTTTCTTCTTTTCACCCTTTTCTTTTGTTTTCTTGTCATTGTACTCTTTTTTTATAATATAATTTAACCAGTAGGGGGCAACCCCTCCAGTTCCGTAAAAAAAAAAAAGGCACCTCCGTTTATGGCATGTGGGTAGAGATGAAGTTTTTCCATTAATTCTTGGTGTCATAGGTCGATTCAAACTTTTTCTAAAATGAACTAAAATATACCCTTTTTTTTAAGCTAGTATAAATAAATAAACTAAGCTTTTGACCCACACCACTCAATGGGTACCCACCTGGGATGCATCCCTACATGTGGGCTTGCGCCTTACTGGGCAGCTGCCCGGGTCGTGCGGCTGGGTTAATAGACTGTAACAAACTGGAGTAGCGGAGTAGCAGCTAGTTGGGCCATTTGTTTAATTTTTTTCTGCTGTTCCGTAGTTGGATCTGCTCCTCTGTACTCTCTGTTTAGGAATATAGTGTATATTTAGTTTTGTTCTAAGTCAAATTTTTTGAACTTTGACAAATAATATCTAATAATATATATTATTTTAAAGTAAGATAATTATATATTATGAAAGTTCATTTCATCATGAATCTAGTAAAAGCATTTTTATATTATCAATCTTTACGTTTTTTCAGATATTATTGGTCAAAGTTCAAAAAATTTGACTTAGAACAAAACTAGACTATATTTCTGAACGGAGGGAGTAGCTTGCCAAAATGGGTCGATCCGAGCGTCACTCGCTAACAGCGCTACGAGTAGGACCAGCTGCAACAGAACATAGAGGGTGTTCGTTTCTTTGGTAAAAATTTTAGCCATGTCACATCAAAGAGAATCTTACCAATTAAAAATATTAAATAAAGTCTAATTACAAAACTAATTGTAGAACTCTAGGCTAATTCACGAGACAAATCTAATGAGGGTAATTAAATCGTGATTAGAAGATGATTACTGTAGCATCACTGTAGCAAAACATAGATTAATTAGGATCATTAGATTCATCTCGTAAATTAGCATTCATCTATCAAAAATATTTTGTAATTAGACTTTATTTAATACTTTTAAATGACAAGATTCTCTTTGATATGACAGAGGCTAAAATTTTAGCCCCTGAAACGACAGGGATGAGGATCCTCAGCAGTAATGCTAGTGCATTAGCAGTCACTGACATGCGGGCCTGGTCCCATATGTCAATGATTGTGCATTACTGTAGAGGATCCCTGTCCAACAAGGTTGGAAAGACGATGTCGATGCCAGTTTTGATGTTGACTCGAGAACAGGTAGCACCGGAGTGGTGATCAGGGATTCCTGGATGCATAGCAGTTTCACATTGTCAGACTGTCCGCACTCGTCCTACTCTAAATTCATCTTCTAAAACGAATATCCTGTCCTAGTCAGGAAGATTCTCTCCTCTATATCCAGTTTTCCCGCACCCATTCATACTCTATATCCATCCTCTATATCAACTACCCAATATTTTATTCTTTTTTCTTTCCCTCTTTCTCCCTTTTCCCTCTCCGCCCGGACCGCCCCGGCCATTCCCTCCCTCTCCTGCTCTCCTCGTCGAGCCTCCTCCTCCTCCCCACGCGCGCGCCGCCGCCGCCGGCCTCCACCTCCCCCGCGCGCCGCCACCGCCGCCGGACTCCCCCGAACGCGCCGCCGCCCTCCTCCTCTTCCCCCCACGCGCGCGCCGCCGCCCTCCTCCTCCTCCCCCCACGCGCGCGCCGCCGCCCTCCTCCCTCCTCCGACGCGCGGTGGGTCGCCGGCCTCCCGGGCTCCTCCCTCCTCCGACACGCCGCCGCCCTCCTCCCTCCTCCCCGCGTCGCCCTCCTCCCTCCGCCCCGACCGGCCTTCCCCATCTCTTCCTCGCGCACGGATCGAGCGGCGAGCGGGGCCGGCGGAGGACGACGCGTCGTTCGGTGGGGAGATGGCGGGGGACTAGCACGCGGGTGCGGAGCCGGTCGGTGAGGCGCAAGGCGCGGTCCATGTCGCCGCTCCCGGCGGCGTCGCGCTCGTCGTCGTCGTCTTCCACGGCCTCCTCCGCGTCCTCGACCTCGTCGACCTCGTCCAGGGGCTCCTCCCGGCGGGGAGCAAGCTGCTCCGACACAAGGTGGCGCGGATCCGGCCGCGGTCGAGCTGCGTGCCTCGGCCTCCACGCTCCTTCCCGGCCATCTCCACTGCACGGCGACGAGCATCTCTCTCCTTCTGGCCATCTCCTTCTCTCTCCTCTTCCGACGGGTGGTGGATGGCGCGCACCAGCGTGGGCCCCGCGCCACGTACGCGTCCGCTGCCTCCGCCAGATTTGGCGTGCGGGAGCCCCGTCCGCTTCGATAGCGGACGGGTAGCGGACGCCGGTGCAGGGGATTTTACGCTATCCCGGTCCTGGAGGACGGGATAGCGTATCCCAGTGCGGACAGTCTTATCTGGCGCATGTGGTGGATGCCCCTACGGCAGAGGCATATTCTAGAGAAACTGTTCGGTTGGACAGGGTTGGACAGGGATTGTCTATTTTCAGTATTCTACAATTGGGAAATGAATTCTGAAAACATTCAAAATGAAGTGGAAACAACATAACATTCGCCAATAAAAAATAAAAAAAAAGTCTAAACAACATATGTAGCAAAAATGACTCTTCACGTATCACTAGGTAGTGTTTGGTTCGCCGATTTGTAACGTATTTCGATTACGCTGTTATCCGATACCGTTAAATCTTGTTTGTTTAAGCATGGAGCGTAATCGAGTCCCCCGCAATCAGATACGGGCCTTCACAAAACCGATACGCTCCCACTCGGCCGTAATCGAAACGATTCCGTCGTCGTCTCCAACAGCGCGACCACTTCAACGGCGCAGCTACTCCCTTCCCCATCGCAATCTCGTCGCGTTCAGCCTCCCAAATTCCTGTTTCACTCCGCCGCTGGCCGCGCCGCAAGCCCGACTTCCCGTTCCACTCCGCCGCTCGCCGCGCTCCCAACTCCCCGTTCCACTCTGCTGCCTCCACCTTTGCTTGACGCCGCCGCCGCTCCACCCGTACCATCGCCGGCGATGGCTATCCAGCTGCAAGGGGATGAAATTTGGCCGCAACTGCACAGCCACAGGAGGCCGAAGCAGACGATTTGGCAAGTGTCGCCCCTGGTAGGTTCGTTCTGTCATTGAGATTGCATCTGTCAATCGCCTGAGTTGAAGTGCAGAGTCCTCTGCGATGAAATGATGAAAACGGAAGCTGTTACAGAGTCCAACCAAACAAAGCCCGTATTCGCATTCACTGATTGCGATTGCACCTGCAACTGATTGCGATTGCAATACCGTTACCAGCGCCGAACCAAACAGCACCAAGACTGACTCCAACAATGAGAGGCAAACTCATTTTTGCCTCCCCAAACACTACTGAGCATGAGGCAACTAGCTCCAACAGAAGATGCAAAGGAGGAGAGAGGCGTTGGAAAAATGCACCCCCTCTCTCCTCCGAACGCATTCGCTGGAGCTCCTGGCACGACAGCCGCCCCTGCCGCCGTGCCGCATCTCCTCAGCGCACTGCGCTGCTCGGGACGGCTGGAGATTCAAGGACTCGCCAGGGGTCGACAAGGGCAACGGTTACCTCGCCCTCTCGTTGCCCTGCTGCTTGGGACGGCTCGTCTAGTTGCTTTTCGCCATGCCGCATAGCTGCCGCTCGTCTTGCTCGCCATGGACGTGTCCACGCCCAGATTCGACCGCGCCGCTCACTCAGCCTCCTCTCTCCGTCGCCTATAAAAACGAGTGCGCGACGAGCTCCTGCCCCCGACCAAGCACTCAGCTCCTTGCCACGACCACCAACGCCGCCCAATTTGGTCCTCTCCCCAAATCTTCCCCATCTCCGGCCGCCACAAAATTCACCGCTGGCGATCCACCTTCCTCCCTCTCCTCTTTCCTGCGAGCGACCCCCAGCTTCCCTCATCCTCCGTGACAAGCTCGGTGAGCAGGCCTCAAGCCACGGACGTGCGACACCAAGCTTCGCCGCAGGTAGGCAGCGGCATGGTCCCGCGCGGCGCGGCGCGGGATGGCATGGAGGCGGCGGGACGTGCGGGGCGTCGAGCCGCGGCGGCGGCGGCGGGAGGCAGGGCCGCGACAGGGTGCTGAGCCGGAGCGGAGGCGGCAGGACATGCGGGGCCGCGGTGGGGCAAGAGCGTCAGCTGCGCACGTCGCAGAGGTCGTCCTCATCGTCACCGGAGCAGCCGCGCGGCGTGGCGCACGGCGCGCACGTGTGCGCGTGCGCAGGGCGCGTGTGCGTGTGCGCGGGCTCGGGCGCGGGGTGCGGGCGTGTCGCCGTCGGAGCAGCAGCGCGCGTTAGGGCAGCAGCGTCGCGCGGTCGCGTGCGAAGGCGCGGGGCGAGCGTCGTGCGCAGGGCGAGCAGCCCACGGCGAGGATGACGATGGCTCCAGGGATGCCATACGGAAAATGCCATGTCTGTTGGAGACGGTGTGTTGAGTGTTGACAGGCGCAGGCAAAACAGTGAAACAATGTATATGGGAGGCAACTTCCAGTTTGCCTCTCAAAAATAGCTTCTATTGTTGGAGTCAATCTAACATCATGCACCAGTCCATATCACTACCATCTTCACCAATTAAAACAAGAAGCAACTACAATGTCTGTACAATCATGCACTATCTATTTACATATCACAGATACCTCAAAATAACGAGTAAGCAACATGATTACATATCACAGATTCAATGCATTCTGACTGAACTAAGTTCTACTGCAATTGGTTCAAAATTTCCAAGCAAAGCCTCCACCAAAAAGAAGCACAAAATGGCTTGAGTTTCCTCCAACACAAGACATCCTAGGCAAACTGAGACCCAAATGACTCTAAATTTTCTACAGTTTCTAAGACTAGAAGACCCAAATAAATAACAAGAATTTCATCTTTCTTATTAGCTTCCTTTTCCACATCCGCATAGAAGTGATTAGCCAGGAACATGAGTCATGTAGGAGAGATGCAAAAATGCGGTAACAAAAAGAAACAAGAGAATATGGCATCACAAACCACGTCATACTGAAGCTCAAAAACCATTCTTGTAGGTAAACTGAAAACATTTCAGTTTTCAGTCACTTCATCGACTACTAGTGTATGATGCATGCTACGGGAAGATATTTCATCGATAGTTAAATGACATTTCTATCACTCAGGAATTTTCGGAGCTCTACAGATTCAGGCACTGGCAATAAGACGTGGAGACACATTGATTTAAATTACTGCAATGTCAGGAAAATAGTAGTGACTGATTTTTTTTTAGAGGCAAAGTGACTGATTTAAATTACTGCAATTATCATTGATTTAAAAGTTGAGGAAGAGTTCACGATCATAGCTACAAAAGCTAGAGATTCATCAAGTTAGAACTTTCAAACTTGTCCATGCTGTCTAATGAAACTGCAAGTTTCAATTCTTCCCCTGTTATGAGTTGACCGATTATGGCGATGAAACACGGAAATAGCAGTGCAAACTAGTCCACCACTACAGTGTAAACTCTTGTTTATACTTCAGAAAAAGAAAACAAAAACAGAGGCATATAAGCTGACATATCCGACTGTCAAATGTGGATTCAAATCTGGTTGTAAGAGTACAGTGCAAAAGACAACTAAAACTCAACCTTTGATTCGGGCAAATGTGAATTTACAGAGAAGACCATCAAATAACTTCTCACTTCTCAGTTTACAATGTACTACTCGTAGGACAGCGCTCTGAACAAAATGCAAAGTGTTCCTTTGGCTGGCAATTAGAAACAAGGTATGGACAGCTGATCGACTTGCGAAGCGTGGTCTCTCCCACCCAGATAAATGCGTCCTATGTGATCAAGAGGACGAAACAGCCCAGCATATTCTTACTGATTGCGTGTTTGCTCGGGAATCTTGGTTTAAAGTCCTATCGCCCTTGGGCTTTGGGGACAGAGCGCCAGGTCGCCGTGATCACATTTTTGCCGAGTGGTGGCGCAAAGCTAGCAAGAAAGTCACAAAGGCTCAGAGAAAAGGTTTCAATTCGATGATCATCTTGGGTGCTTGGATCGTTTGGAAACACCGTAACTCTTGTGTTTTTGATGGCACAAGCCCAGGGGCGGAGCTTAGTGATGGCCAAGGGTGGCCATGGCCCCCTCTGCACGTAAACACCATTGTTTGAATAGTAAAATTGCTACTGTTCATGGAATTTGGAGCAAAATTACATAGACCGGCCCCCCCTCCAATCTGGTTGAAGCTCCGCCACTGCACAAGCCCGAGCGTGAGTGCCATCATGCAAGAGTTTGAGAATGAGAAGCTTTTGTGGAGTCTGGCCGGGGATCGCTACATGCGAGCCTTGTCCGACAATACAAACTTGATCTAGGTGTGTGTTTTTGTGTTTGGTCAGGCCTCGCTCCTTTGTGTTTTATTAGATTACAACCTATCATGTAACTCAGCCCCTCACAGTTCGGTTGGGAGTGAGGGGTGCAGTTTTGTAAGGGACCGCTCTTTCTTCTCCTTAAATACAAAGATACGCAGCTCTCCTGCGTATTCGAGAAAAAAGGACAGCGCTCTGAACTTCTGTGTGGCTGCTGCTGGGTGCAGACCTGAAGCTCCACTGACCTGTACATGCTCTTAATCCAACCACTTCTGCGGAGATAGTCTTCCAGTTTTCACCCACAGATCTGGCTGAAGCATCTCCAGTTCACCACCAGCTCACACGAGGCTGTGGCAGCGCCGTCTGCTGCGTCGTAGCTTTTGTGCCGGCTGCCGACTCGCAGGTACTGAAAAGAAAGAGAGAAGCAGGACGGCAAGAGGCAAATGGCGCGCGAGCATGACCAACGGCCCGACCCTGTTGGTGTTGGATAATACTAGGTTGGTTAGTGTAAGAACCGAGCCTAGCTCGGTTGGTCAGCCGAGAGTAATCTCAGGCTGCCCACCCGGGTTCGAGTGTTGATACTCGCCCGGGTGCCTCACGGAGGTAATGTTGCAGTGAACAGTAACGTGAGTTACTATTCACTGTGCAGTACGGTTGGTGGTGGGAAAAAAAATCCCCCTCGCTGTGCTCGCTGACCTGTGGTTTGGGCGCGCATAGTCTAGGATTTGGCGCGCCAGAGGGCCGCTGCCTGCCTAGGTCTGTGCTACGTCGGTCCAGGTTGGTTTGACCCGGCTTCGTCGGGTATGGGCCAGGGTTCGGAGGGTTTTCTCGACCGGGAGTCGAGGCATCTTCTCCTTAGTATAATGCCGTGGGGGCGGTTTCTTCCCCCACCGGTCGAGTTTTTTTTAGGTTGGTTAGTGTAATGATACTTTTGGAGCATGAATACAGCAACAGTCGGAAATCAAAACAAAAGCACACAATGCTACCCCAATATTCTACTTTTAACGTGAAGTTCTAATGTTGCTGTTTTCGTAAGTATACGCTCCCTGTGCTATTATGTATTGCATTATAAGAATAAGGAGTCTACATGAAACGACTAGTGGTAGGCAGCGCGCTATCGCGCGCTGTACGATGATGGGGCGTTGCCAATGTTTGTGATCGTTTCGTGGACCGGGAAGAAAGTGTTGTGATGTTGGGGGTACCATGGTAAGAGCCAATAGGGAGTGTATGGGAAAAAAAGGGGAGAAAGCAGGGTAGAAGCGAATGAAATCACGGTAGATTAAAGTTTAGTGAAATAAAGGTATAAAGAAGGTGGAGAAGGTATACACGCTATTATTTGGTGAAAAGATATAGATTGTGAAGGATGTACGCGCATTTGCAAACCGCTCGCTAAAATTTGTGTTCAAACAAAAAAGAGGGGATTCAAAATTATTAAGTATATAAGATACACAATGCAAAGATCATATATTAAAATTCCAGTGAAAAATTCACATATAAAGGGTAACACATATAGTCTTTCATAGATATGCATCTCGTACATGGTTTGATACATCAACACAGTTACACATTAGTGAAAAAATACCAGTGCTCGACAAATTTGTAACTCAAACTTTGAAAGCAACTGGAACACGCAAGGTTCTTATGATTGGGTACCACTGGTGGTTCAGACTGGAAGACCCAGTGATGTTGCATTTGAAGGGTAAAAACATGTAAAATTAGTTTGCATAGCTATGGCGACCACCATCAATAGCTCCAAAGATGGATGTGTGAAACCTCTACAGGTGGACGGGTTTAAACCAGAACAAAGCTCAAGTTCAATTTGTGAATGCATAGTCAAAAGCACGGCAATATAATCATTAGTGAAAAATCTTTGTATACATAGTTTACAACCATAGAAAATATGGATAATAAAAAATATGTCATCTTTGCGATTGATGAGTGCTAATGATAATCTAGATATATATAGAAAAAGTAAATAATAGAGTCAAAATGCACACACACTGAAAGAAAGATTTTTAATCTATCCCTGGTCAACACATCTGTAGATGAAGGTTGCATAGCTTGTCATGTATTTTTCTTACAATGAGATGATAATCAAAAGAAGAAAACCTCAAACGCAAGGGTCCCACATAGTTAGATGATGATCCGTAGATATGGTTCGCTATATGAAAAACGATCAACAGATATATTTGCCTACATAAGCTATCAGTTGAAGAAAAAGTCAGCAATAATAACATGCCGGGGAAGTGTATGAATGAAGCTAAACATAGGCATAAAAGGCGGCAATATTCAAAAGCATATATGGGAAATATACCTTGCAAAAACTCAGGCACTAATTATCTGCATTTTGCAAGGGCCAATAAGTGGAACATTAAAACGGTCAATAAATAAATTTTATATATCAGTTCTAATTGAAATAAACTAAACATATTTTAAGAAGAAAAATATTGAAGTTAATAGCCATTAGCATGATAAAGCAAGTTAAGTCCATACGAGGAAGCAGCAGTAAAGAACAAACATTTTATTGGCAAGATACATGAATAATGACAAGAGGGACCTGAAAACCACAGGTACAACAACAGAAGCAGTAATGAAAAGTGAATGAACCTATGAAACTATTGCCAATCCAAATCTGAAGACTGGTAAGCGGCAACAGAACTTGCACAAATGTAAAATGGAAATTAGTAATTAAGTAGAACTGTAGAAGAACAACTAATTCCATACCAATCAGCCATCCAAGCAGCTAGGTACCCTGAGCTCCCCAGACAAAAGCTGTGCATAGACAGTAGGACGGATATTTGACACCACATAATAAACACCATTGTGCATACATCTCAGAAAAATGCTAAAAATGTGCAAGTTAAATATCCTATGGCAAGGGCGCTACTAATGAACTGAACAAAGAAGGGTTAGATCTCACTGCTATATAAATCAAACCACAGAACAATATCAAAGCAGACAGATAAAAGACCAGGGACACACTCAAGTGATTTTTCAAAATAGAGAAACATATATTCAGATAATGATTAACGAACAAAATCTTAATACGATTTTTCATTTTTTTCCCTGATATCGAATGATTATCTTGTACACCATATTAATAGAAGATAATCAGATGTGCATGTGAGTGGCTTCCGCAAATGTAAGAGGTACCTCATATAGAAGGAAAAATGGAGAACGGAGCTTACATCCAGAGCCTTCAGTCTGCCTAACACCTCAATGTCATGGCGGCTATACCCAACCCATCCTCCAGTTGGCACATTCAGGCCGCTGCTACAGCCTCACCATCCATCCACTCTTTTTTTTTTTTTGGCGAAGGGGTGGGGATTTTATTAGGATATAAGAACAGTGCAGTCCCCGTTTACAGATAACACCCTGGAAGAAAAGAAAAATACAAGGACACGAGGGGCCTATTTGTAAAAGTCTTGGTCTTCCAGGAGATTCGCCGGCCTTCACGACGCCTCGCCGAAGCCGCTGGACGCCGCGCGCCGGCAAGAAGCCCTGCCCGAACTGAAGAGGAAGCAACTCGTTGTTGGAGCCGCAAAATCCAGACGCCCGGATCCCACACCAGACGCCATCTTTGTCGTTGAACGAGAATCGGCGACCTCCACTTTGGCCCGAACAGCGCAAAGGTTCCGCCACCGCCGACAAGGAAGCAGACGGCCAGAAATCGTAGTCCACACGAGGGGACAGAAAAGAGGCACCAGCCCTTCGCAAGGATGGGGCAAACTAACCTCACGACGCCTCCAAAGTCGACGACGACACCGTCGGCAGAAGGAAGTCGGAGGAGAAGAAGACCGCAGCTCTTCACGCCGGAGGGAAAACCGCCGGAGAAGAAACTCGGCCCAGCAAAAGATTCACGCAAACCTTCCTCCGCGGGGGCCGTCGCTCCGACGGCCTCACAGCAAGAAGATGCGGACATCAAAATCCGCCGCCGGAGCCAAGGAACCGTCGACGGGGAAACTAAGCAAACCTAAGCTAACCTACACCATCCATCCACTCTAGTCATGAATCTGCGTGTCCCACCTATCACACGCACTGGCTCTGTGTAGAACTCAAAGCAAAACAAAATTGATATGAATCAGGAAATCAAATGTACTGGTAGCAGTCACTCATCTTCGGCAATTGATCGAAAACAAAGGCTAGCTCATCAAAAGAGAACTTTACAATGTAAATTTAGTTCACTTTCTGCAAGTACTGTTTCCTGAAAAATTTAAAGAAACTTCATTTAGCAACATATAATTTAGGCTCTACCTTCTCCTTCGAGAATATCCAGCTATCAATAACTAAAATTATATAGTCCATTCAATATAGATAGAAGAGACAAAGGAAATCTACCGAACAATTTTTTTTCTCACATGACTTTGATTTTAAGATTTGCTATGGAACCAAAGGAAAGATCTCAAGTAACCACCGAAGAGAGAGTATATGAAACTCCGTAATCTGTTTGACAAGTCACACTACCCATTAGCTTGAGAATTTTATCCACATTCTATGCAGCTAAACAGTTTGAATGATCAAAATTGCAGTATCAATAAAAATATTGTAAGGCAGATTAATTTAGGAAATAAACAATTTTTCTCTACAAATCCACGTGAGCTTGCAAGTGGTTCAATAAAATTTAAGGGTAACCTTCTCAGTCAGTGTGCATCCTAACAGGTAACGAAAGGGTGATGAAAAGCTATTCTAAGAAGAGGGAAATAAAATATCGCTCACAGACCAAAGCACCCTGAGCCCAAGCTATGCAAATACTAACTTGAAACATGGCCAAAGTACATAGGCATACATCGAAAGTAGAATGCAATGCCATGTTTGAGCATGGCCAAAACCTGAAACATCAGGATAGCTCGAACAATGTAGGCTGCAGTACTATAGGCAAGTGAAATATTGGATCACTTGCTATATACTTTAGTGCTGTGACATTTGGGATACACTTAAGTACTATATAAATATAAGTACTATACACTCGAGTACATTTAAACTTGGTAAGCTCAATGAATAAAGTAATTTAGTTGATTTTGTCTGTGTAGGAAGCAGAGATGTTATACCGTGGGGGTGAAAATACAACAAACATTGATGATCTCAAATATTTTTTTTCCTTAAATTTAGAACAGAACCAAACAGAATATATGACTTCCTTTTTTCCATACAAAGGAAACGAGAGAGCCAGAATGTATTGAGACTTTTGCTATTCTATCACTTATCAATCAGAACATCATTGAAAAAAATAATGATTGCAAGAACAAAAAGGTCATCTAATTTGTTGTTGCTTTCTCCATTGAGACAAAAAAAAAAAATCATCTGTTTGGTTAGGACCTTCTCCAACATATGGTAATAGTCAGTAATTCAGGAGAAACGGTACAGACGGTAATCAGCCATATAAGAGGATCAATGCTAAACATATGGTAATTATCATTGGAACTCACCTGGGCAAAGTCCATGTTATTAAAGCGACATAATTACAATACTTCTAGCATAGATTGGCGAAATCACATTACATCAAGCACATGAAAGACCAAATGTGAGTATCTGCATACACAAAGTTAGAGTAAATGTTAAACCAAATTCTTACATGGCACTTCTGGATATTTGAAGCACAGCTACTAAACAGTCTAATTCCATCAGAGCAGAGTAACAAAAAGCATATATACATATATCCTAAATTACAGTTTAAATTGTTTGCATAGTATTATGAACTCAACCAACCTGCAGAGCCAAAGGTTAAAACATTGTTCTGAAATACAAACTGGTACACCTCCCTTCCTCTGTCTGGCCAATGTTTGGATTGTAAAAATAAGCGAACCAACATGATGACTGCTTGACCTGATCCAGCAATCAAAGCAAACGAAAAAAAATGGATCACCTGCTTGTATTGTTGAGCAGAACCAGGAAGACAACAGATCTGCCTTATGATGGTCTCAGATGTCAGAAAACACACAAACTCTTGTAAGCTTCATAACAAGCATATTGTACTTATTTTTAATAGCCTAGGCCTCCAAGTAAGACAATCCTCATGGAATGACCTGAAGAAAATAAAGAGCAGCTCTACTTCTGTATTCACCAAAGCATGTTTTTTATTCATCAGAGCAAATCTATGATGAACTCGTAGGTCTATTAAAGAGAACATGAACGATCGATTTCTGAATAATTGATCACATCCACAACATTCTGACACTTTTATATTAAACTTGGGGGCATCATGGACGTTTGAAGCACACGTGTATGTGAATACAGAAAATGTTTACCTATAAGAAAACTACTGCCCAAGAAGGTTTCGTACCTCTGGAGCTTTTGTGGCAATGACAGTAGCTTAGTTTACCACATAGTTTGCAACTGATACAGATTTAATTGAGAGGTTCAAAAGGCTCTGTTCTTTATGATATGTTTTTCATCCATATTCATTCTCAGTAATGTATCGTAATGTTTTCATCTGTTTCACCACTATACATTTGAAACCATATATAATAATAGCCACTGCTGAGAATGAACTTGAAAGGATTGAACTGTTTGGATGAGATAGACAGCTGTATGATAGAGCATGGTGCCATTTATGCAATGCAGGTGCCACATATTTCCAGACACAGAAATAATTTTATGTTCCTTATTGTTAATATAGCTGAATAATTTGATACCTTTCATCTAATAACGTTTCCATGCATATTAGTTTGTGCCTTACAAACTAATTATTGTGCAGGTACCAAGAGGCTTGCAAAATGTACTTCTAAGCACCGTTATTATTACAGATACTTGCGGGATTCACTGAACCATGGCTTCCTATTTATGCTGAATAAATTTACTTCTCACCATCCGCAGTACATCCTTTTTTGCAGCTAACCTCCTGCTCTCCTTTTCTCCAATGGTGACCTGAAACAAAAACATGTGCATTTGTAATGAATATCTGAAACAGTTCAAGGTGGAAATACTTTCTTTTCAGAAAAGTGGCTCCGTCTGTCAGAATAACAATATGATTTTTTTTTTCAGAACAGGGAGACCGCTAACCCAAGCATGGATATAAGTTTTGTAAAAAAAATTAGAAACTATAGATGGGCCCTGTATGTTATCTCTATGGAAATGAATATCTCTGGGAACCTAGCACCTTGCAGAATAATTCCCAGATATAATACACATAATGTAATATGTACTAAGTTATTTGGCAGATAAAGAGACCATAAGAGCAGAACCTTTTATTATTGGACCCAAGAAGTAAATCAAATTTGAGACGCTGCTTCATAAATGTAACAATACTAAATCTTTGGAACCTAGCACGTTGCAGAATAATTCCCAGATAAAATACACATAATGTAATATGTACTAAGTTATTTGGCAGATAAAGAGACCATAAGAGCAGAACCTTTTATTATTGGACCCAAGAAGTAAATCAAATTTGAGACGCTGCTTCATAAATGTAACAATACTAAATCTTGAGCAGGTTTTAGTCTACAAATAGCCTTGTGAAATTGCATGTTTTAACTGAAATAGAAATCCCTCAACAGGACTCACCCATTAAGTTCAGTCTGGGCATATTTCATAAATTTTCAGTTTGGTTTCTTTTCATCGTTGGGATAAACATTGATGGCTAAAATGTAGAATTCCAAGCAAATGCTGAACAATACCAAAGGCCAGATGTGGATACGGTACTTATCTGCAAGTACTATTTCTTGAAAAATTTAAAGAAACTTCATTTACCAACCTACAATTTAGGCTCTACCTTCTCCTTCAGGAATATCCATGTATCAATAATTAAAATTATATATTCCATTCAATATAGAAAAGAAGAGAGAAAGGAAACCTACTAAACATTTGCTTTTTTCTCACATGCCTTTCATTTTAAGGTTTGCTATGGAACGAAAGGAAAGATCTCAAGTAACCACATCTTCTCTGAAAAGAGAAGAGAGAGCATACAAAACTGCATAATCTGTTCAATAAGCCATTAACCTGAGAATTTTTATCCACATTCTATGCAGCTAAACAGTCTGAACGAAATCGAAGTATCAATAAAAATACTGTAAGTAGATAAATTTGGGAAATAAACAGTTTTTGGTCCACAAATCCACGTGAGCTTGCAAATGATTCAATAAAGTTTATAAGTATAAACACCTCAGTTACTGTGCATAATCAGTGTGCATCGTAACAGGTAAGACAAGGGTGATGAAAAGTTATTCTAAGAAGAGGGAAATAAAAATTGCTCACAGACCAAAGCACCCCAATCCCAAGCTATGCAAATACTAACCTGAAACATGACTAAAGTATATAGACATATATCAAAAGTAGAATGCAAAGCCATGGTTGAGCACGGCCAAAACCTGAAACATCAGGATAGCTCGCACAATGTAGGCTGCAGTACTATATGCAAGTGAAATACTGGATCATATGCTATATACTTTAGAGCTATAGTGCTATGCCCTTTGGGATACACTCGAGTACTATATAAGCATTATACACTCGAGCACATTTAAACCTGGTAAGCTCAATGAATAATGTAATTTAGTTGACTTTGTCTATGTAAGGAAGCAGATATACTATACTCTGGGACAAACATTGATGATCTCAAATATTTTTGTTCTTATGAACAAAGCAGAATATACCGCATCCTTTTTCCAAGCAAAGAAAATCAAAGAGCCAGAATGCATGCATTGAGACTTTTGCTACCTATCACATATGAGAACATCATTGAAAAAACATAATCATTGCAACAAAAAAAAAGGAATCCAATTTGTTACTGTTTTCTCCATTGAGACAAAAAAAAAGATCATATGTTTGGTTAGGACTTTCTTCAATGCACATTAACATTTAGATATTCAAGAGAAATGGTACAGACGGTAATCAGCCATATAAGAGGATCAATGCTAAATGTATGGTAATTATCATTGGAACTCACCTGGGCGAAGTCCATGCTATTAAAGCGACATGAAATGCAATACTTATAGCATAGATTGGCGAAACCATATTATATGAAGCACATGAAAGACCAAATGTGAGAATCTGCATACACAAAGTTAGCTAGAGTGAGTGTTAAACCAAATTCATTCATCGCACTTCTGGATTTTTAAAGGATAGCTACTAAACAGTCTGATTCCATCAGAGCTGAGTTTATGGAGGGATGAAATCTAGGTGTAACAAAAAGCATATAACCAGCAGAGCCAAAGGTTAAAACATTGTTCTGAAATACAAATTGGCGCATTTCCCTTCCTCTTTCTGCCCAATGTTTGGATTGTAAAAATTTGCACATCTTTAAACACATATACTTATTTAATTACCTCCGAGAGTCCACCACATATGGATAATAAATGCATAAGGTCTTATGCCATATCAGAATGGTGTTTTTATTGTCTAGAATTTACTGGGACGAGAATAGCTGATGGGCAGGCAATATGCATGTAAGAAAAATATTCAACCTGGGAAATGTTGAGCCTTTATCATCTGATTTGTGGATGAGAAAATTGGATGTTGGGTGCTCACTCTGAAGATGGAACCTGTCAGCTGAAATCCTAAAAAAAAAAAAGAGGCATGCCAACTATTAGAGATATCAATTTGAGTAACCATTTAATTCTTTTACTTATAATTAATATTTAGCACCATCTGGACAATTGTTCTCAAAATACAAATAGGTTCCAGCATGAGTGGTGCAACATGTGAGGGTGTGACTATTAATTTCTATTTGATTGATAATAAATCAAAATCCGCGACAATGATGTATTATGAAAAGAAATTAAGAAAGTATTGGCAACACACATCCACTAACCTAGGATGATAAGGATACCTTGTCCTGGACACGTGAGAAGCTCCAGCAGCTATTTTCTTTTCACCTCATGCAGCCACAACGCACGAGCAGGACCCAAAGCAGATCACAGAACAAAAATACCTTGGCCTAGAAGGGATCGGGCGCCCTCCTCTTGCTCACAGCCTCCCTGCCTCTAGCCAGAATCCTAGCCCCATCAAAACTTAGGAACCCTAAACCCAAACGAAAAGCTACCTGAACAACAGAGAAAGAAGGAAACAACGCAAAGTAAGAAATCCATGGATCGAAAACAGATCGGTAGAGCAAAAAAGAAAACTCGGAATCAAACACAAATCTCTCTCCTCTTTATAATATGTGACCAGGCGATTCTAAGGAAAAAAGAAGACAAAAACAAAAATCAAAAACAGGAAGAACTCACCAGGGAGGGCGCGAGATCCAGGCGGATGTTACGGTGTAGGAGGGGAGGAGGAGATTTTCTGTGACAGAGACATGGAGGAGGAAACGAAGAGAAGGAGCCGACTGCCATCTTCCATCTACCGCGCCGTCGACGTGCCGCCGTGGAGGTCCTCGAGCGCGCTTCGCCCCGCGGCCTCGCAGAGGCGCGCTCCGCCACCCCTCGAGCGCTCCGCCCGCAGCCTCCCAGCGCCGAGCTCCGCCGCTCGTCTCCGGCCCAGCCAGCAGAGCTCACCCCGTCCCGGCGCCGGATCTTGGAGGAGGAGGAAGATCGCGTGCGTCGATCGGTGTGGAAGGAGGGGAGGGGAGGGGAGGGCGAACGGCGCTCGTAGATGCCATGAATCCTCCCGGCCGCTCCGGCTGAGAAGTGGAGGGGAGGGCGAGCGGCGTCTGGAGGCGGCGGCGTGCGAGCGGCGCTGGGGAGGGAAAAGGGGAGGGGGAGCGGCGCTCGCAGGCGGCGGCTGTGCGGCGTTCTTTCTTTCTTTTCTTGTTTTCAATAGAGGCCTATCGTTTGAGAGAGAAGAAAGGATGAGGACAAGAGATATTTTCATTGCTAGTGTTGGTCACGCGAATTTTTCACCAGAGGATGTTGATACCCGATGCCTGCACTCACCCCGGATGAAGATCGTGCGGTAAAAAAATTTTGGCTGGCGTGGCCACCGGGTGCGCGATGGGCGGGGCCGCGAACTAAAGAGAGAAATTGCATACAGGATCTCTGCCAGAGATGGTTCCATCAGAACCAGTAGAAATTTTTCTGACTAATGGAGCAACGTCAGAAGCGAGAAGCGATAATCTGCATTTCGGACCATGCGTGGCCATGAAACTCCTTTTACAATAAAAATGCAATGTGCATATCTTAATCTGGGCAGTGTATTTCTGCCTTTCCACCGTGTACTTGTCAGGTCTTCTACCTGGATATCCTTTGCACACGACTTCCATGTTGGAACAATCTCTGGTTCTGAGTACAAAAATAGTAAAACAGCATTTGCGATTGAAGTCGTGCTTAAAGTGCTCAGCATCTCAAATTTTAATTACATTAATTGTATTTTATGTTAACCAAATTAGATTTTTTTCGACCTAGGGAAGAACCCCCGTGTCGCCTTTTTATTCAAAAGGCTCCACAATGGTATTTATCTTCTTCTAGGTGTTTAAGTTCACTCTGAAGACTTTTTTTTTAAAATAATAGTATTTTAATGATTAATTGCAGATCTGGGGTCCGATTAGCAAAAATTGTAGAAATGGGTGCCTGTCGGTAACTGGATGACCGACAGGCATGGTATCGGTAACTGGATGACCAATTGGTCACCGGATGACCGATAGGCGGCGTGGCAGCCGACGTGGCGCGGGACGGGAACCTGTCGGTCACCCAAATACCGATAGGTCCTATCGGACCGACACCCAGCCCCGATAGGGGCCTATCGGTCATGGGCCGACCGATAGGAACCTATCGGTCACGGGCCGACCGATAGGAGCCTATCGGTCATGGCCGACCGATAGGACCAGTCGGTCATTGGCCGACCGACAGGCACCTGTCGGCCATTGGCCACCCGATAGGCCCCTATGGTTTTTTTTTTCCCCTGCTCCCTCCTACAAAACCTTATCCTCTACCTTCTGTTTCTTTCACAGCACCCTCTCTTGCATCACAGCGACATCCACTCTTCTTCCACTCTTCTTCCACTCTTCAACAACACCGTCCATGGCAGGACCATCTAGTGAAGGTTTTCCATGGACACCACAATACATCGAAAGAGCACTGGAAGCAATCTGGCGTGTAGTGCGTGAACACCGGGATGATCCTTTTAGGGAGAACAATCTCGCACAAGCTGTCTTGATGTTAAATGCAGCAATGGCGCCGCAACATCTCACCACAAATGACCTTAGGGCCCTCTTAGAAGATCAAAGGCATTTGTATCATAGGGTTTGCGAGCTGGCAAACCACCCGTCGGTGTTAGGTTTCTCTAGCACTAGATTCAAGATAATGATGCTCCCCGATAAATATGCCTCCCACATTCAGGTACACAATATTTTTTTTTATGTTATCGGTTTATATTTCGATGCTAATTCGACTGCTTTTCTTATGTTAGGCATTTCCGGAAGACAAAGAATTGATCGACAACCCTATCCCAAACTTTTTCTATCTATTTATGTTCTTCGGTGGAGGTTGCATGCCAGGTTCACGTAGAAGGCGACATACCTCAGCCAACAGTAGTGTTTCGGAGGCATCCAACACAGGAACATCCCGTCGAAGAAACACTGCAAGCAGACGCGCTCCGCCAACGCGTGTGCAACCAAACGCCAACGACGATGAAGACGACCGGTCCTCCTTACCTCTCCCTCCCCGCCCCTCCCGGTCCTCCTCCTCCTCCCGCCTCGCCCGTCGCCCTCTCTCTCTCTCTCGCCGTCGCTCGGGACGATTCGAATGGAGGAGAGAGAGAGGGGACGGCGCGGCAGCGGATAAGATTCCGCGGCCTGTCGGTCACCGGGAGACCGACAGGCACCTATCGGGCGCTGGGCGACCGACAGGCACCTATCGGGCGCTGGGCGACCGACAGGCACCTATCGGGCGCTGGGTGACCGACAGGCACTTTCTGGACGACCGACAGGCCTGCTTGGACTACCCGATAGCCTACGTGGCAACCTGCCGAACACTAATCGGGCTCTGGATGACCGATTAGGGTCCTATCGGTCATCCAGTTACCGATACCATGCCTGTCGGTCATCCAGTTACCGACAGGCACCCATTTCTGCAATTTTTGCTAATCGGACCCCAGATCTGCAATTAATCATTAAAATACTATTATTTTAAAAAAAAAGTCCACTCTGAAACCCTTTCTGCACACGACTGCCACGCTTGTGCAGGAACCTGATCTGCTTATAGATGGCCAAATAGGCGGCCCGGCCCGGCACAGCACGGGCCCAGCTAGGCACGGCCCATCAGCTATCGGGCCAGCACGGCACGTTTGTTAAGTGGGCCGTGCCGTGGCAGCCCATGGGCAGGGGGGTCGGCCCATGGCATGACCCGACGTGTGCTAACTCGTGCCGGGCCGGCCCATTATAGGCACAATGGGCCCAGCTATAATTATAGCCCATCAAGTCTATATAATAGCATTTTAGTGTTAAAATGGTGAAAAATAATGAGAAAGTGGGGATTTGAACCTAAAACCTCATGTATTTGAAGCAAATGCCTTACCACTAGACCATGGTACCTTAGTTATACAAGTAAAAATAAAAATAAATTTAGTATTTCTTAGGCGGGCCGTGCCGTGCCGCCCAGTTGGCTGAAGCCTCAGCCCAAGCACGGCCCACCGCTTCGGGCCGTGCCGGCCTGGCAAGAATTTTCGTGGGTCGGGCCAAAATGACCGTGCTTCGTGCCCGCCCATTTGACCATCTATACCTGTCATCTCCTCAGATGTATACAACATTAACTTAATTGTCCTTACCATCTCAATATCGTCCTTGAATGCTAGAATAGTATCGTCGGCGTATTGCAGCATTGCTATTCCTTTTGGTATAAGATTGGGAACTAATCCCTCCACATTAACCAAATTAGATGCTGATGGCGATTAACTGAACTGAATCGGTGCCGAACAGTCTAAAGATAGAGATTGGGCGCTTGACAATTTGTAAGTCGTGAGGTATTTGGAGTAGGCTCGTTCAACTTCCTTGACTGTCAGAACTGTGGTGATAGTACATCCCACCAATCTTACTGGTGTCATGGAAACACTAAAATTTCTATCTCCTACATTAATCTATGAAAGAATTAGTCTCAGATGATCTATGAAAGAATTAGTCTCAGAATATATTTAGGGTAATTAGGACACACCCCCTGGTATCCTTCAGCAGTGCAGAACAATTAGTCTATGAAAGAATTAGTCTCAGCTCAAACTTCTGAATATGCACAGGATACTTACGAATAATTAACAAAGCAATGTTAATTCCTTCATCCGAACAGGCACAGATTTATAAAATGTTGCTAAGAAATACTATAAAGCGAAAGAATAATATGTAAGTAGAAACGTGACAATGCTTTAGGCAAAGAACAATCCATATAGTACGAATCATTTCATTCATGTACATAGACGTGCTCAATCGCTCACATGGATTGAGCAGGTTAGCGTTATCACAGAACATCTCATGTGAGATATACATCTATCGCTAGTCAAACAACCAAATGAAAGCAATGGGTTACTCCTTGAATCAAGGAGTACACCCAAATTGAAGCAATAGTCATCGATTAGGTAGCCTATAGTTCATATTTACACCTCCTCGTGTAAGGCGCGTGCTGCAGACAGAAGAAAGCAAAGTTAGCATTATTTCATGAAACATGAGTTGTTCAGGATTCCAGGACAAAGTGTGGGGCCATCACCAGTTCCAGTCGTTTAGTTTGTTGTTCAGCCTAGGAATCATTTGCCTCCAGCCTTCCAAGCACTTCTTGCCTCATATGAACTTGGGGTGAGTCTAATAGATGGGATACCTTTGCCTTCTTCTGTTGACTCTGGACATATGCTTCTTATCAAGAACAAAAATTCTCCCCTGATTTTGGGGGGGGGTGGGTACCTGCTCTGTCATAGTACGCTTTCTTTTCAATCTATTTCCAGTCGTATTAGCACCATCCAGCAACACTAATCTGCCGGAGGTCTCATCATCTGTGTCAACGTTACGAAGCTTTATTCAAAAGTACCATACCAATAAAAAAGAGCAACACCGACTTTGATTAAAAAAGACTCGAGTGAGCATATATTTAGGGGCAATCAGGACACACCCCCTGGTATATATCCTTCAGCAGTACGAACAATTAGGCTCAGCATTACCACAACTATAAGAAAGCCCCAAAATTAACCCTACAAGTTGGAATAGGCATGTCAACGGGTACCCGTTACCCGATACCCGACGGGAAAAACCCGCATTAGGGGACGGGCATGGGATAAATTACTCCACGGAAAGTGGGGGGGGGGTGGGGGGGGGGGGGGTGGTGGACCTGCTCTGTCATAGTACCCTTTCTTTTCAATCTATTTCCAGTCGTATTAGCACCATCCAGCAACACTAATCTGCTGGAGGTCTCATCATCTGTGTCAACGTTACGAAGCTTTATTCAAAAGTACCATATCAATAAAAAAGAGCAACACCGACTTTGATTAAAAAAGACTCGAGTGAGCATATATTTAGGGGCAATCAGGACACACCCCCTGGTATATATCCTTCAGCAGTACAGAACAATTAGGCTCAGCTGTACCACAACTATAAGAAAGCCCCAAAATTAACCCTACAAGTTGGAATAGGCATGTCAACGGGTACCCGTTACCCGATACCCGGCGGGAAAACCCCCCATTAGGGGACGGGCATGGGATAAATTTCTACTCCACGGGAAGCAAATGGGAAAACATCATTGCCCGTCGGGTATGCGGATTCGGGTGTGGGAATCTGCCCCCATCCCCGTTTCCCCGCGGGCCCCCGATTACATGGGCTTCCTCTGATTTTCTCTACGATTTCAGAATTCCATCCAGCCCAAACAACTCAAAGCTCGGCCCATGCAACCATCTCTAACCCTATGAGGCCACTGCACCCCAACAGCACATCCCCAAGACCCCACCCCAAGTCCCAGCCGCCGTCAACAGCGAGCGCGGCACTCAGCGGCGAACGAGCGAGCGGCAGCCAGGCAAGCTTGGCGCATTGCTGCTAGCGGGCGGCAGCGTGGCGAGCTCGGCGCGGGGCCGCTGGCGCGCGAGGGCGAACGGACGGCTGTGTGTCGAGCGTGGCGCACGGCGAAGAGCGGGCGGTGGTGATGCAGGGCGCGTCAGGCGGCAGCGACGAGGGGCGCAGCTTATGGCGAGCTGCAGCCGACAGCGACGCCCGACGCATGGCGCCTGCGGAGACGGGGAACCCATCGGGTACCCGATCCCCGCGCAGGGGCGGGGATGGGAAAGAATCTTTCCTCGAGAGCAGGGACGGGGACGGGGATGGGAGCTGTTTCCATCTTTCGGGGGCGGGTATGGGAGGGCATTACCCGCGGGAATTTTCCCCGCTGCCATCCCTAAGTTGGAACAAGAGGTTACCAGGGACTGCTGGTGCGTGCGGAAGCATTGGAATGTCATGCCCGATCCGTCTCATTGTCCGTGGAATAGATGCTGAAAGGATCACTGCGGAAAACAAAAGAAACATTAACCCTTGCAAGCCATATCAACAAACATTATTGTATAACTCAACCAACTACCAACTGATAAAACAAATACCTCTGGTATTAATATTTGGATATGGCACCGGCCTAGATGTGAAGATTTGGAACCCACCAGCCCCTTGCAGAATTATGACATGAGTAGCATCTTCCTGTGGATAAAGACGGCAAAATTAGCAGTCAAAGAAACTGAACAAAGAATATATTTAGGGTAATCAGGACACACCCCCTGGTATACTTCAGAAGCTCTAGTCCTAAATTCCATTGCTTCATGACCACGTCCATCTGTACTGCTAGTCGATAGTGCAAAAATAAAATGCGAAGAACATGGGATTTGCCACTCGCTTTATTCCCTGATTTGGTCAGCAGTACCAAAACAATAAGAATAACAAAAACAGGAACAATAACAGTAAAGAAAGAAAAGCTTTGATCGGGAAATGCCTGTCAAAGGTCTTCTATGAAGTGACAATAGGACCCTGCATATGTTTTCAAGCTCCCTGATCAGGGCGAAGTTAGGCTCTACACCTGCTGCAGTACAGATTAATAAATCTCAGAATGACCGCAACAATAGCACCCACAGGAAAGCCCCAAACTTAATCCTACTAGTTTTTTTTTTTGATACTTAAGGAGCTTTATTAAAGTCAACGACAGATAATGTTTACTGGGGTGCAAGATCCCCAGTTTACAAGAGCTAATGCCTCCAAGATGGGGCATTGATCATGGTGTGCCAAGTCTTGGCAGCTAGAGTTACAAGCAGTTGAGTTGTTTGTCATATAAGCTTGTTTAGCTAGGTTGTGTGCTGCTTCATTGTTCCTTCTCCTAATGTGCTGCACCTGCACGCTTCCTCCCTGTGTGGTTTGCTGTGAACTCGGCCAGCAGGGGCCTGAGTCTCCAGTGACCCGGCTGTTCACCGGAGTTGGCTCTGCCGAGCGTGTTGGCAAGGACTTGTGAGTAGGTGTAGTAGTTCACCCCCGCCGGATTGAGCACCATGTTGACTCTCGCTGCCAGGAGCAGAGCAGTAGCTTCAGCCTGGAGAACGTCATGTACCTGCGAGGCTCTGGCCTGGATATGCAGCGCCGGCTGGATGGGACCTGAAGTGGCACAGATGACTATCCCAATCCCTGCATCGACCGGAGCGGTCGGTGTCGGGTGAGGGAAAGCAGCATCAATGAAGCACTTGATGCCCTGCTGTGGTTGCGGTTCCTGCTGTTGAGGAGGGTCTTCCCGGTGTGGCTGCTGGTGGGGAGTCGTCCATTGCTTGTTGCCTTGTTTCCGCCGCCGTCGCCATGTTCACCTGCAAAACCGACCACCTTCTCCGATCGAAGCGGTGATCATTCCTTGCTGTCTAGATATGCCACAAGGTGATGATGATGTGCACTATTGCTTGGTCAGTGGATCCCGGGGGTAGCAGAGCAGCAAGCTGCGTCTGAACTCCCTGCTGACCTTGAGGCAGAGCATGTGCTCTGATGGGCATCGAGCCTGAGTACCAGACTGCACGAGCAAATGGGCAGAGGAAGAACAGATGAGCATCTGTTTCCAACTGGCCACATGTCCTGCAGTTTTGGTCAATGTGCTGTGAGAAGCCTCCAGCTCTCTGTCCTGTCGGCAGTGCCTGTCGAAGCAAGCGCCATGCAAAAGTTTTATACCTTGGCTGTAATATTTTGTTCCTCCAGATTGTGGTGATGAGGTTGAGTAAGTCAGGCGGTAGAGCCCTGCTTCCTTGCTGTGGGATGGGTGTTTGGTGTGCTGTTGCCAGCATCTTGTATGCCTCCTTGGATGTACATACTCCTTTGGCCGCCAGCTCCCAAATCAGTATGTCCTGTTTATCAGTGTGGGTTACAGGTACCTGCAAGATAGTCTGCAAAGCTTGGTGGCCAAAGATATCAATAATTTTCTATATGTCCCACGATTTGGTGCCCGGTATCCAAAGTTCATTGAACAGATTAGGAAGGGTAGGCTGCGGATTAGGATAGTGAGAAGATCATGCATTCTTTGCCATAGGGAGCACCAGGATTCGTTCCAAATATTTGTGTTACCAGCCGAGATTTGGTAGGAGCAGTTAGCCTGGAACTCTGGCTTGATCGCCAGGATAGAAGACCAAAACACCGATTTAGGTATGTTTTTGTTGGCTGTCCAGAAAGAATTGTGTGGGTAGTCGTACTTTGCTTTGATGACAGCAGCCAGAAGGGTGTCTTGGTTTGAAGCAATTCGCCAGGCAGAGTTGAGGAGGAGACTTTTGTTGACCAAAGCAAGATTTCTGATGCCTAAACCTCCCCTATTCTTGGGTTGGGTGATGTCATCCCAAGCTCTGAAGTGGAAGGGGTTAGTAGCTCCATCTTTCTGGTGACCAGCCCACCAGAAGCGCCGGATGATTGCATTGAGATTAGCAATGAATTTCTTGGTGAAGAGAACGTTTGCTATGTAGTATATCGGGATAGAAGCAAAGACTGAGTTGATGTACACCAGGCGGCCAGCATGGTTGAGCTTATTGGCTTTAAGGGTAGTTAACTTGGCTCTGAACTTGTTAATGATAAAGGAGTAAGCTTGGGCTCTAGCCGGGTGGGCCAGGATGAGAGGGTGCCCGAGATGGATAGTGGAGGTGTCAATGAGCTGACCGGGAAGATGTTGGCTATCTGGGCTTGGAGATTAGGATCCACCATCCTACTAAACATAATAGAAGATTTGGCTCAATTCGGAGTCTGGCCCGACTGGAGACAGAAGGAGTCAATGATTTGTCTGGTGGTGTTGACCTCGCTGAGGTCAGCTTTGCCACATATGATGAGATCATCTGCAAAAAGCAGGGAATGAATTGGAGGACAATTGGGACCGAGAGAAACACCTGTGAGAGCATTGTCTTGTAGAGCGTGTTGCAGTTGCAGAGACAGTTCATTAATGGCAAGGACAAAAAGGTACGGCGAGAGGGGACAACCTTGTCAGATTCCTCGTTGTGATCGAAAGCGACCATGTGCCTGCCCATTGATTAGCACAGAAAAACATGGAGCATTTATGCATGCATGGACAAGGTGAATAAAATGCCCACAAAACCCCTGACGTCGAAGAGCCTTGGCAATGAAAGGCCATTCAATTCTATCAAAAGGTTTCGCTAAATCTATTTTGAGCATAAAACCTTTGTTCTTCCAAGTACTGAGCCTAAAAGAGTGTGCAATTTCCTGAGCAAGAATGATATTCTCGTAGTAATTCTTCTACCTTTAAAAAGCATTTTGGGAAGCATGAATGTAATCAGGAAGGTGATCTTTGATTCTCTGAGCTAAAGATTTTGCAATAATTTTGTAAATGACATTGCACAAACTAATGGGTCTGAAGTCCTGGGGTACTACTAAGTGAGATTTCTTCGGAATGAGCACAATACAGGTGGCTTTGAGTTCAGGGTGTAAGTAACCTGTTTGGTAGAAGTCCTTGACAAGTGCTGTGATATCGTCTTTAATCCATGGCCATGCAGCTCGATAGAAGGCCACGTTCAGTCCATCCGGCCCCGGAGATGCTCCTTTCTTCATCTGTTTGATGAGTCCTAGAATTTCCTGCTCATCTGGTGTAGACATAGTATACTCATCTTGTATGGTTACTTCAAAATGATCATCATATATGTGACCAGTTTTAGGTAATTGAGTACGAAAAAGTTGCTGGAAATAAGTGATGAAAATATTCGCTATGTCTTCAGGTGTTGCTACTGGGTTACCATTGTGATCATTGATGAAGTTGATTCTGTTTTTTCTTGCCCTTTTGAGTATCGATTGTTGAAAGAAGTTTGTATTCCTGTCTCCTTTGGTTGCCCATTCTTTCTTGACTCTTTGTCTATGGTATTCAGCATTCTTTGTGAGCAGTTCGGCATGGTTTTGTTGCAGGGTGGCTTGAAGGCTGTAGTTTTGGTTCTGGGGTGGGAGAGCTTGTTGCTAGAGAAGGTCATGCTCTATTGTCTCAAGTTGAGTATGGATGGGCTGTTTCTTTTTGCTACAGATTTTGAGGTCGCGGCCTAGGTTTTTTAGTGCGGCGATGGAACGGTTGGTTATCGGTTTGATGCCAGCTTTGCATGGCGGTAGGAGAGAAGTCGTCCTCCAAAAGCCACCAGTTCTCAAATCTAAAGGGTTTTTTTGCTTTGGCCGAGGGAGAGTCTAAGATGGCTAGGATGGGAGTATGATCGCTGTACATCATTGGTAGGTGCATAACTGCAGTCCGAGGGAAAACTGTACACCATTCTGCATTTGCCAAACATCGATCGAGTCTTTGAAAAGTAGGATTAGTCGTGAAACGTTTATTAGACCAAGTGTAAGCAGGACCACTATAACCCAAATCAAAGAAGCCACAGTTCTTTACTAAACAATAGAAGTTTCTTATACGAGCAGCATTAGCAGGATTCGGACCACATTTCTCGGTAGCATGCATAATATCATTCAGATCACCCATACAAAAGGTGGGAATTCCAGGATTCCCCAACACAAAATCTGCTACTTCCTGCCAGATACTAGAAGTCTTAACATGATGCGGGTCCCCATACATACAAACTAGGTTATAGTACTGATTGCTAGGTTTATACACACCAGAAGCTAAGATTAAGTGATGGCTAGACTGCACTATGCACAGATCAACATCATCATGCCACATAAGCCAATGGCCACCAGACTGGCCTTCTGCTGGAACCACATGAGCATCAACGACGGAGAAGCGATTAATAAGATGAGTTCGATTGATTTTAGAGTTCCTAGTTTCTGAAACAAAAATTACCTACGCTTTAGTAGAGGCAATGATGCGGGCCAGATGAGTTACTGTCGGACTGCTAAGGCTCCGGCCCGAGCCTTGGCAGTTCCAGCTGAGATGACTCATGGCTCACCCGACGCCCTTGAGGCTGGCGCCCTAGCCTGTGAAGAAGGTCCATGAGCCGTTGTCGTATCGCCGTTGCCACCGCCGTCATGGCCCAGACTAGGCTCACCAGTCTCAGCCTGGGATGGAACGCCGGCTGCAGTGCCGGAAACGAAGTGTAGAGGTCTAGGAGGGCCAGCCATCTGCTGGAGATGGGCGTCCTGAGTGACGCCACAGCCCTCCTACGCAGGCACCTGCCCATCCTGTTGCGCCATGAGCTGCTTTCCATTTGCTTCATGTCGACAAGGGCAGGGTCGTGCTGGAGAGGAAGCTGTGATGTCGGTGGCGTGGTCGGGGGAGCCAGCTTGGCGTTGTTTCACAGTCGTGCTCGGTGGAGGCTTCAGAGGAGCCGCGGCCTTCTCGCCGGCCTGCACCACCACCTTGACGACGCCAGTGTGGATACTGACGGTGCGCACCCGCATGACACCGGCGTCGCGCGTGCCGGTCGCGGCGAAGAGGAAGGCGTCGGGGCCCTCGAGCACAGCGACGTCCGGCTGGAGCAGCAGCTCCAGCACCTTGCTGTGCATGTGCGGCAGCCGCCGGAGGTCCTTCTTGCTGGAGCCGCCATCAGTGGGCGCCGCTACTGCCTGGGGGATCCCTTTCTCAGCTGCACTTGGGGACTGCGACCAAGCAAGGTGAGGAGGAGCTGGATCCGGTGGATGTGGTTTGGGCTGGATTGATGGGATTTGTGATGGAGGCTGAGGTAACGATGGTTGTGATGGATTTTTTTTTTAATGTCACCGGGGGGGGAGAGCATCCCCACCTGAATTATATTCAAAGTGTGGCAAACCACAGATCAATGGCCTCATTTTTTAGGGAAACGAGGCGAAAACCCTACAAAGATTGTAGTAAGCCACAAATTACAACAGCAAGCCCAAAGCACAACGGGCTCATACAAGTAGAGGCGACAGAACACAAATGACTACGGAAACAACACGCAAGCCTAGTCTTGAACACAAGCTAAAAGCAACCACCATTCATCGACAAAGTGTCACTACCGAACAACATGCTTGCCTTCACCACAATGGTCATTGCACCGCCACACCACCCCTCGTAACTGCGCCGCCCCGTTGTCACCCTCCACCTTCCAACAAGGGGAGGAATCCTTAAAGGACGAAAGGGCCGCCCAACAGGGTGAGGACTAAAAGGTGGGGGTGGCACTCCGATCACTGCGAGTTGGACAACGTCGACCTCCCATACAGCTGAAGAAGTCACCTTTTTCCAGAACATCTGGTTGCGATGGATTTTCCCCCATGTTTTCCATGGATCTAGCTCTGGTTGTCAGGTGCAAAGAGATGGGGAAAACGATGGTGTGGGTGGATGCAGGAGCTAAATCAGTGGCCGCGACATGAATCGGTGGGTGGAATCCGCAAGGCACTGAAGGAGTTGCCTGTGGAGGGAGATTAATCGGTGGATTTTGGAAGAAATCGCAAGAACAGGGGATTGGGGAACGAACAGGAAGAACAGGGGCTGGAAAGAGGAGATAGCTCTGCGTCGTGGGATTGATGAGCTACGAGGAGGGATCGATACAGCACGCGGCCGACAGCCACACAGGGCGAAGTAGACTTCGGACAGATCTGAAAACGACGGCGGCGGCGGTGGCGGCGCGTGGCGGAGCCGTCGTGCGTTTCGCCTCTCCCCGTGAGAACTAGTTTTCTCTCTTATCCTACTAGTCGAACATGCAGCAATTTACCAAGCACCGCTGGTCTGTCTAGAACCTTCGGAACATGGACGTCACGCCCAATCCGAGTTACTGTCTGCGGAATAAATGCTGAAAGGATAACTGTACAATACAAAAGGAACATAAGCCTGACGACACACATCAACAATCATTATTGAATGAGTCAACCAGCTGACAAAATAAATACCTATGGTACGTATAAGTAGATATGACGCAGGCCTAGATATGAAGATTGCAATCCCTTGTGGCCCTTGAAGGATTATGATGTAAGCAGAACCTTCCTGTGGATAAAGGTGCCACAATTAGCAGTCGAAGAAACAGAACGTGAAATACATTAAGAGTCATCAGGGCACACCACCTGGTCTTGTTCAGTAGCTCTAGTCCTAAGTTCCACTGCTGCATTATGAAGAGATAGCAGATTACATTATCAATGAGAAGATACTTATTGAGAGTTTCTAATTGCACTAACATAGTGCAAAGATGTTTACATTGTTGGACCAGTCCTTGCTCCCCAATAGCCTCATAAACCTCAAGCTCTTTTCTCCCTGGGAGTGTATCTATCGACAGAAAATGCACCGCAATAAGCATGTTTGTCACAGATTGAACGAGTGATGGACTATCTACACACCTGAACGGCCAGTTCCTGAGGGCAATCCTCCACCTCCTGTTTCAATATCCATGGTGTTCCTTGATGATCTAAAGAAGTGGCCTAACAATAAAACATGTATCATTTCATATTTGTTTATTTAATTCTTATACCATTTTATGGGAAGTTCTTACCAAGAATTGTTATCACAAGAAGGAACGCTATCTCAATCATATTCAAGACAAATCCCGTTAAAGAAGAAATCTGAAGAAAACATTTTGTAAATGCATGCTCCTTGCTGCATAGAGAAAAAAAATTAAATACAATTGTACCATAATGAAATAATGCTCAGGATGCTTTTGAACTGTTATGACCAAAGTTCCAAAGTTCATAATGCAACTGGGAAAGATATTAACTGCAGTTACAATTACTTGTGATCTCTCAGTGATTCCAATCTGCAAAAAAATAGAAGGAAAAGAAGAGATTGAGTACTTGCTGATGTCCCTCCACAAGGTCAATTCAAAAGATTTAATTAGCTGAACCTACCAGTATATCAGCAATTTGAACGGCATGGCAGAAAGCCACACCTACCAAACCCAGAAATCCAGAAACAAACCTTACCACCTCCGACGGGTTTTGTTCCCAATGCATCACAAAGAATATTACCAATACAGCTATTGTGAATGAAACACCAAGTGCATATCCCTAAAAATAAAAAATTATTAGGTGCTTGACAATATTCAGAAATGTAATAGTAATGAATAACCAAAGTACCAAACTAAAATTACCTTTGTAGTAGCCCGTTTATGTGCATAGACAAGCATTAGGTATTGAAAACTTGCCATACAATGCAAAGTGTTCGACATCAACATAGCTGCATTAGGATTAACTCTCATTACGACAATGCAATACATCACCCAAAGGATACTATTGACCATTCCCGCTAACATAGCTGGTGTTCCAAATAACTTCAATGTACTCTCAAGGTTTCCTGTGCGTAAGTGGTAAAATGCTGGCAATATCTGGCAAACCAGAGGAACCATGGAAGCCAAAAATGAGTTGAACTTCGTGTAGCCCTGGTAAAAGATATTACAATGGTGAAAAATCATAATCTAAAATAGTTCAGTAAGCTCATGATCAGAGAATAGGTACAGTAACCACATGAATCAGAGAATAGGTAATCTGCACAAAATCCACTTACAATTAGGCATTACAATTGCAACTGAATCATAAGAACCACAGGCATCATAGGATCATAAGAACCACAGCTCATAATTAGAGGAACCATGGGTATTAGTGCATCAACAGTCGCAAAAATTCCACTAGAACTAATTGCTCTTTCCGTGTGTTACTATTGAAATTTTTGGATGTAGCGTTTCCGCTTTTCACAGGATCGAGTAGTGCAGTAGTAAGTAAGTACAATAATAATACATAAGTATAGCAGTAATAAACATCATCATCATCAATAATCACACTACGATGTGACGCAGTGAACAAGGGAGCTCATTTCCGAGAGCGGCGGCATCGATGTACATCCTGCAGGAGAAACCTGACCACACGCCATGTGCGCCACATAGGCCACACATAGCAACCTTTCACAAAGCCCCCGCAAGGCCGAAATCTAGCTGCTGCATCATGGCGAAACATCAGGCCCCACACGACACCCAGCCCTGCCGTTGCCCGTGGTCCCATTTTCCCCAGAGCGGCAGAATAAGGTTCGTCCCCACGATTGCTAAGCTACGTTGGTTTACTGGACCCCATAAAGACCAGCATGTGAATCAGTACGTTCAAGCTTGCTCAGCGGGCCAACAACGAACGGTCCTTAACCGACACAGATGGGGCTACCACCGTGAAGGCCCAGCCTTCTCCAATCATCCTACACAAACAATCCCCGTCCGGTCTGCGACAAACCTAAATCCTGCTAGTACAAACCAGAGTAATTCCTATCATGCGAGTGGGACCTACCACTCGTCTTCTACCGTCCGCTAGCCACTAAGCATAGCAAGTTCTAACATTACCCTAGAACCCACTACTACAAAATAGGACACAAGGTAGGATCTGGAAGGGTAGTCCTAATGTAGTTCTAAGGTTTCGCATCAACTCCTAATAAACCTAATGCACAATCAATTACTAGGCCCAATCAAGTGAGAAATAAAAATCTAAACAGGAAGGCATGCACCGGGGCTTGCCTGGCTCATGAGCTACACTAGCTGGGTCAGCTACAGGGTCAGTCTGCTGCTCCTCCTCCTGCAGCTGGAAGTACGTCCAGTAGCTCCGGAGTCGTCTCTGTCACTACATGTTATGACAAGAAATTAATGCAAGTTAGATGCAATAATAATATGGTGCAGACATGATTTAAATTTACTTAACTGGACAGTCATTTACACTGTAAGTGCAAACGATCAACTTGCATTATTTGTATTTCCTTCATTGACTCTCATTTAAGCTAATTACTTAATTTAATTCAAGTTGATTAATTAGTGCAATGAACTTCAGAAATTAGTTTAGGTCCAGAGGCATTTTTCTGGGGTGAAGTACCTCTGGAAGTAATTTACAGTGAAGTTTGATGATTTACTGCATTCTGGATTATTTATAATGATTTAAACAATGCAAAAATGATTTAAATCATAGGAAAATAATTAAACCTGATATGACAGTAGAAAAATGCTCTGTAAGTGTGTAATTAGATACTGTACAAGCATGCAAGGGTTGGTGATTTATGGAGCAACAGAGAAATTATTATGATTTAAACAATATCTGCACAAATGTATTTTTAGAGAAAACACAGAACATGTTTAATGTGATTTGACATTTTTGCTGGATAGACTGAGTTCAGGAAATCCAACAAAATTGGATTTACATTTTTTTGATGCATATTTATTTTTATATCGATTTTAGAAGAATGGGTTAAGCAAATTCGGAAAAAGAATGGAAATTGGGCGGGCCAATCAAATCCGAGCCACACGAGGGGCCACAGGACTTGGGCCACACCAGATCCGGTCGGGACCCGGTCTCACGGCGGCGCTTTGCCGGAGACGGGCGGCGCGCTCGTCGGAGTTGGGTTCCTGGCGGCGAACTGGCAAAGGGTGAACGCGAGAAGGGGCAGCGTGAGACGACGAGTTCACCTAGGGGACATGGAGCTCGCGGGGAAGGCCGGAAATGGCTCGGCGACGAGGTACTGCGGGTGCGAGATGGTCGGCGACGTCGCGGGGACGGAGCAGTGGTCGGCGACGAGCTCCGTGAGCACGGATAGCTTCACGGCAACGAGTAGAAGCCGGGCGCGGGTACGGTCGACGACGAGGAGCTTCGGAGTGCGGGGTTCACCAAGGAGCGCCGCGGGGGCTCGACGACGACGAAGGGGAAAAGTTGAACGCCGGCGAGGTGAGCTGCGAAGAAGCGCAAGGGTGAGGTCAGAGCGGTGCGCGATTCAGCGGAGCACCTCCATGCACCGGGAAACGAGCTGAGGCTCACCGGATGAGACAAATCGCTCGGCAAGGCCGACGAGCTTACACGGCCGGATTTGGGGAAGACGACGCGATTCGCGCTCTTCAGCCCGGGGAAGAAGCAATGGTGGCCATCTGGAGCTCGAGGATCACACGGCGAGGCGATTTGGAGAGAAGCTCGACCCGGAGGGGCCTCACTGCGGCGGTGCGATGGCAAGGTGGAGCACCAGCGCGGCAATGGAGGTGGCGGCTAGGGTTTGAGGTAGCGGGGAGAGCGAGCGAGGCCGAAGAAATGGAAGGAGCGACTTCTGGAGTTCGTCCGCGCACGGGATAAGGAGAGGAGCGGCGTGGGCGGCGCGGCAGAGCCGTACAACGGCGTCCACGTGGCGTGCGACCTCCGGCGGAACGAAACTGAGAGACTGACGAGTGGGTCCCACGGCATCTTTCGATTTTTCAGAATTATTCAAACTCTGATTTTCCCCAAGTTTGTGCACAAAAATTGGAGTAGCAAATGAGCTCCAAAATTCGCAAACTTGGTCCCTTTGGAAAGGTCCTGAAAAGATCTATCAACTGGCCAACATGCACATCTGGACTCCAAAGGAAATGCAAATGGCAGCTGGTCAAAGTTGGGTACTTTTTCAGCTTTGGGGATTTATTTGGGCATCCAAAAGAATTTCAAAAATCACCAAAAATTCTCCAAAATTCTCATTTGAGATGATCTATCCAGAGATAATTTTGTTGGCTCAAGTTGTTACATAAAAATTTGAGTTCTTTCATAAGCATTGGTTTGACGATTTCTTGGATTATAGATTTTGAATTTGAAATTGCTTTGGTTTGAAGTGCGGTTCAGTTCATGACGTGTGCTCTAGCTAGGTTTCAGTGACACGGGGTGTCACAGCCCTCCCCCCTTAAAAGAATCTCGTCCCGAGATTAAGGAAGAAGGAAGAACAAAAAAACGACGATCAAGTGCAAAAATTTAACCAAAACTTGAAAACTCACCTCGAAGGTAGAAAACTCGGAAAATGAGAGTGTAAGAACTCTTCTGTCTCCCACGTGGCTTCGGCCTCAGAGTGGTTGGTCCATTGCACTTTATAGAACTTAGTAGTGCTTTTTCTGGTTACTCGGTCCTTCTGATCAATGACCTGGATGGGCTGCTCGGGATAAGTAAGATCTGGCTCAAGCTGCTGAGCACTTCTTCAACTGTGATACATGGAAAACATTGTGAACCCCAGAGAGGTTGGGTGGCAACTCCAAACGATATGCCACGGGTCCACACTGCTCGGATATCCGAAACGGTCCAATGTACCTCGGAGCTAGCTTCCCTCTGATACCGAAACGACGTACACCCTTCATGGGAGAGACACGAAGGTATACGTGATCACCAACCGCAAAGACCAACGGTCGGCGTCTCCTGTCCGCATAGCTCTTCTGCCGGGACTTGGCTGCTTTCAAGTTGGACTGAATACGGTGCACGGTCTCCTCAGCCTCTGCTATCAACTTGGTCCCAAAGGTGAATCGCGCTCCAGACTCGACCCAATTAAGGGGAGTCCGACAACGACGTCCGTACAAAGCCTCAAAGGGTGCCATCTTGATGCTCTCCTGGTAGCTGTTGTTATAGGAGAACTCAGCTAGCGGCAGACATTTCTCCCAATCCTTGCTGTGAGTCAAAACACAAGCACGAAGCAAGTCCTCAAGAATCTGATTCACCCTCTCAGTCTGTCCATCTGTCTGCGGGTGATAAGTAGCACTGCGGATCAAAGTGGTGTCTAAAGAAGCATGCAACTGCTCCCAGAAACGATTAACAAACTGTGAGCCTCGATCAGAAATGATGGTCTTGGGCACTCCATGCAAACAGAGAATCCGAGAGATGTAAAGCTCAGCGTACTTCTTCACCTTGTAGCGAGTGTGCACGGGGATGAAATGAGCTGACTTGGTCAATCGATCAACCACCCAAATCGAATCATGCTTCTGAGATGTGAGAGGCAACCCAACAATGAAATTCATGCTGATATCCTCCCACTTCAAGCAGGGATGCTCAAAGGCTGAAGTAAACCTGCAGGCTTCACGTGATCTGCCTTGACCCTTCGGCAAGTGTCACACTCAGAAACATACTGTGCGACTTCCCGCTTCATACGGGTCCACCAGAAACGACCCCTCAAGTCCTGGTACATCTTGTTGCTGCCAGGGTGGATCAAAAACTTGGACCTGTGCGCCTCATCAAGAATTTTCTTGCGCAACACAAAGTCCTTCGGAACCCTAATCTGTTCCCAAACCAGAGGACTCCATCCTCATCCTCTCGGAAACACTTGACTCTGGCTTCTCCAAGCTTGAGTCTCCTGTTGAGGTGACCCACTTTAGCATCCTTCTTCTGCGCTGCCACAAGCTCATCACGCAAAGTCGGAACGAGCGATATGTTGGCCACAGAGCCATAAGGATACACTCGAACACTGGGCTCCACCTCTGCGTACTGGACAGCGATAAGGTTATTGCAATGAGCCTTGCGACTCAAAGCATCAACAACCACATTAGCCTTCCCTGGATGATAATGAATCTCCAGGTCATAGTCCTTGATCAGCTCCAACCATCTCCTCTGACGCATGTTCAGATCTGACTGAGTAAAGATATACTTGAGACTCTTGTGATCAGTATAGATATGCACCAGATTTTCCAACAGATAATGCCGCCATACTTTCAGAGCAAGTACAACAGCTGCAAGCTCAAGATCATGGGTGGGATAATGCTCTTCGTGGCGCTTAAGCTGTTGAGAGACATATGCAATCACCCTACCCTCCTGCATCAGCACACAACCAAGACCGGTACATGAAGCATCACAATACACATCAAACGGCTTGGTGACATCAGGCTGAGCTAAAACTGGAGCTGTAGTGAGAAGCTTCTTCAAATTCTAGAATGCATCCTCACACTGCGGACTCCACACAAACTTCACATTCTTCTTCAGCAACTCAGTGATGGGCTTGGAGAAATTCGGAATAAACCGACGGTAATAACCAGCCAAACCCAAGAAACTGCGAATCTGAGAGACAGAGGTAGGTGCCTTCCAATTCAGAACATCCTGCACCTTGCTTGGATCCATAGCAATGCCCTCTGCAGAGACGACATGACCAAGGAAAGGGACTTCCTTTAGCCAGAACTCACACTTGCTGAACTTAGCATACAGCTGATAGTCTCGCAGACGCTGCAACACAATACGGAGATGCTGCTCATGCTCCTCTGCAGTCTCTGAATAAATCAAGATGTCGTCAATGAAAACCACGACAAACTTGTCCAACTCTGGCATGAAAACCGAGTTCATCAGGTATATGAAATAGGCCGGTGCATTGATCAACCCGAAAGACATCACCTAATACTCATAGAGCCCATATCTAGTAGAGAAAGCAGTCTTCGGAATGTCCTCTGCACGGATCTTGATCTGATGGTACCCTGAACGAAGATCAATCTTAGAGAACACCTTGGCCTTAACCAGCTGGTCAAACAAGATATCAATGCGAGGTAGATGATACTTGTTCTTAATGGTAACCGCATTAAGTGGCCGATAGTCCACACATAGCCTAAGTGCCTGATCCTTCTTCTTCACGAACAAGGCTGGACAACCCCAAGGTGAAGAGCTAGGACGAATGAAACCCTTGTCCAAAAGCTCCTTCAGCTGAACCTTCAACTCTGCTAACTCATTAGGAGGCATCTTGTACGGTCTCCTGGATATAGGTGCTGTGCCTGGCTGCAACTCAATGCGGAACTCCACATCTACATCTGGTGGCACTGGCAAATCATCTGGGAACACATCGGGGAACTCACGCAGCACAGGTATCGCATCAAGATTCTGGCCAACCATCTGACAGCTGCCGTCTGGGCACATGGGAATGAAAGCTGAATGATCATCTTGCCATGAACTGGGGAGTCAAGACGAACAGCACAGGATGGGACATCAAGTAAAGCACCATGGAGTTTCATCCAACTCATACCAAGGATTACATCTATCCCTTGGTTCTCAAGTACTATGAGAGATGGCGAGAACACTTTTCCTTCCATCAAGAGAGGTGCTTGCCTCACCAACTGGTTGGTAACGATCTGTGCCCCAGGGGTGCGAATGGTGTATGGAGACTTCATAACACTGATCAACAGCTCATGCTTTTGCACATATGACTTACTAATGAAGTCATGGGAAGCTCCTGAATCAAAGAGGACGATAACTGGATGGCCCTTAAGTGAAAAAGTACCCGCCAACACTTGTTCACCCTCTGGAACTTCCTCCAATGCGGTATAGTTGACATGGCCTGACTTAGCTGGAGCAGCTCTTCTCCGAGAGCTCCGTCGATTTGAGGATTGACAGTGAGCTTGAGATGCCCTGCCATACGTTTCAGGAGGAGTGCAATTCTGAGCAGGCTGCTGGAAACGGGGTCGTTGGGCATACTGCTGCGCTGGAGGAGGACGATAGACTGCCAACTGTTGCTGTTGCTGCTGCTGTGGAGGATATGGAGATTGGGCTGGCGGTGGAGTGCAAGTCAACCTAGGCTTCTTAGGTACATTGCAAGAAGGTCCAATGAGAACCCTTTTCTTCTCCTCTTGGCGTCTCTGAATAGCGTCTTCCACCACAATGGCAGCGCTAAGGAGCTCATTATAGCTCCCGCCAAGATTCAAAGCCAAGGAGACTGCAACTTGGTATCGAGTCCTCTATAGAAGAACTCATTCTTCTTCTCATCTGTGTTCACATGCTCTGGAGCATACTGAGCAAGTTGGTGAAACAACTGAGAGTATTCCACCACACTCATGGTACCCTGCTTGAGATCTAGAAACTCATTACGCTTCTTCCTTATGATGCCAGGAGGAATATAGTGAGCTCTGAAGGCTTCACGGAACTCAGGCCAAGGAACTTGGTGATCAGCAGGGAGCATCGCCTGGTAGTTAGCCCACCAAGCTCCTGCAGCACCCTGAAGTTGTTGGGCTGCAAACATTGTCTTCTGCAACTCTGTGCAGTTGATCAGGCTGAACTTGGACTCAATGGTACGGAGCCAGTAGTCAGCCTCAAGTGGCTCATTAGCTTCAAAGAACACCGGTGGCTGGGTTGATAAGAACTCAGCATACGCGCTCTGTTGGGGCTGACCCCCATTAGCGGTGTTTTGCACCAACTGATGAAGCAATTCATTCTGTGCAAGAATAGCTGCCTCAAGAACAGCTGCAGGTGGTGGATCTTCCCCATTGTTTTCAGCATTAGCAGCCATGCTGCAAAATAGAAGGGGATTGCAACATTAGATCTTCCACTCTGCGTAGACCAAAATCAGCAATTACATAAGTCCAAGCTAAAAACATCAAACATTACTCCCAAAAAGCATAACCAGGCTAAATAAAAATTATAACATGGTAAAGAACTTCTGGACGGTCGTAGCAAGCAGCTACAAGCAGCCGTTCGAGCAAAAACATGAAAGCAAAAGCCTTCAATTCAACATATGGAAATCTGTCCCGACCGCAAGCAGCACTCACAAAATCGAAAACTGACACTTCTAGAGGCGTCAAAAGGACTAGGTCTGAGAAGCAAAGTTGCATAGAACTCCGAGGTCTTTCCAACGAGTGGTCAAACGCGCAAAACGGATGAAAAGAACAGAATGTAATGAATTTTGAAGTTGACAGACAGATTCTGAAAATCTGCTCGGGGCAGATTAAATTGCTGTTTTGAATGACAGATTTCGGGCTGTTAGGGACAAGATTTTTGTGGGCAACCTGAAGTAAAACTTTAGTTCATGTTGTAAGCTTTCCATAGGGGGTTTGTTTATAAATTTTGGCTTCACGATTTGAGAGTTACGTCTTCTTGAAATCGCTTAGTCAGAAAGATCTTTTAGTGAGCTGAAATTTGTTGAAGTCTTTTATATGCCATGCATGCTCGACCTACACGTCCTCACAAATAAAAAAGTGCCCAATATAGCAGGCCGTAGACAGCGGTGGCAGCTAGGTCGTACTCATGCACGTTTCTACACGATCTATCCGCAAGTTAGCGTACCTGCAAGAAAACATACATCGCCACCTCAAGCAACCTACACAGGTGACGTCCATCTATCACCCGCCGATGGACAGCATATAACAGAAGAGTAATGCATGGCTCTACCACATCTCAAATCACATCTCAACACCATCTCACCTCCTCCTATAACACCCCCCACAATCTACACGAGTCAAACTCGTAATCTCCTGAGCCATGCATGTTACTTACCTTCTTACCGGGTCGTCGGTGCGTCGTTACAGAAAAGTAAACAAACAACTCCTATTACCACCTGATAATCTAACATCCTTATACTAGGGCTTTCGTTCTTCACTCGCAACGTGGTTAGCTTTTCAAAAATAGGCTATTTATATTAAGTACTGTCCCAACACGGCTCTAATGCCAGCTGTAGCGTTTCCGCTTTTCACATGATCGAGTTGGAAGTGCCGGTGAACGGACACAACAGTACATCACATAAATAAGCACAACTGTTTACATCTTTAAGTTATTACAAGTCTCAAATGATTTAAAACACGTGAGTAGCACAGCGGAAGTCTGAAGATACAAGAAATAACTACTACTCTCGACGATACAAGGCCGCACATCGAAGCCCTGCGATGTGGACCTGCTGAGAAACTCCACCAAGCAACGACGGAAGCAAAAATGATACCTGCACAAAAACATAAAGAGCCAACCTCTGAGCAACTAATACTCAGCAAGACTTACCCGTCAACGTGGCTAACTACAGCCGACTCCTATCATGCAAAGGCTACAAAGGGTGGCTGACTCACTGGCATAGAAGAGCACTAATTCCTTGGTCCTTACTTTCAATTTTTAATTCAATTAAGTACTTAACCAATAATGCAGTGCACTTGTCTCTACAACAGATATAAACATTACATCAGACCAACAGTGCAGTAGTAAGTACAATAATAATACATAAGTATAGCAGTAATAAACATCATCATGTGACGCAGTGAACAAGGGTGCTCATTTCCGAGAGCGGCGGCATCGATGTACATCCTACAGGAGAAACCTAATCACACGCCATGTGCGCCACACAGGCCACACATAGCAACCTTTCACAAAGCCTCCGCAAGGCCGAAATCTAGCTGCTGCATCATGGCGAAACATCAGGCCCCACATAAACCCGGCCCCGCCGTAGCCCGTGGTCCCATTTTCCCCAGAGCGGCAGGATAAGGTTCGTCCCCACGATTGCTAAGCTACGTCGGTTTACTGAACCCCATAAAGACCAGCATGTGAATCAGTACGTTCAAGCTTGCTCAGCGGGGCCAAGAACGAACGGTCCTTAACCGACACAGACGGGGCTACCACCGTGAAGGCCCAGCCTTCTCCAATCATCCTTCACAAACAATCCCCGTCCGGTCTGCAACAAACCTAAATTCTGCTAGTACAATCCAAAGTAATTTCTATCTTGCGAGTGGGACCTACCACTCGTCTTCTACCGTCCGCTAGCCACTAAGCATAGCAAGTTCTAACGTTACCCTAGAACCCACTACTACAAAATAGGACACAAGGTAGGATCTCGAAGGGTAGTCCTAATGCAGTTCTAAGGTTTCACATCAACTCCTAATAAAACTAATGCACAATCAATTACTAGGCCCAATCAAGTGAGAAATAAAAATCTAAACAGGAAGGCATGCACCGGGGCTTGCCTGGCTCATGAGCTACACTAGCTGGGTCAGCTACAGGGTCAGTCTGCTGCTCCTCCTCCTGTAGCTGGAAGTACGTCCAGTAGCTCCGGAGTCGTCTCTGTCACTACACGTTATGACAAGGAATTAATGCAAGTTAGATGCAATAATAATATGGTGCAGGCATGATTTAAATTTACTTAACTGGACAGTCATTTACACTGTAAGTGCAAACGATCAACTTGCATTATTTGTATTTCCTTCATTGACTCTCATTTAAGCTAATTACTTAATTTAATTCAAGTTGATTAATTAGTGCAATGAACTTCAGAAATTAGTTTAGGTCCAGAGGCATTTTTCTGGGGTGAAGTACCTCTGGAAGTAATTTACAGTGAAGTTTGATGATTTACTGCATTCTGGATTATCTATAATGACTTAAACAATGCAGAAACGATTTAAATCATAGGAAAATAATTAAACCTGATATGACAGTAGAAAAATGCTCTGTAAGTGTGTAATTAGATACTGTACAAGCATGCAAGGGTTGGTGATTTATGGAGCAACAGAGAAATTATTATGATTTAAACAAGATCGGCACAAATGTATGTTTAGAGAAAACACAGAACTTGTTTCATGTGGTTTGACATTTTTGCTGGATAGATCTGAGTTCAGGAAATCCAACAAAATTGGATTTACATTTTTCTGATGCATACTTATTTTTATATCGATTTTAGAAGTTTCTGTGATTTTCTGGGGGTTAAGCAAATTCGGAAAACGAATGGAAATTGGGCGGGCCAATCAAATCCGAGCCACACGAGGGGCCACAGGACTTGGGCCACACCAGATCCGGTCGGGACCCGGTCTCACGGCGGCGCTTCGCCGGAGACGGGCGGCGCGCTCGTCGGAGTTGGGTTCCTGGCGGCGAACTGGCAAAGGGTGAACGCGAGAAGGGGCAGCGTGAGATGACGAGCTCACCTAGGGGACGTGGAGCTCGCGGGGAAGGCCGGAAATGGCTCGGCGACGAGGTACTGCGGGTGCGAGATGGTCGGCGACGTCGCGGGGACGGAGCAGTGGTCAGCGACGAGCTCCGTGAGCACGGATAGCTTCACGGCAACGAGTAGAAGCCAGGCGCGGGTACGGTCGACGACGAGGAGCTTCAGAGTGTGGGGTTCACCAAAGAGCGCCGCGGGGGCGCGACGATGACGAAGGGGAAAAGTTGAACGCCGGCGAGGTGGTTGCGAAGAAGCGCAAGGGTGAGGTCAGAGCGGTGCGCGATTCCGCGGAGCACCTCCATGCACCGGGAAACAAGCTGAGGCTCACCGGATGAGACAAATCGCTCGGCGAGGCCGACGAGCTTACACGGCCGGATTTGGGGAAGACGACGCGATTCGCGCTCTTCAGCCCGGGGAAGAAGCAATGGTGGCCATCTGGAGCTCGAGGATCACACGGCGAGGCGATTTGGAGAGAAGCTCGACCCGGAGGGGCCTCACTGCGGCGGTGCGATGGTGAGGTGGAGCACCAGCTCGGCAATGGAGGTGGCGGCTAGGGTTTGAGGTAGCGGGGAGAGCAAGCGAGGCCGAAGAAATGGAAGAAGCGACTTCTGGAGCTAGTCCGCGCACGGGATAAGGAGAGGAGCGGCGTGGGCGGCGCGGCGGAGCCGTACAACGGCGTCCACGCGGCGTGCGACCTCCGGCGGAACGAAACTGAGAGACTGACGAGTGGGTCCCACGGCATCTTCCGATTTTCCGGAATTATTCAAACTCTGATTTTTCCCAAGTTTGTGCACACAAATTGGAGTAGCAAATGAGCTCCAAAATACGCAAACTTGGTCTCTTTGGAAAGGTCCTGAAAAGATCTATCAACTGGCCAATATGCACATCTGGACTCCAAAGGAAATGCAAATGGCAGCTGGTCAAAGTTGGGTACTTTTTCAGCTTTGGGGATTTAATTGGGCATACAAAAACCAAAAATTCTCAAAAATTCTCATTTGAGATGATCTATCCAGAGATATTTTTGTTGGCTCAAGTTGTTACATAAAAATTTGAGTTCTTTCATAAGCATTGGTTTGACGATTTCTTGGATTGTAGATTTCGAATTTGAAATTGCTTTGGTTCGAAGTGCGGTTCAGTTCGTGAGGTGTGCTCTAGCTAGGTTTCAGTAACACGGGGTGTCACATTGGATAAATCATAGATGGCACGAATTCACGTAATCCATAGGTGGAAGTATGTCTCAAATTTGAACTACGAATTTTATTTCGGATGAAACATGTGCTCCTGTTTTAGGGTTCTGCACTACTGAGAAGTCAAAAGTGAAAAGCAACAGTTATAGTTACCAGTGTCTGTGACAGCATTTTGCAGGATTCACAACTCATTACACAAGATTTATCAGAATTTCCAAAGGGTTACTATTGTTAACAATCACAAAAACCCAGCTGCCCCCAACACAGGGAAATGAATGATTTGTCAGCGGAAGTCACAGTTCATAATTAGAGGAATCAAGAGAATTAGAGCATCAACATTCACACAAATACATACGAGAAACTATTACATACTCCCTAGTGAACTCTACAGTGAACTCAAGGGCTAGTGGTTCAGAAAAAGAAAAACGTCAGCAACATCAGTCAACAGTCAAAATTGTTAGAATCATCATGCCTCCCTTGTTTCACAAACAGCTAGTACTAAACTAGCCTATTTTCTGTCAAAAAAAAGGGGCACTACACTAGTCAACGAGACAACAAGTACCCTTGCCAAGTGAACAAGACCCAAGAGCTGAAACTCACGGGCATTCTACAGGACCTTGCCTAAAGTTTTAACGGTTGGACTTCTAAAGCTCAATAATGTCCTTGGTTCTTAATGAATGGATAAAACTCGCAATCAGGGTAATCAATGGTATCATATCATCAGTACTCACACCAATTCGAGAAATAACAGGCACCAGAGCATCAACAATCACACGGACTTTTCAGTTAAAAAAAAAAAATCACACGGACTTTTCTGTCTGTTTCGAACAGCTACAGAAGGATGAGATGTTACCTTCGGTGGCTGCGCTGCTGGAGGTGGGGCTCCGCCCGGAGTTGCTGACGAAGCCACGGGTAGCGGAGCGGAAACGTAGTTGTACGGGGTTAGGGGAACACCGTTCAGGGTAGGAGAGCCTCTGGCCGGCGGAGGCGCCCATGTGAAGATAGCAGGTACGTTCATCCCCAGGGTTTAAGCCGGAGGAGACAGGAGAGGACGCAGCGGAGGCGCCGACCGGTGAGGAGGCACCGACGAAGGTGGGCGGGGCAGAGGCGCTGATGTGAACGGCAGCGGCGGAGAAGCCGACAGGCGCCGACGAGAGGGAGAGGGCATCAGGCGCCGACGAGAGCGGCGGTGGCGGAGGCGCCAGCGAGGGATACCGGTGAGGAGGCACCGACGAGGGTGGGCGGGGGAGAGGCGCTGATGGCAGCAGGGGCGGAGGAGCCGACAAGGTGGGGCAGCAAGCAGGCGGTGACGAAGGTGCGGGCGAGGGAGCTGGCGCCGGCGCCGCCGGCCGCGGCGGCGGTGCCGACGAGGGAGGCTGCTCCCGCCCATGGCCGACGACTCGAGAGAGCCGGCCTCCCATTTGCAGTTTGAATTTTGAACGGCTGGGACCGGCTGGCTCGATGCCTTTGCTTTTGTACAGCTGCTCCCGGTGCGGCTCGCGTGAGGTCACCGTAAACCAGAGAGAAAGGCTCGTGGGACCCATTTCTGACATCGAGTTTGGGAGGGAAATGAAAGCATTTGGCCTCGTGAGGGAAAACAATTGGCGGGATTTCCTTTTAGTATTTAGAAAAAGTAATATATCGATGAATACTTCGCAGAATGAGGGAAAAATCTGTTCCTCCACTCTAATCCACTTTATAAAAGCTTATGCTTTCGTGTTTTTACTTTTGACATCCACAGTATTCCAATACGGGTAAAAACATTTTTATCCACCCATTACAATATGAAGAGAGAAGATAGATATTATCCATCCAATAATCTCAAAAGTTAACAAGCTAAAAATGACAGTATCTCCCGTTGCCTATACGGAACGAAAGCTTATTTGCCTCCCGACGAGTTTTGTTAATATGACAAAATCGACAACTCACTACACCCTAGCCATATCGAAGTGGTGAGAGTGACTTATGTAAATCTGCGCATACTAAGTGTAACTCAGTTGGCTAGATTTTGTGATGGGCGAAAGAGCATGTAGATTAGAAGTTATAAGAGTCTCAGTAGCGTTTTAGGTTTTGGGTTTGACTAAGGATGGCAATGGGTGTCCATTACCCGCAACCCGCCGGGTTTTTCTCCCATTAAAAGACGGGTTTGGGTGGAATATTATACCCATAGATCAACTAATAGGGATAAAGCTTAACCCAACGGGTGAAATGAGTTCGGAGATGGTTTGACATAATTCGAACCCGTGACCACGACCACCCGTCACCACTCATTACTCAACTATCATATCATGATTTTTATTGCATACTTATCAATGGGTGCATGCTGCATGCGTGCTCATGTGAGGAACTTTTATCAACTTGATGATTTAGGTACGAACTACTAAATAGTACTAAATTAATGATACTATATTGATGTTAATAGATGAATGATGATGCTATAAAACTGCTAAATATGTATTTGTGATAATTTTCTTTTATTTGTTCAATTATATGTCATTTTCACACATTAGATATGAATTTTAAGTTATGTTATGCCGCTGTAAAATTGAATGCTTGGCGGGTATATGGGTACCCGATGGATGGATTTCACCGGACGGGTTTGGGTTTGGGTTGAAATCTCCACCGTAACTCTTATTGGGTTATTCAGCGGGAGCTTTCTCTTCTTGCGGGGTATGGGTTATCCACCTGTTTCCATCCCTAGGTTCGACTCCTCGTGGAAGCGAATTTTTTAAAATTTAACAGCGTTGTGCTTTCCGCGGTATCGACGTGGCCATCGACAACAAGGCGGCAGTGGTGGGTTCGTCAATCTCGAGAATTTGCTTGATCAGTCCTCGAAGATGCTCATAGGGGTAGGGTTTGCATATATGCATTCATATAGGTGTGCGTGTGCGTGTGTTGTGAGTGTCTGAGTTGTACAATGTAGTCACAAAAGAAAAAAAAATTGTGATGGAATTAATCTATCCGGGTTCAAGTCTTGAACTTGCAGCGAATTTTGCATTTACGACTAATTATTCTTTCAACAGGAGGTGACATCTCTATCGACAACGAGACATATGTAGTGATTTCATGAATCTCAATATCAAGCCAGCTCAGTCTTTTGTGGACTCTTATAAGAGGAGGGTGCGCGTGTGCCTTTATAAAAATAAGTACTCATACATTTTTGTGAGTGTCTGCGTCTGTACTATGTTGTTATTTCGTAAAAAAAAGAGTTATGTAAATATGCAATAATACCATCATGACAAGCAAGGTTTCTAAAACCGGTGGAAACCGGTCCGATAATCGCGGAAACCGTGAAATCAGTCCGGTCCGGTTCCACCGGTTTGCCGTTTTGATTTTCAGTTTCCAATAATGAATTTCAATATTTTGTAATATTTAACCAGTTTTGGCCGAACTTGGCCAGTTTCGATCGATTTTTGACAAAACCGGTGAGGTTCGGTTTCCGTGGCTCGATCGGTTATTAAAACCCTAATGATAAGGAAATGCCTTTAAACACGCCGTCCTTCATTGATCCTTGGATCACGGTTTTCAATTGGATACTCCACAAGACTATGCTTGCAGTTGCAGTTCAATCACACCTCTTTGATGATGCCTCCAACTCTGTGGTCTACTTGAAGAATGCGAATATATATTTTTAAGTAAAATGCATAAATAATCACTATAATTGTCTCACGATTTTGTCTTTTTTTCTCCTCACTTCCCCACCCATCCTCGGTGGGAAGCCAACACAACACATGTAAATGCGAAAGGGTCTGTAACTTAATGATTACATGAGTCTCAGTAGTATCTCGGATTCTGGATTCGACTTCCTGTGAGAGTGAATTTTTTATGATTTATCGGTGTTGTGCTTACAGTGGTAGGCGACGTGGCCATAGACAGCGAGACGCCAATAGCGACTTTGTCAATCAGGAGAATTTGCCGGCTCAGTTTTCGAAGATACTCATAGAAATAGGGTTTAAGTATGTGCATTCATAGAAATAAGTGTGTGTGCGTTGTGAGTGTCTGAGTTGTATTATGTTATGAAAAAAAAAACACAAAGTAAACTTTTGGCTCCTTATCTTCCCACCGTATGAATCCTACGAAAATGGGGGAGGTTATCGCGCGTCCATACGCGCGATAACGGATCACGCGTCCCCTCCCTTGGGCCGCCACGTGTCCCCGACATCAATCTTCTTCCTCTCGACCGCCTCCCCCGCCCTGGCGCACCGCCGTCTCCGCAGCTCCGGCGCCGTCCCGGGCGCCGTCGCCGCCCGCCGCACCGACCCCTTCCCCGCCCACCATCACCTCCGGCGGCCGGCGGCGCTTCGCCGCCTCTCCGCGCCGCCCGCACCAGCCGCCACCGCCCGGCAAGCCACCGCCCGCCGCTAACTCGTCGCGATTTGACGCCCCCGCGGCCTACTCCGCCCACCGCCAGCCTGCCGCCCGCGGCTCCGGCGGCGCCACCGCCGCCTCGCTGTTGGTATTTCTTACACCACGAATAAATCCGCAAGCGCACGGAATACCGTTGTAGCACTTCACCCGGGAGTATTCCAAGGTATCGTATTTGTTTTCCCCAAGGAACGGAGGTATCCTGCAGCAAGGTTAGTTTTACCCAAGGACACACAAGAACGATAGTAGTGTAGGATTGAGAGGATGAATAAAGATCTAGTTATCCCTTAGGATGGTCGCACTCAAGCTCTACTTGTCTACTTCGGGCACTGGTATAGACCTGGTCTGCCAAGTCACGCCAGCCTGTAGCTCTACGACGAACCCGAACGTGGAGGATTACAAGGGACGGACAGGGCTGTCACCACCTGCCGCCTACCTCTACAAACCGTGAGGCACGCTGCAAACAAAGGTAACCTCTAGCCTAGACACCACGTCTATGCCGTCGATTACTACTCTAACCCCGGTCCTGGTACTGATTCAGAAGGCTAGAGCACTCCTTGCGGAGCGATGATCCCGCAAACAAGTATAACAAGAATAACGACTAGTAAACAATGCTCGCTAGATCAATATCACCACGAATACTAACTTATGAATAAGAACAACGAACGAACTATGAACGAACGACGAACGAAGAACGAACGACGAACGAACGAAGAACGAACGATGAACGAAGAACGAACGACGAACGAACGAAGAACGAACGATGAACTATAAATAAGATAATATCCGCCAAGGTACAAGATTTGGGCTAAGTCCTCACAAAGGGAGGACTAGCCCTCTCTTTTCCCCTGCCCTCTCCTCTACTCTACTACTATACAAGAGGCCCTTGGCCTGGATGGGAGTGGAATGACTTGTGTCTTGTGTTGTATGTTGAAAGGAGGGGGTACCCCTTTATTTATAGCCTTGGTAGGTCGGTTTGGGGGTCCTCCACCGCCTTTGGGCATTGATTGCTGGCTGAACCGACCTTGGTATGACGGTGGGAAACTTCCATAAAAAGATGAGCCTTAGAGGCTAAGGCTCTGGGTCGGCCGACCTGCCCTGTGGGGTCGGCCGACCTGCCTTTGCCGCCTCTTGCTTTCCTTCTTCTCTGGCATATCCTCTGGCATATCCTTGATTTGATTCTAGATGCTATCCTCTGAGATATTCTTTATATGATTCTGATGTGATCCTTGGATATGATTCTGATATGGATCCTCCGGAATATTCTTGATATGATTTGGGTTGATTTGGTGGGTCCATATATCTTTGCCATTATTGAGGATCTCCAGGAGAGGATATTTCTTCATGTCTCCTTGATATTGGGCTTTTGGGGAGATATCTTTATTCCGGGGAAAATCGGTGTTTCCAGAGTGGGCCTTTTATGCTTCCTTTTCCCCGTTTTCCTATGAAATGCAGCTGCACTCACAAATTCACCAAGACTCGTGGAATCCGTTAGTTTCAAGTCCTAAGTCTACCTTTGGTCTTTGGTTTGAGGGAAAAAGGTGCAGCTAGTTGACGGTTTATTTTCGGTCTAAGAGCCAACACTCGCCGCACCGCCGCCCACCGCCGGGTCGCGGCCGCCGCCCCCCGAACCCTCCCTTCTATGTCCGGCGACCGTGATGGCCCCCGGCCCCTCTCGACAACCCCGGACCCTAACCCCGCCGCCCTCCCCCACCTCCGGCGACGCGGCGGCGCCCTCGCCGCCGCGCCGCGCCGCCCGCCCTCGGCCGGCCGCTCGCCCCGCTCGCCGCCCCTCGCTATTGGGCTGGGCCACATACAGACGCGCGCTCGCGCGTCCGTACGCGCAACAGACTTATCGTACAAAAATACGCCTGGTCGGCTGTTGGGTGCCCGTGGGCTTGTTTGAGGCAGGCCCAACCCAATGGTACGTTGGATGTAAGACCAACCCGACTGTAGAGGCTTGTGTGCGGTGGCTAGCTGAACTGCATCACATGCATCCAAGCTTTTACTTTTGAGTCTCTTTTCAACCTTGTCGTCCTTGCGTTTCACGCAACGAACAATATAATCCTTCCCATTGCGAGACATCATATCACAAGAGGTAAAGCATGTTGAATCACATTTATTATGTTGAATCATATAGCAAATTACCCGTGCGTTGCAACGGGATGAAAAAACTATGATGAGTAAATAGAGATCTCCTTGTAGTTTGTGATTCTGGTAATAAGATATAGAATTTTAGCTCACTAATAATTTTGGTCTTATTATACGTTAGGTTCAAATTTAATCAAACATTCATTCATATTATTTGATTAAATTATTAGTGATAAACTATACTAATATGTGTCTAAATTAATCTAAAATATCCTGAAAATTGGGCAAAAAAGAAAATCTATTCAGGCCAATAGGCCATCATTATTCAACCCATCAAAAGTTTAGAGGGAAAGAGAAAAGAAATAGACAACTGAATTGGGCTTGAGGTAAACGTGCGGCCCAATAGCCCTTCATTAGTTGGCCCATGAAATCAACTGTCCAGCACGAATGAATGGTTGTCTTCAACCTCTGGCTGTCTCACCCGAACACCATGGCCAGCACTACTCAAGCTTCGATTGGACATGCACAGATTGATCAACCACGCCCACAAACAAGAAAAATGGAATTCTGTATGCCTCCTCCACCATCCCTCTTTATACAAACTGAAATCGTAGTATAACGGCTAGACTTTTATCTATCTACTCGCCGGCCCGTTTGCCGCTGCTATGCCTTAGAACGTGGGTAGGGTTAACAGGCGAATCATCTGGGATCCTGTTTTGGGACGTCGGAACGCCATGGAAATTGCGAGGGCTGCGGGAGCTAGACTCGGATTCGTTTTGTTTTTGACGTACAACACTCGAACTCGATTCAGTTTCCACGTACAGCAATGGTCTGAAAACTGAAATCCGAAGCTGAAAATTTGTGCCGACGACCCACTTGAGACTTAAAGATAAAGATTCGCAAAAAAAAAATATATATATAATATAATAAACAAATAAAACGAAAAAAGCGCTCAATGCCTTTCTTCGTTCAAAGTTGAAAGTTGAAACCAGCGGCTTGGGATAACCTTGATCAACATGGAAGCATGAATGCAGCAATGGCCCGGCAAGTCACTGTCGTCCTCGTGTTCTCTTTAGAAATTCTTATGCGGACTGATCTGGCACAAATGATCGAATCATATACATTTGTCCAATGCAACTTAACTAAATTGACCATCTCTCAGCGTGTATGTTACACGTATATGATCTGCAAGGCAACAATGAGCTAATGCTGAAGGTAACACAGACGTTCCTTTTACGTTCACCTTGCGATCGAGTGCAACCTACATGCTGAGAGATGAATACTGAATACTATCATCAAGTGGCTCACCTATATTATATAATACCAAAGCCAAAGCTCCCTTGCGTTGGCACGGTGAATACTGAATACTATCATCAAGGGGCTCACGTAAAACCATTCTATTATGTCGTTTGCTGATTGCAATGATCACATGCTCTCAAGAATGGAAAAGAAAGTGTAAACGTTTATTCGGAAAATTAGTCTTAATTATTATGCAAATGTTTGTTTTATGCTTAGTCCAAACGTATTAACCCGTTTATTTCCCATTGGTAATTGAATAAACACTCTTTGCGATAGGGTTTGCAGCCTAGTGGTTAGAAGAGCTCATGCGTTCGACTCCTTGTGGGAGCGAATTTTTTTAGGATTTATCGGCATTGTGTTTTCAGTGGTAGGCGACGCTCCCGTCGACAGCAAGACGCCAGTGGTGACTTCGCCAATCTTAAGAATTTGCCGACTCTTCTTCGAAGATGCTCATAAGGGTAGAGTTTGCGTACCTGTGTTCATAGGGGTGAGTATGCGTGTGTTATGAGTTGTATTGTGTGAAAAAAAACACCCTTTGTTTCGAAGCATATTAACAACTCTATCTATAAATAAATAAAAGAGCTTTTTCTTCCCCAAAAAGTTATTTATCTCGTACGCCAAATTGTTTGTTGATCACGTCCACAAATCGTACGGCAAGTGTATCCTCGTTCAGATAAATTCGCGGGACAAAATGCTATGTAACGCCATTCCATAATCGTGATCGACCATCCTGCTAATCCTGAATCCCTGGGTGCACCTCACCTTCTTAGGGCATGTTTGGAAGAGTGGTATTGTACTGAAAACTGGTGTAAAATACAGGTCGTAAAATTATACACGTGGGCCTGTAAAAAAGTGTTTGGATGACTGGTTAGCCCTCTAAATTTACCTCCGGTTTCGGCCATTACCAGTGGAAAATAAAATCGCCTCGCGAGGCAACACTAAAAATACGACGTTTATCGGGGCGCCGTCCTTGGCTCCTCGCGCGGTGCACCGCCACCATCTCTTGCCCGCTCATAGCCTCAATCTACGCTCTGTCGTCGTCACTGGCCTCGATCTACGCCCCATCGTCTTCACCGGCTTCGATCAGCGCGGCCAGCGACGATCCGGCCTCCATCTGCGCCGCTCCCGATGGCTCCAACCTCAATCTGCACAGTCAGCGTTGTCTCACACCGCCGCCATCGCTGCAAGCCTTGGTTCCTTAGTTTAGCTGAGCACCAATCAGCTACTCATCTATTTGACGGAGCTAATCTCATCGCCAAGCAGTCCTCTCGCTGAGCACCGATCAGCTACTTATCAATCTTGCTCCTCTGTTCACCAAGCAGTCCTCTTGCTTTTTCTCCCCTGAAATTTGAAGCTCTGATCTGAAATTTTGGCTCCCATTTGAGATTGGATCCAGAAATTATTCGATTTTCGTCCCCAAATCGATATCTGCTATCTGTTTTGAAATTTCAATGGGATGTTAAACGGTTGTGCAGTCATGAATTCATATATGGATTTGCGGCTACTTAATTCGCACGACTCGATCTTGCCTTACCCAAACAACATTTTACAGGTGAAAGAAATTCCGTGAATTATAAGGGTTTTGTTGTGCACAAAGAATTACAGGTGGAAACCATTTACCGGTGTGAATGTTTACATGACTTCCAAACACGCCCTTAGGGAAAAAAAACGAGTTAGCCTAAGAGCTGGAAGGGACTAATGTGCAAAAGGCACCACATACAAATTTGCCGTAACAAAACGAAAAGAGTTAGCCTAAGAGCTGGAACCGAAAAATCGAGAGAGCGAGGGAGCTACGCGTAAAGCAAATTAAACAAGTCCACAACTGACCTGACCCCCAAATCGCGAATCCTCCCCTCCACCTCTCGTTCCCCCGCCTCGCCGGCCGCCGGCGACCGCTCGCCGCCGCCATGGGCTCCGACCGCGCAGAGCTCGCGCGACTCTGCAGCGGACGGAACTGGTCCAAGGCCATCCGCCTCCTGGACTCCATCCTCGCGCGATCCCCATCCTCCATCCACGACCTTTGGTACGTTGCTCTTCCCGATCCGCTCTCTTCTGCTCCGCGGGATCTCTGATCTGGTCCACCGCTTCTGATTCTCCGACTCACGAATTCTCTCGCAGCAACCGGGCATTCTGCTACTCCCAGCTCGAGCTCCACAAGCACGTTGTCAAGGACTGCGACCGCGCGCTGGAGCTCGAACCGGCACTGCTCCAGGCCTACGTCCTCAAAGGTGCGTGTGTTCGGGGCTCCACTTTCTTGCTTATTCATCCAGCTTCTTCCCCTGCAACTTCCTTAGATGGTCCGGAGTGTGGAATTGTGTCAGCATCCCTTAGCCTATGTTTGTGTGTGAACTAATCTGTTAGATGTACTGTACGGTAGCTGTGTACTTTCGGGCTCATAAATATTGAGGAGTGCGGCTTTAATGCATAGGAATTGCTGTTTTCCGGAATAGTGCATATTTGCCTCAAGTGATTCTCTTTTTGAGCAAGGATTCCCAATGTGCATGGTAGTAGTCAGAAACGACAAACCTGGTTGTCGCTAGCGATAATTTCTCATTCATATAAGGAAAAGAGATGGATGCATTGGGAAAACTTGCTCAGTTAGGTCCACTGTTCTTATTTTACTCTTTAATATAAAGACTGAATAATACTTCCACATCAGAAAGAATGAAAATTAGCTCTCAGTCGTTCAATCAAACGTCTATTTATCATCATAACAATGGTAGTCAAGGGAGTACTCACGGTTACACCATCAGCCTCCAAGATGCACCAATGATCCATGATGCCATTTAATGAATAAGTTCTCCTTTTTGGAACAAGACATCCCTAGATACAGATCTATGATTTATCCCTTTTGATGCTGAGATTGTTGTGTACCTTATGTCACCTGTAAGTTTTACACTGCTGTTGTATTTTGTTACCAGGCAAGGCGTTGTCTGCATTAGGGAAGAAAGAAGATGCTTTGGTTGCTTGGAAGCAAGGTTATGAATTTGCTGTCCATGACACAATGGACTTGAAGCAATTGCTTGAGTTGGAAGAATTAATTTCTTCTGTTAAAATTTCTGAGGCCGCTGAGTCTGGTGACCATGTAACTGATGCATCGCCTTGTGATACCAAAGTTGTTATCTCAGAAGATCGCATCATTGACCCAGTGTCCACTATAACGACAACAGCTGATACAAAAACTGTTGTATGTGAAGAGGGCATTGGTCATTCCAAAGCCTCAGCAAATGGGGATACAAAGTTGGCAAGTGCTAATGATAAAGTGGACAATAATAAAGGTTATACCAGTCCTGCCAAAGAGAAAGACACCACAGGGACTCAAGCTCCCAAGAAAGCGCCAAAGCCAGACAAGAAAAACAAAGCAAAAGCTACTAAAGAAACAAATGGCCGAGCTGAAGGTAGGACCGAGAGGAGAAGTTCTTGTGAAAGTGAAACAATAGCACTAGATCAAACACTGTTTGCTACGAAAATCTCGAAGTCTTCAAAATCCATGTGCCTGGATTTCCGACTTTCCAGAGGAATTGCACAGGTTTGTTCCATCTGTTATGGTTTAATAGTTTCTGAAGTTGCACCATTTCAAAGTTTAATGTAGGCCAGATCCTGATTGAACATGTAAAAGCTTTCTAAGGATGTCTCTTGAATTTTAGCTTCGACTGTAGAAACCAGAAATAATCAATTAGTTGCTGCTATAAAAATAAATACTATATTGATATGTCTTTTCCATCATGGCTAATTGGTATCTTTTCAGGTAAATGAAGGAAGGTATGACCAGGCAATATCCATTTTTGATCAGGTTATGATCGATTGTCCACGATTGTTAGTCTGTTAATGTATATAATGATAAAAGGAGCCTGACAATTCACCATTGACCTTTTAGATATTGCGAGAAACTCCAACATATCCTGAGGCACTGATTGGAAGGGGCACAGCTTATGCATTTCAAAGAGAACTGGATTCTGCTATTTCTGACTTCACCAAGGTAAACTTTTGAGGGATATTACCTTATATGCTACTGGGATAAACTTTTATTCTGGATCTGCCAATGTTAAACTTTTGATATCCCCTCAATGCCACCAAGTGAAATTTTAATTTTCTCTGCCATCTCAGTGGCATATAAGGGATTCAGAATCACAAAATTATTCCCTCATTTGCTAGTGAAAATAAATTTTGAGGGGATTGAAAAATATACTCAGTGGCATTAAGGAGTATCAGATTTTATGATGGCAAATCAAATTGATGGTTCAAGTTTTCCATGATGGCACATAGGGAGTGATTCCAAATTTTCACTATCGGCACATGTTCTTTTTCTATTCCGCGAAATGATACTATGTTTGCAGGCTATACAAGCTAACCCTTCAGCTGGGGAGGCATGGAAGCGGCGGGGACAAGCCCGTGCTGCTTTAGCAGAGTTCAGTGAGGCATGCTCTCTCTCTTTCCATCTAAATGTCAAAACTAATACTTATGGAGCTGATCCAATTACATTCTGCATTTAGACATTGAGAAGAAAAGTTAAAATATGGATCATCTAGCAACCAAGTGTCAAATACTACCTCCATATTTTTTCTTGCTGATGCTGGTTGTGTCAAAATGAGTCATCTAGAAACAATATCACGTTTTCATTATTTCCTTTGCAGGCCATTGAAGATTTGACTAAAGCACTGGAATTTGAACCAAACTCACCTGATATTTTGCATGAAAGAGGTTAGACTATCTTTTGATGTAAAGAAAACTAGTTTTCATGCACCATTCATGCAATTTTATTAATAAATCTGTACAGCTATGCTGCCAGAGCATGCTGTCTACTCATTATTCTGACAGCACATATCCTTGATAATGATAGGAATTGTGAACTACAAATTCAAGGACTACAACTCTGCTCTTGAAGATCTCTCAACATGCGTTAAGCGTGACAAGAAAAACAGCTCTGCACACACTTACTTAGTAAGTAACTATTTAACAGTTGAATATTTTACTCTGCACTCGAAACATGTTCTCCACTGTCTACCTTTGAGCAGATAGAAATACATATGCACCAAGCGGTGCTTCCTTTGTGCACAATTGTCCTTTCACTAAAGCTGTACTGTTTTCCTTGTAAATTGGCTCATTTTAAGGATTAAAGCAAGGACTCACAGTTCTCCTGTATCACGAAGAGCTCTCAAACTTGTAAATTGTCCTTTTGCTGAGGCTGTATCAAGTATATCTGCTTTGTGCTCGGACCGTTTTTTACTATCTTAATGCAAGGACACAGGTCTCCTGTGTGTTCAAGGGGGAAAAATGTACATTTTGCAATTCAAAGAAGCCAGATTCAGTGTCATGATTTCCATTATCAACTGTTGTTTTTGTTTTTTTAGTTTTCATCTGGTAACTAATCATGTTTGCTTCTGAAGTCATAAATGGGATTTAAGATAATGAATTATTTGACTCCTTCGATGATTTGCACTGCTACTATTTTGTAAAATAATACCTTCTTATGTTATAGGGTCTTGCTCTTTCAGCACTTGGAGAGTACAAACGTGCTGAAGATGAGCATCTCCTTGGTATAAAATACGACGAGAGTTTCCTTGATTGCTGGGCTCACCTTGCTCAGGTATGTTGCATTTCTATGTCCATTTCTGTATTCTCTTCTTATATGTCTGTATTATGTGCGTTCTTACCTCATAAGGAAGTTACTGAAAAAAAAACTACAGAAATACATAATTCTACTTTTATGGGAGATGTACTGTTCAAGTTTATTTTACAGAAATACATAAGGTGTACTATATGAAAGTCATCTGCATATATTAACTCTATTTTCATTAAGGTTATGATTTGCATTACCCTAATTAATTTTGCGAGCTACTAAATGTCTCTTGGACTGTTGATCTCTTGATTTGTTAAATAACAAATGCTCTGTAGACAAATAGTATTGTTCAAGATATAGCAAGTGTCTGAAGTAATTTGCAGCTAACCAGTGAGGTCTCGTTTTTAGAAGTGGGGTAACATTTTTATCATGTATTCAAGTACCTTAATCGGCATTTAGCTAAGTTTAAATCTTGTATTAGACCTTTACAAGCATAAGATTTTTACTTTCTTAATAGTACACAAGAAGTAAAGTTGTTCTTAGAGTAACTGAGTTATTAACACTCTAGTTTCTTGTATTGTAGCTTTATCTTGACCTTGCTTATCCAGAAAAGTTGTTGAATTGCCTTGAGAAAGTTATTCAAATTGATTCAAGGTAAAAATATTGTTTTGTCTTCAGCATTTTACTTAACTGTATTTTGGTCTTTAAAATATTCTTTGTTGAATTGTTCAATTGGTTTGATTATTTCTAGGTTCGCAAAAGCATACCATTTACGTGGAATTCTCTACCATGGAATGGGTCGACATAGGTATCCCTTCTTGCTGATTCATTTTCCTTGTTTGTCAATCTATGATCTTATAGAGATGTCTTCTGTGGACATTAATATCTGGCACTGTCGACATCTATTTAGTTGTTTTACTTCAAATTTAAAATGTAAGATGGTCCAATGATAAAATGTGCATGACACTTCTGCCGCATGCTTAGGCCATATCTCTGCATAGTTAGTTGGTTATAATTGCAGTGACATTATTTTTCATCATCCGGAATGTTTGATATCAAAATAAGCACTTCCCTTTTTGTTTACGTACTTGTAGTTGTCCATGTTGTAGTGGTGATCGTATGATAAATATTGTTTTGAATGCGATTGCAACACTTTACTGTTTTCCTTCCATACTGTTTGGTGTTTATGCATAAGCTAAAGGGGTGCAACACTGTGCCTGGAGCACAAGTGGGATCTTATAACAGACACCACACCACCATTTCTGGTTCTGTATTTCTGCATATTTCATGATACATGTCTTGACATTTTCATTCCAACCTGAAATCTCTTAGATGACTTATAGTACATGTCTGAGCTATTCCTCCCAGATTTGATTGTTTCTGCATAGTTCTAAATATATACAGGTTTCACTGTTCGGTAACCTACTTGTCTCAAACTGGTAGCTTCCCAGGATCCTCCTTCACCTAATTTTGGTTTTGCAGGAGTGCTATTAAAGAATTATCAGTTGCTTTGACATATGAGAGTTCAAGTATAGAGTGCCTGTACTTGCGCGCCTCATGCCATCATGCAGTTGGAGATTATAAAGCTGCGGTATGCTTCCATCTGATTTGGTGAATCAGCATATGCTAATAATTCACTAGATACGATGATGATCTCGCTAAGCTATGCATTCATCATTGGTTGCATCGACATTTATATTGTTAACATGCTACTGTTCTGTTTGAGAATCCGCATTTAGTCAATGTTTTCATTTAATTTGTTTCATCATGATGTTCATAGTTTTAAATTTATTTTTCACATGAAGATCAAGGATTATGATGGTGTGCTCGATTTGGAACTTGATTCCATGGATAAATTCGTGTTGCAGTGCTTGGCATTCTACCAGGTATGGAGTTTCCCCCATTTCAATTCGTTTCGATAGACCTTGTTCATTATTTCAGAGTCAAAATCATATGTTTCCTCAAAATAAAAAAAAATAAAAAAATCAAAGCCATGCTAGAGAATGCAAAAGAATATATGCTTTCTATCCCTATCCCACTACTAAGAAAGCATCAAACCCTCTTTTCCATTCTTGAATTCTAGGGAAGGTGCTAAAGCCACAACTTACGTGAACTTGTGAGCCTGTAGAATTGCAGGATTAGATACTTGCTGTAGCCGGTGTGATTTTGCATTCCTACAAATGGTGCCAACCTTTTTTGATGTAGATAATTATATATTCTTATGCTGTTGCGGGTATAGTTGCAAGCTGTTTTCTTGCAATCACTTGCATGATCCGCCACTGACATTTGCTGGATGTGTCTCTTCTCCAGAAGCTTTTGTAAAAATGTTTTTTTTTTCTGGGTTCATCTTATCCTTCCGATGCTACTTACTAATGATGGTTCTCTTGTCTTGATTCATACTTGCAGAAGGAAATGGCTCTGTATATTGCTTCAAAGGCCAATTTAGAGTTCTCTCAGTTTAATATTGATGATGATGTTGACCCAATATTTAAGGTTAAAACTATCTTGCGTATGTGCTGCATTACTTTTGTAATTCTGAAAATTAAATAGAGCTTCTATATGGACAACAGGAATATTGGTGCAAACGACTACATCCCAAAAATGTGGCTGAAAAAGTTTATCGCCAGCCACCATTGCGAGTCTCATTGAGAAGTGGGCGCCTTAACAAGCAAGACTTTAAATTCACAAAACATCAAACGACTCTTCTTCTTGCTGCAGATTCAATTGGGAAGAAGATTCAGTATAATTGTCGTGGCTTCTTACCCAATCAACGTCAGGTATTTCTTTTGAAGCTTACATTTCTGTGTTGCCTCTTCATCTGAATTAACCATTGTTCAAATGTTTAAGAACTCTATGTAGTATATAGAAAGAGTGCTGTATTACACAACTTCAGTTCCATCCTGTATTTCATAGAATTACTTATTGATTACAATTAAGGGTGGGATAAGCGTGCACCTAAATTTTCTATGAAAATTTAATGCAAAATTATTGAAGGAGTTGACACCAGCTGATAATGATGCAAAAGAGGAACTATTGTGATATTTGTCTTTCTTTATTATACGTAACAAAGACAAAATTGTTAAAGTATTCTATTTCAGCGTTGTGGGTGACAGGCTTACCATACAGAGTTCCCTTGTTGAGAATACCTGGATTAATATGGCTTGCTGATGAAATATATAGCATTTGCACCTCATTTCTTACCTAGATGTTTCGTGAGGATTAGGGTTCAAATACATTATGTCCTGACTATATGGAAAAACTTTAAACAAACCAGGATTCCTAGTAAGTCTTTGTAACCTATCATGAGGTTCATGATATAATTGTGGTGGTTCATTTGTTGAACGGCGTTCACATTATTGCTACTGCCTGCCTCGCATATTAGTGGAAATTTAGGAAGGAGGAAGTTCTGAGCTTAATTATGCTGGTTAGTTGATGTGGAATACCAAGTTGTATATGTGCCGGCCACATCCATGTAGACATGGTCTTTCCACTAGTGAGACACTTCGCTGTTCCTTATTGGTGCCTTCTTTTTTCTGATCTAGCTACATATCTTTAGAGTTTGTGTCAGATGGCTACATTCCTGCACAGATTATTTGGTTGTTTTAGCTGGTCTTACAGTTCTCGGTTGTCATTCATGCATTTAGACACATTCTTAGTTCTGATAACTTTGCTTTACTAGAGCATTCTAGACTTCTAGTTGACAATTTCCTGCTTTAATGAATGTTTATTTTCCTTTATAGTACCGCATGGCCGGGTTGGCTGCTATTGAGATTGCTCAGAAAGTGTCCAAGGCCTGGCGTGCCCTAAGGAATCCAAAGAACATTGCAAAGTTAGTAAGGAGAAGGGATAAGCTCAACATGAGCCAGAACAGGGGAGGTTATTGTAGCACCAGCACTTTGTCTGGATCACCAACGTCCTGTCCAAACGAAGACAGGATCTCCTCTGGGATATCTCTCTCCTGGCAGGATGTCTATAACATTGCTGTTAAGTGGAGACAAATTTCTGAGCCTTGTGATCCAGTTGTTTGGGTCAATAAGCTAAGGTGAGCCAAATGCTTATAGAGGGACGAAATTGTTTTACCACATACTTACTCAACTTCTTTTCGGGTATACCAGTGAGGAGTTTAATTCTGGATTTGGGTCTCATACCCCATTGCTTCTTGGTCAAGCAAAAGTAGTTCGCTACTATCCATATTACCAAAGGTTGGAAGATGCTTGTAATGTTTTACATTTCTGTTTGGTTATTTTTAGTCACTAACAATCCTAGATTATTTCTCTTGTAGAGTTTTAGAAGCCGCAAAGACCATAATGCTTGACTTGAAGTATGCCAATAATGTGGAGGACCGTGCGATTTTTCTTACAGATATTGAAAAGTTGAAAAAGGTAACCTAACTGCTGTCTATTGAATGCTGTGAGCTTATGGTCATATCAATGTCTCTTTCATGTAGAGCGCTTCAGTTCATTTAGTTCTGATTTTAGATGTTGCCATTAATATTTTTTGAAGGGAATACAGCAAGGGAAACCCCTGTTGTGGCAGTAATGTATTAATATAGTAAACAAAAAGTAACTGTACAAGAGACAGAGCATAGCTCTCAAGGGCCTTTAGGGGGGCCCAAAGAAAATGTAAAAACACTATATGTACAAGTTGATTGTGTTGAGGAAATAGTTCTTTTCTTCTGTCATTCTGTTTGCTTGTAATGTTGCCAATAGTGATTAGTGAATACTTGTGAGAACCAATTTACATTTTGTTTCTAGCATGTTTGGGCTTGAAGAATCACCTGGTGTAGTATCTGTGTATTGCTCAATTAGATGAATTTCTTACTGTATCTCAAGGGCTAATTGCCTTCTCAATGTGTTGGTTAAGGTGCCCAGCAGTTGTTTGTTCTCATTGCAATTTTTTTTCATACCATTTGCCTGCTTCTTGTGAAACTTGTTATGTTTTGTATACTATCAATATTCTTATGAGAATTATACTCGCAGATAGAAGTTGCATCGTCATGCTCCGATTTGTTCAATGTAGTCGGCGAAACCTACTGGGTCGCTACAAGATGCGACAGTATGGCGTTTCAGGGGTAAATAACTCTTAACTTGGCTGGGTATCTGCATCTGTAATTAGTTTTTTATCAATCTTCCTACAATAAACTGCAAGTGCAGCTAAAGCACTTTGAAACAGCATTGCAGTGTCCTTCTGCTTATATCTTACACACCATGCTCTTTTTTCAGGAGGCGTCTTGAAGGAACAAGAATTACCACTCAAAACATGTAATATGTCTTGACACTTCTCTTTGCTCGCTTGCTATGCTCTGTTCATCTGTTGCTATCCTGCTTACTTGTGTCTCGGGTCCTGCAGGGGCAAAACAGGATTTGACTTTGCAATACGAACACCTTGTACTCCATCTAGATGGGAGGAGTATGACGAAGAAATGACTGCAGCCTGGGAGGTACGTTTAGACTGTTGCTTATGACCTACTGAGTTTTACCAAGAATCGGGGAAGGTCGCGGGAGGACCTTACAGACTGGTATTGTGCTATTGTGCAACACCGGATTGCTGTTGCAGTAGCCTGGTCAATCAAGTTTCTAAGATGCTCAGTACCTCAAACAGTTGCTACGATAAGAGTTGAAGTTGTAGCAGATCGCATGTGTTTATGCCTAAGATAATAATGCTTTTGCATGAGCTGAAACTAAGATGTGTGATCTGCAGGCCATCTGCGAAGCATTTTGTAGTGACACAAACCCCACACGTGACCCTGGTACGCTTGATGCTGTGAAGGACGCGATCTTGCGTATGACGTATTACTGGTAATGATTGCAACTTCTACCCTCCTTCCGTCCCTCCCAATAAAAATATTTTTTAACCAATCTGGATCATCTTGCAGGTACAACTTCATGCCTCTCTCAAGAGGTTCGGCTGTTGTTGGCTATGTGGTTCTCCTCGGTTTATTTCTGGCAGCAAACATGGATGTGACTGCCAGCATTCCAGCAGGGGTCCAAGTTGATTGGGAGGCGATGCTGTCTCCGGACCCCGACACATTTGTTAATGCGGTCAAGCCCTGGCTGTACCCGTCTATAAAAATAAGCAGGAGCTTGAAAGATTACACAGATGTGAGCTGCGCATTCAGTACAACAGGATCGGTTGTAGCGGCCCTAACTACTGTTGACCCATAGGTTCTGTTGACCCATAGGTTGAGAATGATTTGAGCTAAAGTTATAGGTCAGTTCAGTTGTTATGTGTCCTTTTTTCACTTTACCCTAGCTTTGCCTAGGTTGAAATTCTTGCAGTTTGCTTCAGTTTGTTTCCCCGAGTTGTATACAGTGTGCTGTGTTGTAACTTGGAAAATAAGATTATTCATTTTCATTGAAACAAAAGGTTTGTGTAATAAGCACCAATAATAAAAAGAAATGGTTGTTCAAATAAACATGTTATTTGGTGGGCATTGGCTGCTGATGATAGTGTTTTGGCAATAATTTTGTGCCATACTGCATGTGAATGAATGGAAATTCGATGGACATACATGGTGGGGATATCATTGCGGCCATTCTTCAGATTGAGGTAGCGAAATAATTGAAGCAAACAATCCCTCCGCAAATGATGTTGTAACATTACAGTGCACTGAGTCTTGGAAACAGAAATCTTTGGTTTTATGATTATCCTTGTACAAATCCCGAAGTGATGATACTGTATTACTGGTTTGCATAATCCAACTGAAGCTGAGCTGCCACGGTGTCAAAAGATAACCTGCTTCATGGTGCTGGCTGTCTCAAACCCGAGCTAGACCGGATCAGCACGGCTTGCGAGTTGCCTAGCGCAGGTGACATCGAAGCCCATGCTGGATGCAGCTCGAGGTGAAACAGGAACGGGGGCAGTGGAGTCCAGGACACAGCGGCACTCCGGCGGGCAGGGCAGAGTAGGGAACAGTGGGCGGTCGCAGAGACAAGTAATGGCAGCTCCTGCCATATTTCCTAATTTCTATCTAACAAACATTTCGATCCGTTTTCAGTGTACATAACGACGACGAATTCGCATCAGGAGAATCGATCAGGAGCTACTAACACAAGTTCGAAACTGTTTCCAAATTCCAAATACACTTCTTGTCCATAACGAATTCGTCTCAAACGAATTGACTGCTCATGTTTTTCCCTTTTTCTAATTTTAGAATGAAATGCACCGTGTGTCAAACTATTTGAAGATTCCCATCCAGGTCCAACAACTCTCAAAACGTACATCTAGGTCAAAGATCAATTTAAGATGCTTACTTTGTATTCAGTTGTTGATCCAATTTAATCCTTCATGTCCTTTAATCTCGTAGATGTACCGTTTCCTTCTTCCCTGTTTCGACATGTGTCCTTTTCCTTGTAGAAATTACAGTCCCTGTGCTCCTCGGAGACGTCCGATCTACCGCCCGTCATCATCTGTCCGTTCGTCCGCACTTCATTCCCAACCGTCCCCGGCAGACTCTATCACGAACGTTCCTCTCATCTCGGCTGTTTTGTCCCAGCACCGGCGGCGTTTCCCCTTGAACGCGTCGGCGGGCCAGCTTTCTCCTATGCTGGGCCGCATGCCATGATAAAGGCCCAATAAAAAATTCTTTTGCAATTTCCAGGTTTTTCTTTATTGATTCGGAAGTTCCAGTTGACTTATGTATGAAAAAGAAAAATAATCCAAACTGTCTGAGTTTCATCATAAGCTTGTCATATAAGGTTATTTATGACAAATTTCTAAGGTTTGTGACGTAATTAAGCCGTCATAAAAGGTCATAATTGTTGTAGTGACTGTGCGCAACCCAAATGCAGTAGTCCCGATTTGTACATGAGAACAAGACTGGAAATTTGCAGTGTAGGATAAAATATTTAATCTTTTTTTCAGAAAGTGCAATTGCATTAAGAAGAAGGAAGGAATTGGTGGACGATTCATAAACAAATATAATTATAATTTATGTAGTACTTTTATGATGACTGTGATGGGTAATTTGTAAACAAATGCATGTATACTTTCGGTAAGTTTTCATAATAAAAGTAATGAGTAGTTTTGTTTTCTTTTTATTTATATGGTCTTCCAAGGAACACATGTGGCGTCAAAATAACTGATTCAAATACATAATCTTTTTCTCTAAATCTGATGCCACAATTTATCAATGGAAATATACTCACATCTATTATATTACTTTTTGAGAATATTATTATAATATTAATTGATCCTTGTGTCAGTTTCATTTGGCAAAAATGCCCGTTGTATCACATTATTTAGGCTTACAATAACTGATGTGGCATCATAAACATATATTGGATATTATCTTAACATTAATGCTGATTGGTTTGAAGTTCTAGCTTTAGAGTTATTATTAACCCACATTGAACTCTAGAACTACTTGGCTTGCTTGTTCATATAGCTCTAGAATGACTATTGGTACCGGTCGTTTTGGATCTAAAACTAAACACTTGATCTAAATTTCTAATTTTATTTTCAATGAAAAATTTAGACTTTTGTTAATGTTGTGCAAATTTGCACGTTATCTGCATATGCCTTAAAATGTTATTTACGAGTTAAACTATCATACAATATACATCTTTTATGACCCCATTTGCTTGCAACATAGCTCTTGTGCCAACATTTAAGATCTTTTGCACAAGATTAGGAAATAGATTCCAATTTATGATACATCCTCCACAAGGTAACTAATGGATTCGCATGTAAACTATTGTGGCTTACTAACTCGAGCACTTCAACAGTTTGAGATAACTTGCAGGTCCAAAGCACTGTCACATACACAGGATTGGGTGACAAGTTGGATATGACGCGCTACAATATATTTTGCAAATCAATTTTGAGAGTGCTGTTGTGCAAGTTAGATTTTATACGGGAGCATAGAAACTACTATAATATATTAGGTTATAATTTTTGTTACATTACTACCACATGGCATATTGTACCCTCTGTTTTGCATAAATATCCTCTCTCTCTCTCTCTCTCTCTCTCTCTCTCTCTCTCTCTCTCTCTCTCTCTCTCTCTCTCTCTCTCTCTCTCTCTCTCTCTCTCTCTCTCTCTTAAAATATTGTATTATTCAAAGAAACTTACAAGTTACAACATACGTATAGCATCCCATATTTGGATTGTATATCATCCCATGTATCAAACCAAACAACATAATCTACTTGTAACACGCCATCCAGGAAATGATTGTCCATCCAATGCAATTCTGTTCCAGTCGACTTTACTGATAGGTCATGCACTAATAATGGTGTCATATATGCTTCAGAAATGCATTGAAAACTATAATAGACCATATAAGAGCTTTTGAACTGCAGTTGATTATATACCTTTAAAATAGTTTTTTTTAAAAAAAGGCATGTCCAATGAATTAAGTAAATTTTGTTTACAAGCTAGGACAATTCCCCTTCAAAATTGCGACACATCTAATAGTCATGGCAACGTTTGGATTAAGTCATGAAACTTTGTTTGGAGTGTAAAAGGCGAGCATAAAAAGAGGGGAAATCTTCTTTCCCAGTAATTTTATCGAATGGAGCTTTCACATTGGAAGGATCCAGTAAATTTGTAAAAATAAAACTCTTCCTTGGTCTTCCTTACACTCTCTGACTGACATCTTTTCCTCACCCCCCCCCCCCCCCCCCCCCCCCCCCCCTCCATCTATCTTTTCTTTCACGAAATTGTTTGTAGCACACTTGGTTTGCAGTTTTAGCTACCTGGCTCACATCACAAAATTAAATTTTAGCTCCAACAAACTGAAAAAAAATATGGTTTTCGTCTTTAGGACACTAAAAGGGAAGAAAGAAAAATATCACGTTTTGTTATCTCACGAATGAAATACATTACAACTTAAAAATTTGCATAAAATGTGCGTGTGACATTCTCTATCATATGTTTTTATAATATTTTTCAATACATAGGAAACCTTTTCAATATGAAAATATTTCTATTCACGCCAAACTATGCATACAATTGAAAAGTATTTTACAAAAAGCATATGTAGGGAGGATGGAGCAATGATTCTTTGAAAACTTTTATTTTCATTGTATTTTGTATATTGAGATAAAACAGTTTAAAATAATATTTCCTCCTCTTTTATTTATATCTTTTTGATGAATTTTCTCCTCCTATCTATTGTGTCCTATTGCCAAAAATCATAATTTTTCAGTGCACAGGAGATAAAATCGATTTCTGTAATATGAGTCAGCTAGAACCACAGATGAGAGGTGTGCTACTCGCCTTTTTTTCGTTCCCCTTTCTTTTATTGCGATCTTGAGAAATAAATCATTAAGGTAGAGGAAGTAACGTCACTGTATCAATGTTTTTGAAATTTAAATAATGTTGCGTTCGTATGTTTAGGTTTAAATGTAGGATCAATAAGAGTCGACATTCAACGCATAATAATCCCGGTGGCGTGAATTATGAGCGAAGGCGACGTGTGCAACCGGAAGCGCGACGAGGTCAGGGAGATGGGCTACTGCACGCACGTGGCGACTGGCGCCGACCACGGCCGCCGGCAAGATCGAGCGTCCAAGATCACCGGCGACGACGGCCGGCGACGTCACGGTTAACTCGATCGGACGCTCATGTACGTCGACGATTGTTGCGCATGGACATGTGCGTGTTGGTGTGAACTTCACGGTGAGCCTGAGTTGGAACGCTAGCGAGAGGCGAAGCACGCACAAGGAAATGGGTCTCGGCAACTCCCGTTATGAGAGGCCAGGAGCCCTTTCCTGATCTATTGATCGGTTTCTCGATAGCAGAAATAATAGTTTTGATCGCATGGGCTAGTTATCTGGTTTCGCAAACTGTGTGTTGATGCAGCTCGATCTGTTACAGAAATGAAAGTTTTTAACTGTTTCAACATAGAAAATATCCCCACAAAAAAAAAGAGAACATAATAACTGGGTACTACAAAGCTAGGTTAAAACATGTTCCAATATTTGGGAGAAGAATCCATTTAACCACAAGAAATGTGAGGGAGATAGCTCATGTTATACTCAGATGTTTGTCTGAACACAAGATCAGTCCAAACTTCTACCAAATCATGCTGGATCAGCAAGTGTTTTGAAGATGCTACTGTTTCAGTAGCAATACTGGCTACTGTTTTTCTCATAGCTACAACAGTGGAGGTTACACTATTTCCCTTCTATTACTAATAATACTACAGGCTCACGGTACTTGGGTTTCTCAATTTGTCACGGCTAGTTTGCCATTTGCTTCTGTCTCAGTGCCCTCCAACCGATATCACGCCTGACGAACCCTTCTGGCCAATCAACTGCATCGACTGCGTCATATGCCCTTGCCCTTGCTTCTTCAATGTCCTTGCCCTTTGCCGTGACACCAAGAACTCTGCCTCCAACAGCTACAAGGTTGCCACCTCCATCCAATGCTGTCCCAGCGTGGAATATCTTGACAGCTGGAGAAACCTGCTCAGCCTTGTCGAGATTTCTGATCACAGTCCCCTTCTTATAAGAACCAGGATATCCTTGGCTTGCCATCACAACCACCATTGCCATTTCAGGTGACCAAGTCAGTGAAGCCTTACCTAGTTCTCCTCTGCATGCGTATAGCAGAACCTGTGCCAAATCAGATTCTAATCGCATCATCAGAACCTGTGAGGACAGGAAATATATCAGTAGAGGAAGGTATATAGTCAGAATTTGAAGGAAAACTATTGACTGGCTAACTAGATACCTTATACATGTATAAAACAGTACAAGATCTTATGACAGCATGATGCTGGATGTACTAGATATCACAACGAAATTCATTGAAAATGTTTTCATTGTGCTATCAATAAGACATTTAGTAAAAAGGTCGTGAATCAATAGATTTGAATAGGTAAAGAAAAGAAACTATTTTTCAGGACACATGTTGGACAAATTCAGACTCCATACGTGCTTTATACGTTTTTGTTATGAAGTCTCAAGTCTAAACCACATTTATTTTGATATGGTATTAAAATGTAAGGACATGGATTTCGTATCCCAGGGTTTCTGCGACCCTATTTGCAAAGTCAATAATGGAACAGTGCTAGGTTCGTGTTGGAGACATCCCCACATGTCCCATTACTAGAACTTACATATTCTATGAACCATTTATTTGGAAGAGAATTTAATAGGACAGCGGTGTTTATGCCCTATTAGTCTGTTGAAATAAATCGTAGAAGGTTCTGGTTTACAGATAGAGGAAAACTAACCTGACATTCTGGATCACCAAATCTTACATTGTACTCAATAAGCTTAGGCAGCCCAGATTTCTTCTCGATCATCAACCCAGCATATAATACACCAACAAACTTGCAACCTTCCGCAGCCATACCTTTAACAGTGGGAATAATTATACTTTCCATAACTATGTCCTTCATCTCTTTTGTCACTATAGGTGCAGGGGAGTATGCACCCATGCCACCAGTATTTGGGCCAACATCACCATCACCAACTCTTTTGTGATCTTGTGCTGATTCAAGCGGCAAAGCATTTTCACCATCTACTAATGCAAAAAAAGAAGCTTCTTCACCCTCTAAAAATTCTTCAATGATAACTCGAGAACCAGCAGAACCAAATGAGCCTTGAACCAGCATAGAATCTATGGCTTCAAATGCCTCATCCAAAGTCGTTGCAACGACCACACCCTTTCCAGCAGCTAGCCCATCAGCTTTAACAACAATAGGAGCTCCTTGTCGTTGGACATACTGTTTAGCTTCTGCAGCATCCCTGAATGTACAATACTGCAAAAGAATATCATTGTCAGTATGGTGAAACGAATCTGAATCGTTAATAGTTGGAAACAAAGTGGGTAATTTTTTTTTCTCTGTTCTTCCTTTGGCGCTAATTTTAGACTGCCCCTATTTTAAAGATAATATGCAGGAGTCAAGATAACTGCATATGTTTGCATTAAATTAGAGTTAATACATGAGAACAAGCAAATGAAAACAAGAACTGAAGAAAAACAAATACAAAGAAAAAAAGTTGTTCAATATGAAGTTCTGAAGCATGGAGACTATATAGTCACCTTTCGCAGGATGGATTTTCCTTCACTGCTTTTCACAGCAGCATGATGAATTAAAAATTAATCTAACTTCAGGGAAGCTTTAGGAGTTACGAACGATCAGGAAAAATGCTGAAGTTATGTCTATACCCAATGGAAGCTTGTCTGTGCGGTTTACTGAATGTGTCTGTTACTACTACAATCAGTTCCAATAATGGTTCGCATGGCCAAAAACTATCTCCAAAGAACAGATATTTATTCAGGCTTATTTAAGATTATGCCTGGAATATTTAAATGGTTCCTCTTCTATTAAAACACGGATCAATAATGTGCAGGAGCCTCCCATAAACAAAACCCCATAATCCTCGCAGGATTATAGGGCTGAGAGTCAACATGAATGCAAAAGAGGGTACCTTAGCTGTCGGAATATTATACTTATCACACAACTTCTTCATGAAGTCTTTTGATCCTTCTAATGCTGCAGCTTCTGAAGAAGGACCAAATGATGGTATCCCAGCTTTGCAAGGTTATTCGAAAGACCCGCCACAAGAGGCGCTTCAGGACCCACTACAACCATTCCAACTCCCTTCTTACGGCAGAATGATATGACGGCATTGCTGTCGGTGATGTCCAAGTCTGAAATACACGTTGCATCCCCGGACTGGGAGATACCAGCATTACCAGGGGCACACAGGACTGAACTGCAAGATGGGGAGCGCTTCAAGGCGTAACAAAGAGCGTGCTCCCTTCCTCCACCACCAATGACCAATACGGTTATCTTCTCATCTGAAACATGACAGAACAATATGAACCAGCTTGATTGTGAATTTTCTTTTACATGTAGAACATTTTAATCTAAGAGCACAGATTTCTTTCCTAAGAAAATAAGAGAGCAAATTGTACAAAATTCCCAGAGTAATTTACCAGAAGCAATGCCCGCATGGGTTGCGGAAGCTTTCAAGCTCGAGGGCCACCTTACCGAAGCAGCTTGGCAATGGGATGCGACATGCCGAATCGCAACGGAAGAGGAATCTGTGCTCCACCCCTGAGAAAATGGGTAGGATACCGAGGACTTGCAGCTGCCGCACGACTGATTGCTGGTGCCGCGCCTTGCAGCAAGCTTGAGAGGGCCTCTGATAGTGAAAGCAGCGCACGCCATGGCAGGGGCAGACTACGCCGGGGGTTAAGCTCAACCCCAAGCTCCCGCACCTCGATTGAGCACCAAGAATCTTCAGCTAAAGCAAAAGAACAAAGTGAGAAAGATGTGGAATTTACCAGAGGCGGACCGAGCAATAGTGCGAGGTAGGGCGGTCGCCAGCAGAGCAGATAAATCCCTCTCCTCCGAGAGATGAAAATTCCCCTCCCAATCCCCATGTCATCCCTGATTGGTATGAAATCTTCAGGATCGATCCATCACCACTACGTCCAGCCTAAATGTCAACTACAAAAGGAAGGGGGAGGATTTTCTAGAGGATGGCGAGGGAGATCTCGTTTCTCACCTTGGGCGTGGAAGCCGCCGGCGTGCTGGTCTCGCTCGACCCCTCGACCAAGAGGAACTGGGAGGGAGAAAGAACGAGCCGCCTCTGTTGTCGATGTAAGAAGGAGGTCTCGGTCTCGGCCTGGGCCCTGGGCGGCTCGGCCTGGTTGTGTTCGCTCTGGGCACGGAGTGGAGCCAGTTATGTTAGAGGGATGGAGTCACTAGAATTTTTTAGTTTGCAGAAAATACCTCTCGTTTTTTTTTTGACTGGGTGGACCCCACCCTTCGCTCACGCCATGCTGACGCGAGCGACGCACACAGGCGCCAGGACCAGCGCGGCATGGCAGCTGGCCAGGTGCGGGAACGGGGGCTCGAACCCCCGCCGGTAAGACGCACTCCTGGCCCGTCCGCAAACCTCTCGTTTTTGTACTCCCTCCGTTTTTTAATTGATGTTGCCGTTGACTTTTTGAGTTACGTTTGACCCTTCGTCTTATTTAAAATATTAGCTCAAATATACAAAATTACAAGTTATGTTTCAAATTTCACTAGTGATAAAACAAGTTATAACAAAATATTTGATAATTTTTAAACTTTTTGAATAAGACGAGCGGTCAAACGTAACTTAAAAAGTCAACGGCGACATCATTTTAAGAATGGAGGGAGTAATCAAGACCTGCCTAATTCAGGTGAATAAGAACCAGTGAATGCATATTAAGATGCATATGCCTTCTTGTCCTATCAAAGCATAACTATAAGCAGGTAGTTCCTTTGAGGACTCTGATTCTGTTGTTGACAAGCAGCCGGATACAAGAATATCACAGGTATTAAAAAAAATGAACCTCCAAATACGTCATTATATGATAAGTATCGGCACAAGCATCACTATTGAGAGTATATGATACTTCACCGTCAAGCCTCTACTCCCAACTAATCTTAACAACATAATCTACTATATTATTATTATTATCTATTGTAAACTTAACTACATACATTACATTACTGCAATAGACAGTAACAACAGAATGTCAGTATCCTGTATCCTTGAAGCTTCATTTCAGCTGCCATCACGGGTCACCAGTAATCCCCACAGGTGCAGGACCCATCGACGAAATGGTGGAACCTGTTTCTGTCCCTGAACACGATTTTCCTTCCAGTGATCTTCGATATCAGCTTCAGCACCGCGTGGCAGTCAGAACACGCGCGAAGGTTCTTGACAATCTTGATCGTCGCTCCAGGAGGCGTGCTTATTAGCCCGAATGAAATGGCGAGCTTCTCACTGTGGACTGCTAGGGCCTTCTCCTTCGTCGCGTCATCCAGATCGTGCAGAACCAGCTCAGTCTGCGGGACATGCCCATGCTCCTTGACAAGGTCATTGATCTCTTCTAGCTTGGCGTAAATTTCTTCGGTGTGGGGGTGGCTCATGTCCCCAGCAACAAACTCGAACACCTGGCGCCCGATCTCGATCGAACTGCACCCAGGCTCCTTCTGGATGCCGCTGGCCTTCATCATCGACCGCACCCTCCCCACTTCTTGCCAGTTACCAACAGCAGCATAGATGTTCGACAGGAGAATGTACATCCCAGAGTTGGCGAGCCCATTGGCAACCAGATAGTCAGCAATCCGCTGGCCTAACGCCATGTTCTTGTGAAGCCTGCATGCAGCAAGCAGTGACAGCCACAATACAGCATCAGGCTTGATCTCCATGCTCTGGACAAGATCGAATGCTTCTTCTATGAGCCCCGCTCGACCAAGAAGGTCAACCATGCAACCATAGTGCTCAATCTTGGGTACAATGCCATACTCCCGCTCCATTGACTCGAAGAACTTACGGCCCTCATCAACTAGCCCGGAGTGACTGCACGCGTTGAGCAAACCAATGAAGGTGATATCAGTCGGCCAGAGGCCCTGTGCCCGCAACTGTGTGAACATCTCCAGTGCCTCTCTGCTATGCCCATGCATTGCATATCCATGAATCATGGAGTTCCAAACAACAATATCTTTGTCACTGAGGCCATCAAACACAGCAACGGCATCCTCCAAGCTCCCACACTTGTAGTACATGTCAATGAGCGCAGTGCCGACTCTGGCATTGAGACGAACGCGGGGGCTGTTCTTCACATAAGAATGAAGCCACTTCCCGGACTCTGCCATTCCGAGCTGTGCCACTGCAGAGAGCGCTAGCACCACTGACACTTCATCAGGCTCGACACCTGAGCTCAGCATCCGCCGGAACAGCCGGAGCGCCTCGTTGGGCCTCCCGTGCTGCGTGTACCCGTCGATCATGGCGTTCCAGCAGATGAAGTCCTTGCTGGGCAACCCGTCGAACAGCCTGCGCGCGTCGTCCAGCGCGCCCATCTTGGAGTAGCAGGTGAGCATGGCCGTGACGGACACGACGTGCGGGTCCGGCTGCATCTCGTCGAAGAGGTCGCGCGCGGCGGCTGCGTCCCCCGCCCGCGCGTACATGCCGAGGAGCGCGGTGGCGACGTAGCTGTCGGCGGCGAGCGCCAGCTTGAAGGCGTAGCCGTGCAGGGCGCGGCCGACGGGCGCGAGGCCGGCGCCGCAGGCCGGGAGGGAGGCGGAGAGGGTGTGCGCGGTGGGGAGCACGCCGTGGGAGAGCATCTCGGAGAGGAGCGCGAGCGCGGCGAGGTGGAGGCCGCGGGAGGAGTGCGCGTGGATGGCGGAGGTGTAGAAGACGGCGGTCGGGTCGGGCGTGCGGCGGAGGAGCGCGACGGCGAGGTCGAGGCGGCCGGACGCGGCGTACGCGCGCTGGAGGCGGAAGGCGACGGCGCGGTCCTGGTCGACGCCGGCGCGCACCGCCGCGGCGTGGAGTTCGGAGGCGCGGCGCGCGGAAGCGCAGCCCGTGAGGAGCGCCGCCGCGTGGTCGGCCGTGAGGGCGCCACGCTGGCCGCCGGTGTGGTGGCTGGTCGGGGCGGGGGAGGGGAGGACGGCGGCTGCGGCGGCGGACATGGGAAGCCGAGGGGAGTGAGCTTCCTTATCTTGGCGGAGCAGTCGCCAGTCGCACGTGGTATTGGTGGAAGGCGCCAAATGGCAAATACGACTGTGAGATTGTCAATTCAGACCAGGCCTGGGAACACGAAATATCGTAGCTATATTTTGTTTAATTTTCCACAAAATTATTGAAAGCGGGAGGAGGGTTGACATGCACACTCTGAAAATTCCGCCCTTTTCTAGGCCCATTGCCGCGCTCAGAAGTTCTGAACACTTCCACATTCTTTGGTCATACTCATACACTTGTCTTTCAAAATCCTGGCACTGCTTAATGAAGTCATTCAAAATCCTGACACTATTCCACACATGACTTATCTGTGGACGACACACAGGAAATTAGGAAAAGGCCACGCGTTTCAGGCAAGCCGACAGTTCAATCCCAAGATTCCAACTATACGTCATAATGCAAACATGGACGCAAACGCATGATGCATCCCGCATGCCAAAAACTAGGCACAATAACAGAGCATATTGGGTAATCAGCGGCAAAAGAACCAACTGCAATACATCACAAAAATGGGCCTGCTTCACCATCAACCTTGACAACACAGCACAACTGAACCAAACTAGGCTCAGAGGCGCGCTCCGCCGCGCGGGGTTGGGATTAACGGCCGGCGTAACCGTGCTTTTGCGTTTGTTTAGTCGTTTTCCTGTTGTGTCGCTTTGCTGTTTGGTTGTCGCGGCGCGGTGGTGGACCGGGTCCGTCGGGAGAAACGCACGGGTCCTTGAGTTTTGGTGTGTTCGGAGTTTTGTTTTTTTGGCGGGGCATGGCGATTAAGTTGATCTCTGTTTCGGCGATCAGTTCCTGTTACGTGTAGACCTGCGTCGGTGCTTTGTTGGTGACCCGTGGGCGTCTATACTGTCAAGGTAATGTGATGAGTGCCATATGCGAACGTGCCTGAGATGGCATGAAATGTTTAGGCGGAGCACAAAGAAGGTAATATGGCAAGCAGTGTGGACACGAAACCTGGGAGACCATACAGGTTCTATTAAACAGCAGACCCGACTGGCAGTCAAGGTTCCTTCATTACATCTAAAGTGGTTGAAAGAGTCATAATGCATTCAGTCTGTACACACACACGCATATTGGCTTCAGCGGGTTTAAGGATTTTTTCATCAAAGCTTGGTTTGTCCTGGTCCCGTTGCGCGGCGGTGCGATGGCTGGTGCATGTCTCTTCACCTTGGCTTTTGTGGTACCCGGAGCGGACGATGTGGCGTGTCCATGGCGTCCAGGTGTAGCCAACATGGCGATCCTTCCCCGCGTTGCTGGCGCTGGTTGAAGGTCGTCATCGCAAAAGGCCTGCCTCTTACTGCATCTTGACGGCTGGCCAACAAAAGGCTCGACCTCGCTGGGTCGTTCCTGAAACAGTAAATGACCAAGTGATATATGTGCCACTTGAAACAACAGGTTTTGAGCACAGCAGCAGGAAATATGGCCAGTGATAAATATAAGAGGTGGGGTGGGACAGAAAGGCTTACACAGCAGAGGGCTTGGAGGGCGCGGCTGCTCCTCCTTCGGGCCCTGGAGGATCTGGAGGAAGCGGATGGTGAACTGATCTGCACGGGATGGGTAGTTTGGTGGTCCATTGTAGACGTACAGCAGCTCATTGCCACGGTTAGGTCCCTTCGTGACAACGGTCTCCTCAATAGACAGGAAGTCGTTGAAGTCTCTGCAGAGGTTTCGGAGACCACGTTCCATGATGCTGGCTCTTGTGTCGCTCTCTGCATAGGCCTTTGTTGCCGCTTCAGTCTTCTCTTGGAACACCTCAGCCCAGAACTCTGCAGCCAGCAGCTTCTTTTTGGCGTGGTTCATGGGCTTGAAGTTGACATCTTTCACTTCCAGGTGCCTTCGGTCACACATGTACTTGATCACTTCTTTGGCAGCGCTCTGGATCGCGTCATCTTTGTCCATCTTTATCTTCCCTGACAGAATCTTGCGAACCTTCTTGCCATGGACAGTTGTCTTTGGCAGCTGGAGATCAATCCATGCCTCGTACATGTCGAGGCCGTACTCTGTTACCCCACTGTTGTACAGTTTCAGGTTGAGGACGTCTATGATGTAGCTCAGCATATCTGTAGGCATGATTCTGACACGGTTGGTGATCTGCAGGAGCGAAGAAACAATCTAACGGTAAGACAAACATATCGCATATATAGTTAAGAAAGAGGGACAGAAAGCTGGACCGAGAGGATGTAAAAAATTTAGAGAAAGCACTGCATGATATAAAGTTGACATAAGCAAGAAGAGATACGTACAGGTTTTGGGTGGAAAAGTGTTACAAAAATTGATGGGTTCATATTTGGACAGTACAGGTAACCTGTATACTATTTTCATTCTTGTAACAGGGGTACGCATTGACAGCACTGTAACAGGAACTAAAAGGAGGGATGACTATGGGAAAGTGGTTCTATCTTTTTGCAATGACCATTTAAGTAAATCATGTGGCGAAAATAAATGAATCATTCAGCAGAAAAGGTCATAGACAGGAGTCCTTTTTTTTGCAACTCCTGTAACGGAGGTATGTATTCACAATTTCGGCTACATATACAGATACGAAATTCATCTGGTAAAAAATAGTGGGGCAGCGATGCAAAAGGAATGTAACACAAACCAAAAGCAGAGATGAGCATGGCAAAGTTCTTATGTCTTTATTGCCATGACCATTTAATTAAATGAATCTGATGAAAACAAAGGAATTGTACAGGATAAGAGGTCATAGACAGGACACTGTTTTTTTTTTTCGCTGTAACAGAGGTATGTATTCACAATTTGCGGCCACATATTGACATATACAGATACGAAATTAATATGGTAAAAAAGAGTGGCGTAGTACTGTAAAAGGAATGTAGGAGAAACTAACAGGAGCGATGAGCATGGGAAAGTGCTTTTGTCTTTTGCGATGACCATTTAAGCAAAGTGTTTCTGTTTTTTATGATGATGATGGGAAAGCGTGCAACAGAGCTTGACACAGATGTATGTAACGTATCAGTATCCGCTAAATCTGTCCTACAAAATCGTTCAGACTTACATGGTTGCATATGGTAACCATCGGCTGGATCTAACATGCAAGGGAGATGGGGGCACCATGCAAGAGCTTAAGCGAGTAGAAGGCAGGCATAAAGTGGTCACCTCATCGTCTGGCGTGAAGTCCATCTCGTCCTCCCCCTCGCTGGCGTCCTGATCTAGCTTGACGACGGGGCCCCGGATTGCGTAGACTGGGTTGCCTTCCTCGTCAACAGGTGGGAACTGCGAAGAAGTGGTCGTGTTAGATTTGCATGCAGTGCTACTTGCGTATAAAAGGTGCATCGGAGACGGATGATTGAAAGGGAACCACACCTTGATAGGAAAAGAAAGAACGTTTAGAAAGAGAGTTGTACCTGACGGCGAGCGAAGTTGATCTTCAAGTCGTCCACTGCCTCGATGGTGTCCTCTTTCTTGACCATGAAGCCTCTGGCCATGCGAACAGGGCGTCCTTCGTCGCCGACGGCCTGGAACTGCAAAGGAAGAAGATGTGTTAGATCTGTATCTCACGGCGACTGCATGCGACGCGACGGCGTCCAGGGATGCAGGTAGTCGGACTGAGGGCACAAGCACGAATGACGTACCTTGGCGGCGGGGGGAGACGGAGGGATCTCGCCCTCCTCCAGCTTCAGGCTCGTCGGAGAGGAGTTTGCCATGGTGCGTGGTTGACGGCAGCCTGCAACTGCCGAAGTAAATGAGGGAGGACGTCGGCAGGAGGGGCGCGCCAGGTGTATATAGGGGTGGTGCCAGGTGTGAGCCGTCAAGATGGGCGGTGCGCGATGCGGTTTCCTTGCGTTCCACGAATGTGTCATCGGTCGTGGACGATGTCGTCTGTGTAATCACGTTTACCGTTCGTCATTTGTTGCACATGGAGTTATTCGCAGAGGTTGCACCGATTGGTCGGACAGATGCGAGAAGCGTGAGGGAAACAGGCGGCAGACAGATGTCCAGGGACATGAGGCTAACATGAAGTTGGTTATATTGTCCATAAACTACCTGAACAGAGGAGGTTTCTAAAGCGTTCTATCACGAACAGCACGAACGTCTGATTTAGAAACACTGGAGCCTACTTGGTCACGTGCACATAGTTATCGGTTCAGTGACCGAAATATACACAACAAAAGGCATAGATCGATGCGCTAGTTGAAAGTCTGGTAACGCATTGCTGAGCCGGGTGATGCGTCGTGTCCAAAAGAATGCCTCGCTGGTTTGGTTGGAGTCGTCACAGTTAGGCTTCCATGTCAAGCTTCCTTGACACCTTTGATTTCTTTGACTTGTTCCTGTCGCTGCACATCAAGATCCGGTGAAGTGTAAGTACGAAGGAACATTTGGAACAGAGTAATCAGCATTTATATGTCGACACAGTTGGAAGGAAGTGTTTACCTCTGTGCCTGATCGCTGGTCGCCTCTGCTGCAGCAGCTGTTCCTGATGCCGTCCTCTTCTGAACCGCTGAGTGGTGTTCCGGAGGAGTCTGTTATTGTCAACAGGTTGTACAGCTGGTCAGAAAGGAAATTGACAGACATGGTTAGGAAGTCGCAACATAAAGAAAACTTACCGGTGCAGGTGGAGGAGTGTGAGATACGTTGCTTTCAGACAAATTCTTGGAGCCCTAAAAAAGATCAACTCTGTAAAAATTTGATGGAAGCATCATATGTAGACCGGCATGATAGGCTGTGTTAGTGATGGCATTACCTCATCTGTAGCATGTTCCTCAGGATGATCTTTACTGGGGCTGCCTACCGTTGTGTTTGCTGCTGTTTCTACTTGACCAGAAAGGAAGCATCAATTGTACAGTTAGAACACTTTGTATCACTGGATGAGAACTTGTTTCAGTCCATTGACATCCCAATTTGTGTGATAGTGTTTACCCGTGATGTTTGGCACTGGTTCTGGAGCAGGTGCAGGTTGCACACTATCGACACCATCAACCTTGAAGGATGGCAGCTTCCTATGCAGGGAGCCTCGTGAGACGGACACACGAAGGCCAAATTGTTTGCGGCACAACCTCCTAATCTGCTGAGGCAGAACATCTTGAGTGCCTCCAGCAGAAGCAAGCAGTGCTTCAACGGGAGCACCTATCAGCTCCTCTGCTTGTGGCCCAAAGGCAACAAACTCAGCGACAGGAGCGTTTTCGTCATCTTCAGCTACTGGATCAATTCCAACCACAGTGATACGGTACCTGCATCAGCATGTCGTATTAAGTTTAGTCTACCAAAGAAGATATACAGATCCATGACATATCAGCCAATTGGCAGCTTTTCTTACCTTGGCGCTGCCCCTACTCCAGTACATTTCGGCTCGGAGCATTTGTACTTGTCTCCATTGGGGTAAGTTTTTGTCTTGCATTTGTTGCATGCATTGTACCACCATGGTTCATTGTCAATAACACTCTTCACCAAATATCAACCGTGTAACGCTTGCGCTGCAAAGTAACAATTTTATGTTTGAGGAAGGGGTTATATTTAACCACAGGAGGTAAGAGTGACAAAAATATGGTATTCAAGTAGAGTGGCAGAAGGGAACATACATAAACCATGTGCGGATTTGTCACGGCTGCTAGCTCTGCAATTGTTGACCTGTTTTGAGGCACGTGGGCAGGAGGCTGGCCTATCCAATGTGGCTGAGCAATGTTGTTCCCATAGCTGTTTTTACAGGGGAAGCAAACAGGCCAGGTTAGAAAGATAGTACAGTTTAAAAGCCGTATAATTTTTTTCTTCTTGAGAATGGAGTGGCATTGATCCATGTGTTCCACCTGGATTTAAGAAGGGTAGCTTCAGGCACTGCTGGGTCAACATAGAACCTGCATGTTGGTGATCCTGAAAGGGAGAGGCGACCTGAAAAGCGAGAAGGATGGTCAATCATCAGATGAAGCCATGATGTTTCTGTGTGTGTCTACGCAAGTTAGATGTAGTTACCGCCAAACCAGCCAGGGGTGACACCACAGAAGAGAATCGCTATAGGGCGTGTTTTGGCCAGTTCCATGTATCGTTCGCCATCGAACTCATCTGCATGAGGCCCCCACAGTGAAACATTGGCTGATTCTCTACAGGGGCAGTGTGGAAACATACATGCGGTTAGGATTGATGTTAATACATGCGGTTATCCAGCATGGTGACCTCATCACGGCCAACATTATCCACTCCATTGACTTTACGGAATTTGATTCCTGGTTGGAAACCAGGCTCTCCATATGGAAACAGCAGAGGATATTGCAGAGCCATCAGAGCAGGATGAATTGGGGAGATCTGTTTAAATTTTGATGTGCGTGCCTCGACAACAACATCGAACTTGCAAACAGATGCCGAGAGACCGCCAACCAAGAGGCCAGCTATTTCAGATGCGACAGGCAGGCTGTATCTATGGTCTTTACGATCAGTTGACCCAATTAGCCGTATCGCTACGTCAGGACAGGTAGGAGAACAAAGTCTGTCCCTAGCCATTCTGAACTGCTTCACCAGAGGGTTCACTTCATTGAGAAGAGTGATCAATGAGGATACAATGTTAGGATCTGGGCTCTCCTTGGAGGTACCTTCGGATGGGAAGATGTTAAGCCTGTTCTGCAGCTCATTTTCTGTATCATGTATATACAGTTGTGCATACTCAGGGCGTTTCCCTTGGGGAGGGATAAGAGATCCTATCCGGTGATGGACAACACCGTTGATCTTGAAAACATAAGGACCAGCCCCGGTATTGACAGACCTGTCTACATCTACTCCCAACGATGTGAAGGCAAACAGGGAATTGTACTGTCGAATCAGGCGCATAAAAGCATTGCTCTTTGCATTGCCATCAAACCTGATAAGTTCCTTTAGAATCTGGGGCCTCTCTCTCAATTTAGGGAGGGAGATCTTGCCACCGCGACAGCACAAGTTGTAAACGACGCGACAACGACTGACAGCACTACGGCTTGTTATTCTTTCCTGGTACCAAAACATAGCAGAACAATGGGCACACTCATATTCTGGAGCACCATAGTACGACCGTTCCTTGTACGTCTCTGCTAGTTGGCATGTTTACCTTAATATACGATGCATGTAAAAGCAGCATGATAGGAAACGGAAAATAAGGAGTAGGAACCTGAACCTTTCAACATTGTGAAATATTCGTTAGGAAATGTAACAACAGGCTCAAGATAAGGGTCCCTGGAAGCAAGGCCTGGAGACAACACAGGAGCGCTTAAGCAAAACCCAAAAGGGCAGAACCAGTGGGAAAGGGGAAACAGCTGCAAAGGAAGTGGAACCTAGTTTTAGAGCTCCACGCTGCTTGTTAAGAAACATACGGCGTGCACGATTAGAGCGCGCAACCTCCGCTGAAATTCTTGGCAAGAAATGGTCCCCTGAAAACATGGATTAGTAGATCATCTAATCAACACACGGCAAGGACATCACATGGAAAGAATCACTTGGTTAGAGGAAGGGTTGACGGGACAAACTGATAACAACACGCCACCCTGGTGACATTCGAATAGAAGCGAGCGGAGCAGGCATTGCAGGCATCGTGTTGGACACAGCATCAGCAGGAAGATGTTTGAAGCTATCTGAACGAACACAGGCAGCAGGAACATTTTTATTTCGAGCATTCTTCCTAGCATTCTGGGCAGCTTCGTCACGACGGCGCTTTCTAAGGGCTTGCCGATTCACAGGTGCAGAACACAACGGGACTGAACGCGGGAAAAAATAGATTCAGATCGAACAACACGGTAAAAATTCTTTTGTGGGCACTGAAACTATTTTCACACAACGACAACCTGAATAAACATACCATCGGCTGTGGAGGCAGGGTCGGGATGCACTGCAACATTCAGTTAACTGACGCATTCTGTTACCTCAACTGGAGGAGGTTGCTGTGTGGCACCGCGTGGTCTAACATTCCTAGTAGCGCGAACAGATTTGTCCGGCGCAGAACGCTTTGTTGCAGGCATGATTCCCGGAGGGAAGCAGCCTGAATCGCTTGTACACGAACTAACCAGGAGCCATGTGTCTAGGCAGTAAAAGAGGGACGCTGATAACAAAGTCACCTAAATGGCAGGTAAAAATGCGAATCGACACATATCCAGGAAACGTAAATCTAATCGGCAACAAAGCAACGCTGGTAACAGAGAAAGGGAAAAATGCAAGGAGGACATGTCGCCACATATACACATGGAAGTAAACGGCTAGAGCGAAGTAAATAGTAATGGACGTAACCAACAAATTGAGGCAGGAAAGCAGGCGAATGCAGTAGATAATCCTAGTAAAAATCAAGTGGCAAAGGCAGTTAAGGAAACGAAGCAACGCTCACCAGCAAGGAGGCAGGAAAACGAACCGGGAGGAAACGCCTGAAGAATCTAATTTCCTGCATTTGGAGAACCACATTGTCAGATGGAAGAAACGGAGGACGGGGACGAATCAAACTGCAGGCAGACGGGAGGAGCAGAGGAGACCAACCTTGCAATGACAACTCCTGCGGCGAACAGCAGGAGGAAGGAAAGCACCGCGGACGTCACGGACGCCGAGCTTGACGGGCACAAATCGGAAGCGAAACCAAAGCTGAGGAAGGAACGCAAAAGGCATCAGGAGAAGGGACCAGTAAATCCGCGGGAGAATGAGCGTTTGGAGGGAAGTGCATACGGCAGGACGGGGCAAGAGGAGCTTACAGCACGGCCGAAGGCACCCGCGGCGGACGACGACGCGGACGGCCGGCTAGCCGGCGACCGAAATGCGAAACAGGAGAGAGCGGGGGCTGGTCGAACGGCACACCATGAAGGAGCGCTGTCTCTCTGGGTCCACAGAGCGCACGCGTCGCAGGAGCGGCACCACGCGTCCTCCATGCGAAGGATCGTAGAGAGGCGGCGGCGGGGTAGAGCGGGCCGGGCTGACGACGCGCTGCAATGAGCGTGGAGGAAAACCAGGCCCACGGACCATCGGAAGGAGATCAAGACGCGGGCCAAAACGACGTTGCAGGGCGTCCGCGGGCCAAAACGACGCTGCAGGGCGGGGACGCTGGAACGGGCGAACGGTGGCCTGGACGGGAGGTAAAAACGCACACGTCGCTTCTACCGCCGGCCACGTCGTGGAAAACGCTGTGTGAGGCTCCAGCCTCCCACAGTTGAAGATTAGTATATTATCCAGAAAATCTATATATATCGCAATTTTGCAACCATATAAGTAAACCAGAGCTACACTATCCACTCAGTTCACATGGATACCAGCCAGAGATCAATAGCCACAATACTAAGCAACACCTTCTGAACAATTCAGGGGGTAAATGGACAAAAGTAACTCCATCCACAGTTTAACTCAAAAGGTCTCATCTTGTATTCCTAGACAGCAGGAACTTAGGACCAAGGCAGCTTAGTTCTTGCCCATAATCTCCTTCACAGCACAGATCTGCTCTTCACCCATGGCGGACATCACCGTCACGAGCATGTCCTTTCCTTCATCGAACCCGTTCTTGATCTGCAGGCACCAAGTAGTTTTAGGATAGGTGACACAAAAGAACACCAACCAAGTTCGAGCTAGTGGACAGACCTGGGCATTCAGTGTCTCATCAGTGGGAAGCTTCAGATCATCCTTAGTGTCACCACTCTCAGTCAACAGGCTGACCTGCAAACCCCATAAACCCGTGTCAAAAACAGTTTCAAAAAGGCAAAGGAAAATCGAAACAAATACCCAGTTGGAAACACACGTACAAATCCATCTTCTGAAACATCAATAAGCTGATACTCAACGCGCGCAACATGCGGGACCTGCATCATGCACACAACAAACAGAAGATTAAAACAAATTTTGGTGAACATATAACTGAAGCAACCATGTAAAATGCAATTGCTTACATCACAGTTGTGGGACGAAGGAACAATATCCTCAAGCTTCTTCCCATTGAAAACGTCAATGCCAACAAAGTGGCACTTTGCGTGACCATGCTTCCCGGTCTTGGAAGTGGAGACCTCAACAACCTAAAGGAAAGGTCATACCAAAATTACTCTCAGATCAAGACTTGCTGGATCAAACATGAGCATCATGTTTGAATCGTTGGACCCCAAGTGACAAATGGGATATCAGATGTAGAAACAAGCATGAGCTTTAAATAAAAATAATAGTAATACTTATAGTTATCAGACAAGATTTCATGTAACCAAAGATAGCACATATTTAAAGTCCAGTATGAGAGCTAGAATAATCAAGCCAGACAACAAGAGAGTAGAATGCCCTATCAACTATCATACCAGCATTAACAGAATATGAATTATAAAAACATCAAGTGGACACCTGAATCAATCACACGGACACAGTTAAATATTGTTCAAATATAGTAATACCCAACAGCTTCACTGCTGAATAACCAGTGCAGGTAAAATCAAATCCTTGTACTACAGACATGAACCATCTGCTTTCTCCCAAGAAATTTCGTCGATCTTTGCTGTGTCATGAATGTAATACACTAGACAGTATTCCTGACATGGTTGTTGACCCATAAGACTTTCTGGTGGTTCGACCACTAATATCAACAAAGATTGTTTGGAAAAATAAAGGAGTCGAACTAGAACCACAACAGAGGAACCCACATGCTTAAATATCCCAATGGAAATGAAGGCAAAGTTGCAACTTTACAAATTGTATTAAAAGACCGAACTTTATACTATAATACACTGCAGCAATGCAACTGGATGGTACAATATTCATGCTTACAACAAAAATCCTTAATTTTAGGGCTAAAATGGCGGATCTAAACACTTGGAACAGATAAATCAACAAATAAACCACAAGTCCCACAGCTCACAAATCACGACTACACAAATATAAAAAGATAACACGAAATCGGTAACAAGGACATGCAAGTAGCAGATCAGTACAAGCGACAGAGGGACAGAGGGAGAAAAGAGGACAGGTGAATTGTACCTTGCACGGGCGGTTCTTGATGACGATGTAGCCGTTCTTGCGGATGGTGCCGGCCTGCTGCGGGTAGGTCTTGGAGGCTCCGGCGTCGGCCTTTGACTCGAAGTGGTGGTCCTCCGAGTCTGACATCTCCGTCAACCTATGCAATAAACCTAGCGACGCAGCATCAGCAGGGAGAAAAAACACGAATAGCGCGGACAGATTAGAAAAAGAATGACATGCAAGTTGGTAAATTTCAGGAGATCTGAATAAAGGAGGCTGCTCACCGGCGGTGGAGCGGGCGAGGCGATGCAAAGCGACGGATTGATCCTGTAGGGTTCTTGGTCGCCCGCACCGCCGCCGTCCCTGCCAGATTATTATGTGATGGGAACGGGATGGATTGGGCCTCTCCTTCTGTTGGGCCGCACCTTGCGCTGGTCAGACACGGGCCCGTATTTTGACGAGCCCAAGAAGAGTAGCCTATAGAAACGTGGGCCTCAATTTTCTCGCTTTAGTCTGTGGGCCAATCTTATCTTCTCCTTTTCTTTTTCCATTTTCCTTTCTTCAGCAGAAATGCAGAGTCGTCGTGCAGATCCAAGCTTTGCTGCATCACGTGAAAGAGGGAGTGCAGAGCAGGGCCTAGAGACTTTGGAAGCACCACCATGCATTTGCGTGCTGAGAGAGACATCTCTAAGCAAGTGTGGTGTCTGTGTGTGTGTGTTGCTGTAAAGGAATCGAAAATGAGGCAAAAAGATGTGTGATAATATAAAGGGCAAGTGGAACACTACAAGTTGCTGCAGGTCACATGCCGTGAGAAACACAGAGTATGGAGCCAATCAAAAGTGGACCAAGGCAGGTTTCAAGGTACTAAAAGGCACACTGATGAGCGCCATGCGGTGCTGCAAAACTTGGGTGGCCTTGTCGGACCTAAAGGAACAGATTCCGCGGCACACCACACAGATCGTCCTCCTACTAACCACTTTCTCAATTGTTGGTCCTGTTTGGCGGGCTGTTTTGCAGCTGTTTTACTGTAACGGCTGCTGAAGAAATAACTGCAAACACTGTAGCTGCTGATAAGCAGCAGGCTTGGCGAACAAGCTGGTTGGTTCATCTTCAGTACTAGCTATAGCTTTGTGCCCCCAATAACTAGTGGTCCATCGAGACTTGTAGAGAAATCATGGAGCAGCTTTGCGTGCAATTATTAGCAACTCATGGTAACACTATACTAAAGCTATGTTACTACTATGTTAGGTTCGAAATGAGAGGTGGTAGTATATACCAACCACGCATAACCGCTACCTCGCTCCGCAACTTGTCACTTTGGTTATCTTCAATTTAGCGTGAAAATGCAAGTCGTTTGGACATTAACCCCAATGTGGATAAACAGCTTGCTTCGAAAACACTCGAAACAGCAACCAGAAAAGCATAGAAAGCGGTCCAGAAGATGAGTCCCACAAACTTAACGACCAGTCTACCTGTCCTACATGTTGCACCTCTGACTTAACGACCTTGCACACTTAACGACCTTGCACATCGCCCTTCGTCGGTGCGAGCATTTTATTTGCACTGTTCCTGCTTGACTACGAAATCAACGGCCGAAATGAAGGTACAGAGCCGGAACAACAGGAGACCACGCGCGTCAAAATGAGATCCACGAGCAAGCTGAGTTTTTGTTATAATTCGCAAAAAAAAAAAGAGTTTTTGTTATATTGCAGAACGAACGCTACTGACTTCTGACTAGGTGCCTAGTCATACTCGTACCATTACACTAAGACGAATGCAAACCTTAACTTACTATTCCATCATTCAGTATATTTCTAGTTACCAGGCCGGTTGATTACTGCTCGTAAAAGAGGGAGAAATTGGGCGTGTTTGTTTTGAGACCTGAGAAATGTGCCTGACTCAGGCACCGCTCTCGGACGCCTGTGGCTGAGCGCGCTGCCTGGCCGACGTGCTGCCTGACAGGGCAGCAAGCAAACAAGCCAAAGGTTACTGGAAAACCAGCCTGCCGGTGCATTTGTCTCTCTCCGGATCTGAAAAAAGCCATGCCATGGCTGCTGCATGCACCGCCGACTACACCTCACTGTAAACAAGAAGAGAAATTACCATATTAAAGCCTAATTACTTTCACCCGATATGAGAAGGACGAGTCACGAGATCTGAGTCTGATAAGCAGGCATATATAAATACAGCTGCCTCCTCTGCCTCCAGAGGCTTCTTGGCTTGATTGAGTAATTAATCATTAGGCACGGGCAGAGCAGAGTCTCGTCCTTCATCCTTGCCTTAAGGCAGGGACAGCAGCAGCCACCCACCAACTCTGCTGGCCACTCTCGCTCGCGCCCCACCCGCTGCCAGCCACCACTGATAGCTCAGCTCCTCTGCTCCTCCAGCTCATCCACTTAACCAGAGCAATGGAGATGCGGCTGGTGCTGCTGCTCGTGGCCGCGGCGGTGGTGGCGCAGCTGCCGTCGGCGGCGGTGGCGGCCAACTACACGGTGGGCGACGAGAAGGGGTGGAACCCGGATGTGGACTACACGGCCTGGGTGAAGAAGCACAAGCCTTTCTACAAGGGCGACTGGCTCGGTAAGCGTCTCTCTCAAACCAAGATCCATCTCTTCTTCTCTGATCCAATTCATTGGAGACGATGAATTCATTGAGGAATTTATGACGACGAAACTGAGCTGATGGCTAACAATTAATGGCGTGGCAGTGTTCGAGTACCAGAACGGGCGGTCGGACGTGGTGCAGGTGGACGAGGTCGGGTACGAGAACTGCGACAAGGCCAGCGCGCTGAGCAGCTACAGCAAGGGCCACACCTACGCGTTCCAGCTCAAGGAGGCCAAGGACTACTACTTCATCTGCAGCTACGGCTACTGCTACTCCGGCATGAAGCTCCACGTCACCGCCAAGTCCAAGTCCTCCTCCGCCGGCGGCAAGTCCTCCGGCGGCGACTCGTCTTCGGACTCCTCCTCCGACGACGACTCGTCGTCGTCCGATTCGACGCCGTCCAAGGCCAAGGGCAAGGCCAAGTCCAGCGCCGCGCCGCCGTCGCTCCTCGCCATTACGCCGTTCGCCGCCGTTGCCGCCGCCGCCGCCGCCCTGCTCTGATCCGTCCGTCCATCGTCGGTGTCCTACCTGTCGGTTCAGATCTTCAGTGTGATCGAAGAGATTTAGATTAACACATTCTTTTGCAACTTGTTCCTCTCCAGATCTCTAGCTGCTGCTGCTTCATGTTGCTTGCTTGATTAGTTTTGGCGTTCAGAATTCAGGCCTTTTTTTCCTTTCCTTTTTTGATTTCTTTTCGAGTGGAGATTTATATATGTCGTTCGGTAGCTGAGGTTGCAAAGTAGTAATATATTCCAAGTGTGAAGAACTTTAGATTAAGTTGCTGACTGTCAGGCTTTACCATGTCGATCCATCGATTTTGTTTGCTGAGCAGCGTGATCGTTGATTGAGGCCGGGATGCATTCGGATTTAAAAAAATAAATAAAAATGCAACCAGATTATCCGACGAGATGCAGATGCAAGTGCCCATGTGGGCAGCCATGTGCTTCACACACCGTCATTTATGCAGAACCATTTGCTGCTGCTCGCTTTGCCTCACTCCTACTCCACTGACTCCGCGGCGTCAGTGGAATGGACTTTGTCACCACGTGCACCGACACCAGTCGCCACAATGCGGCTGGCTGCTAGTGTGTGTGCACCGAAACACAGGCAAGCAGACGATCAACGCTCAAAATCACACACCTTGTCAACCTTTTCCACTTGTCAGGTCCTGTTTGGAATTCCCTGATTTCTGAGAAGCTTGCCGAAGGTTTTCGGTAACCTTGGAAACATATTCGATCAGTTTTTAGGAGGATGGACCTTGCTAGATTAACAAGAGTATACTCCAGCACAGTTTGGTGACAGACACCAGCTAATGCGGATCATCAGGCTGCCTAGAAAAAGGGCAAAGAGTGATGCGACGTGACAGGAGACGAGGGAGAAGCGTTCCCAACGATACCAACCGGCCGACACCGACGTGAAAGGGGTCTTGGCCTTACATCCGAGTAACACCTCTTAGGTCCTGGGTTCGACTCTCCGTGGAAGCGAATTTCTAAGGATTTAACGGCATTTATGCTTTCAGTGGTAGGCGACGCTCCCGTCGACAGCGAGGCGCCAGCGATGACTTCGTCTAGATTTGCCAGCTCAGTCTTCGAAGATGCTTATAAAGGTAGGGTTTGCGTACGCGTGTTCATAAGGGTGAGTGTGCGTGCGTTGTGAGTGTCTGAGTTGTACCGTGTAATCTCAAAAAAAAAAAAAAAAAAAACCGGGCCGACACCGACAATATTATCCGTGTCTCCAAGGATCCCTGCCACTCTCAAACCAGTCTGATGGCCCAGTAAAAAATTAGGCAAGTCAGGGAGATAAAGCGCTTATCTGGCCCATGAAGAAAGGAGCACACGCACAGCCCAGGAAGAAAAGGACGTTTCTGCTTGAAACAACAGTATTGCGCTGCATGCAGTCGTGTCTGAATTCTGTCTTGATTTCTTTTTTTTTGCAAGGGTGTCTTGATAAGCTGCTAGTTTTGTTAAATATCAGGATGCCATGTCAATGTTTTAAATGACATGGTAACTAATTAACTATAAGAGAGATGAAGGTTTTCATCTACCATGTGCACACCTTACCTCTATGAGCATCTTTGAGACCAGGCCGAGTTGTTTGTGAGTGCCTTCGTTTGTATTATCTCATAAAAGAAAAAATATATATATCTAGGCGCAGACCCTCCAGTATATCTAGAAACAGAGTCCGGCGGAGATGTGGTAAAGCCTCCAGCATATCTTTTTTTTTTTTTTTTTGGAGGATCAGCCTCCAGCATATCTAGGCCACGCATACATGTACAGATGTACTATTTGCCAGAAAATTTCAGAGGCCGTGTTGGGCCTGTAACGAGTACAGGCCAGGCCGAACAGGAACCAGAACATACGATGTGCATGGGCGCGAGCCCTGGCTTCGCGTGGTGTACGCGACAGCGATGATTTGCCGAGCAACCGCACCCAAACCCTAGCCAACGCGCCCTTTCCTCCCCTGCAGATTCTTTCGGGCGTTTCGGCGGCGTGCCGGTGGGCATGGTGATGCGCTTTCTGTCCAGGCTTTCTCGGCGGGATCTGGGCCGCCGTGATTCGCCGTCGGCGGACTCTCCGCCTACCACCACTCAGGTACCTCTACGTTGACTGCAATGATCAGCTGCCCGACTCCCTAGTCCTGATGACGAGTTCATCGTCTATCACCAAAATTAACCACTAGTGCCCGATCGACCCCTGCCGATCAAACTGTTTTTTACACTAACAAATTATATGATGCACGTGAAATTTTTCCACCTAGACAATAACAAACATGCAGGCCGGCCCATTCAGAACCTTGTTAATTAGCAGTTCTGTAATTTGACCCAATAATGATAAATATATTGCCACTTAAAGTGCCGGATTATTTGCTAAATTTGTTGCTTTTGCATGAAAGAAAGTTTTGATGTGAAGCTTTTAATTACTGAAGAAATTTGTAGTGCTCTGGCCCCGCCTGCCCCCAACCCGCACATTGAGTACAGTACTTTTTTTTTAAAGAGTTCTAGGGACGAAGCCCCAGTCCATCATTGCATTGCAAATCAAGACCAAGTGTACAACTTTTGTCCCAGGCGATTAGGCCCGGCTGAAAACTCCCGTATACAAGCACTTTCAACAAGCCATATTACATACGCGCCTACGCGCCCTCACAGCCACTCGAAATCTTCTTCACTGATCTCTACTTTCTGCGCCTTGCGCGCCCTCATCCTCAGGACCTCCACTTCACTCGTTCTGGCCTCCTTGTCACCACTTCCAGCTTGGCAAAGTGGTCTTCCCATGCAGATGCCGCCTTCAGTGGACACAACAGGTTCCATTCTTTGATCATGGGAATGATTCTCCTCCAGGTGGTGCGAATGTCTTTCCATCTTCCATGCTGAAAACATAAATTGTTTCTAAGTTTCCATATCCCCCAGAGTACAGCAGAGCTAAACACATTACAGACTAGATGTTTTTTTTACTCAAGGGAAGAAGAGTATTCCAGCATTGTATTTTACTTTTCCTTTGTGACCTCTTGTGTTTGTCGAAATGCAACTTTGACAACGGCTGTATAACCTTGTATATCGATGTATATGTTCTAATTAAATTGTACCGTTGTTAATGCATTAATTTCCAAAAACAACTCAGCAATATAAATTTCATATAGTCAGTCTTGATAGCTTTTAGCTAGCCATAGTAGTGGCCAAACTTTTGAATGTTTGATACTGTGGATCCTAAAATGATTCTTGTAGCCAGTTGCAGCCACGCTCATCCACTGTCATGCTTGAATAGTTGTTATATTACTAACTCAGCTATAATTCTCTAATATAATGTATCCTACCAGGGTGGATCCAGCAATGGGGCTAGATCTGATGCTGCTACGAAGATGTTGGCAAAATTAGAAAAAGAGGGAGTGGAGTTAGATGACGAGATAGCTAGTATTATTGATGATGAGATAGCTAGTATTAAAGCTGAAGCCGCGAGGTAATTGATGGCGCAGCAATTTATTTGATTTTACTCAAGGGAGACGATCCTAACATTCATGCATTATGCACATCCTTTTGATAGGGAGAACATCAATGAGCCAAAAAGAAATCTCACGGACTTACTGCACACTATCGCGTGTATTGCCATTGGTTTCGTCATGGGAGCAGAATGGTACATGCATGCCTTACGCACGAGATCGGCCAAGAGTAGATGTGCTTAATTAAATATCCTAGGGCTCTTGCAGGTCCATTCTGTTATGGTGTATACCGCAAAACCAAGTAGGTTATCTTAGTAAACATTGTTAGCTATGGTATGCAAAACCTATTTATGTAGTACATTGAATGATTGCCATCCTATATTGTGGATTTTGGCATACACTTAATTCTCTGGGTATCACCAAGTCCAGTTCTAATTAAGCTGCATGGAGCATGCAGGTGCTCGGTTAAGCACTGCAGGTTAACTAGTTACAATGCACGTGCGACACGCACGCGCGACTACTGTTCAACGCGATATCACAAGGCATGAAAGTATTTCGTTATACAATACAAAAAAGTACTTCGTTGAACAAAATAAGAACTGTACAGTAAAAATATATCCACTGATGTAAATCAATTGTATGAAAAGAGGAAAGAACAATGAAAAATAGATAATATCCAGGTGCTAGAATTACAAATTCTTTATAAAGGGAAAAACGTGATGTGAAAGAAGTATTAGAAATATACACTACCGTAAACAGGGATGAGTAATCAGGGATTTATTGCTTGACAAAATGCGTAGCTCGACGAGTAATCAGGGATTTATTCACTGGGAATGCATTTGGGTTCAGCAATGCCATAAATATACACCACCGTAAAGCAGAAGATTTGAAGAAGTTTCCAAAGCATAAAACAGCTTCCGTTTTTATAAACGTGAGCAGGCATATATATAGGTAAGTATTTCCTTAAGAATATTAGGTGTGTTGTAAATAGTACTCAATCAACAATGTCTAGCAAATAATAGACAGACGTCCATATTTATAATTATATCATATATAACGTAGTGATAAATTGGTACGTTCATATATAAATATGGAAACAGAATACTCATATTATTTGCTTCCATAAACGGAATAGCTGATTAGCCTGTAATCAATTTTGTTAAAGACAAATTTGTGCTCCAATATATATGGCATTCTCAATACTCCTTTTATGTGTTTTGCAGGGCTAGTCTATCAGCCTGGATCGAACCATGTCTTTTAATTGGGACTTAAATCCAACACTTATGCCCATCTGACGTTACACATCAAATGCTGTGCTCGACATTGTTGAGTGGTTACAAATTTCACATGAGCTTTCAAGATAAATAGCCATATATATGCCTAGCGAAAGAAGCTTGCACGCCATGAAACGGCCAGAGCTACAACTCAATTGAAAATGATTAAAGATTGAGGCAGCGAAGAAAAATAGTCACGCTAATGACCGAGCTGCCCAAGGTGATTAAATATGATTGTGATTAAACAACGGGCTGCACTGTCTGTTGATAAAAGAAAATACAAACAGCCTGTATGCCTGCAAGTACTACTACAAGCCGACCAACCATGTAACTGAAGGAGAAAATCGAAGCAATGCAGACATACGCACTAACCAATGCAATCGGATGCCACTGGACCAACGATCACCACAATGATTAGTAAATTAAGCTCAAGACAAGCAGGGCAATTCACTGGATTAGCAAAGTAAGCTCAAGACAAGCAGGCCAACATGGTAACAAGCGACCTCAAAAAGGATTATTCTAATCAAGCAAGATGACATAACTCTCGACTATCTGCAAATCCGTATTAATATTAAACAGAGTTTCACTTCAGTTCAGTGCCAAACATCAAAACAGTCCATGCTCCATGTTCCTCAGACAGCTCTCAACATTATTTATTTGGTTTAGTGTTTCAATACAACCACCATCTATTAACTGAAATCTCCAAACACTAACAGGACTCTAACACATCCCTATAAACGATGTTCTTGGTGCTTTTACCAGCAGGGTCTAGCAACTTATTTGGTTTAGCAAGTACCCAGGTCGTCTGTCGTGATACACCTCTAGACAATGCTACATATAATTGACCATGAGCAAAGACAGGTTCAGGTAGAAATATGCCAACAATCGGGATCGTCTGTCCTTGAGCTTTATTGATAGTCATTGCAAAGCTGAGTCTGACCGGAAATTGCTTCCTTTTGAATTTGAACGGCAATGATAGATCTTCCGAGGGAGATAGAGGTATTCTGGGAATGAACACCCTCTCACCAGCGTGTGCACCGCCAACAATTTCAGCGTCTATTGCATTGTCTTGCAAAGCCCTTACGACCAGACGGGTGCCATTGCACAAGCCATTGTGCGGATCTAGATTGCGCAACAAAATGAGAGGGCAGTTGATCTTAAGCTTCAGTTCATGAGGAGGAAGGCCATTTGGCGTAAGTGAATTCAGGAAATCAATAGGGTAATTGTTGGTGGAGTCATCCTCCACCGAATCAAAACTGTAGTACGTCCTTGCATCACCGGGAAACATATCTATCATCTTTGCGTTCAAAACATCAACGTGCTCATTCTTGGTGGAAAGAATAGCACGCTGGCTCATGTAGGCGGCCGATGATACATTGTCCGCAAGACCATGAAACACATTGTCGATAAGGTTGTCAATGGCATCCTCTTGCGAATAATCAATTAAGATATCATCAGGAATCTTCACATATTCATCCACAGTAGATTTTTCAGTGCCACTGCCAATTCTGAGCAGATATTCCGAAAACCAAGGATCTGTTTGTGCTCTCATGTTCCGAGTGAGCTTGATCTTCCGAACTTTCTCCCACAAGTATGATCTGAGTAGACATGCGTCAGTAATCTGAGCTCTGGTCCCACGAGGGACCACGGGGAGTACCTGTCTGAAATCTCCTCCGAAAATCATGACCTTGCCACCAAATGGCTGTGAAGAACCCATAATGTCTTGAAGTGATCTATCAAGGGTCTCGACAGTTTGTCTCTTTGTCATTGCGACCTCATCCCATATCAATAAGCTCGCCCTGCGAAGCAACTCTGCTGTGCCACTCTGTTTGGTGAAGCTGCACATGCTCTCATCATTAATCTTTATGGGGATTTTAAATCTCGAGTGAGCTGTGCGACCACCCGGCATAATAGAGGCCGCTATACCAGACGTGGCGGTTGCAACAGCTATTAGCCCCATGTCTCGAACTGTAGCAATCAATGCTTTATAGAGGTAAGTTTTTCCAGTTCCACCAGGTCCATCAACAAAGAAGACTCTACCCTTTCCTGACTTGACATGGTCCATAATCTCATCAAAACCAGCACGCTGTTCGGCATTAAGAGTCGGGACAATATTAAGATCCGTTTTGTCAGCGCGTAGAGATAACTCATCATTCAGTTCGCGATAATAGTCCCGATCCCTGCTTCCTGCATTCATGAAAAACATCGTGTGTTAGAATCATGACCAGTATAACGTATCATAGGCACCATCTATTAAATTATTTAAGCAGGCTCCGTTGACAGTACTATAGCCACCGTAAAAAAAATGCTATGATAAAAATTTTGGTTCAGGATATAGCATAGTATTAGTCATGCATTAGCTTGACAACCCATATTGTTAAGCACTGTACGAATATACAAAAAAAACTCTCAATTTATGTACTCAAAGTATCCAGCGACATTTATTCATTTTATTGTTGTAACATTAAAAAACATCATTCCAGTATAATTAAATTACAATTAAATTATAAGAAATATATGGCATGCTATACTATTTTATTGGTTGGAAACCAACATTCCTGTACTGTTCATCCCCATGCACAGAGATTATTATGCTCCATATCATTGTTCTACAATAAGCTTACTCGATATTTTCTGGAATACACTGGTAACATGGAAAACTCATAGATTGAAATTTTCACACATGCTATGGTAGCAGCCTGATGGCCTATGTCAAATCCATCAAATATTATAGTAAGGCTATGAGATGGTGAGCAAGTAAAAAATTCATACAACAAATAGTATTGAAATGCCAAACATGTCAAACACGCGATATCTAAGAAATAGTAAAGAGCCAAGAACATGTAAAACAAATGGAATGGTACAAAACTACAAGATGGGAAATCACAGATAGGTCAGCTAGAAAGTCGATTAAAATGGTTGATAATGCTTTAGCCAAATTTGCAATGGAATCTGGTTGGTTCATTGCTTATATACAGCATCCGGTATATTCAGTAACCAATATGAGAAGTGATTATGAAGAGTCATTGAAAAGGCCAACAATCTGAACTATAAAGCTTGCGAGGAAAAACCCTTTTCAACACTGACAAGTTTGCAAATGCTCACTGCCTTCCTAAAACTGTCAGCTCACTACCTTTCAACAATGACATGAGGTGCACACGTTTTCAGCTGTCGCGTGCACTAAAAATATGAATCAAATGCATCTCCAAGCAGGATGACTGACACATGTAGCATAATTTCATTCCAAAAAATCAAGTGAGCATGTATGAATAAAGAGGAATTCACGGACCAAAAAATGCTATTGCAGTTAGTTTAGATTAGATATGAAAAATATGATCACAAAGAAGCTACTGTAAGTTTATTCTAACAAGAAAGAAACATAAAGGAGGGGATGCTCGTTCACATTACCTTGCGGCGCATCAAGCTTAGGCAGTCCGAAACTATCAAAGTCCTTGCCCATTCCTTCAACTATTTTCTCAATCTCAATGAGAACCCTCTGCTGCACCGCGTGTTCATTTTTTATAGTTCGACGAAAGTCATCAGACAAGGAATCATAGTGCTTTTCCCACAAATCATGGATATTGGTGTGCTCACAGAAAACCATTATCATACCAAAAGTTTGCCGAAATTTGCGAGGCATCTGCCAAATAGCACAGTCAGACAGGGTCTTGTCCAGAGTGTCATCAGTCTCTACTATTCCCCTGTGTTCACATGCTTCCCTGAAAGTAGAGTACTCGACACCACGCAATGTTCTTAGGTGCTGGTAGGAGGTTGCGCCCCGCACGTGATTCAACAACATCCGTAGGTAAAACCTCTCCCCTTCGGAAGCATTTGCATAAACCATACGCCCAATCTGCATCCTCTGTTCTCTTGGCTTCCAAAACTTTTTCGACTTGTTCCATGTGTAATACTCTGGAAACTCTTTATACAGGTATTTAGGCGCATCGGGGTCCGTAGCATTCATCTTGAAATATTCAGTAAGCTGTGACCTCTGTGCCTTCTTACTTTTCGCGACATCATTCAGATTTGCAGTAGAATTGAATGCAACCATATGCATTCCCTCCAAGTGAACAGCCAGTTGTAGCACAGGTGGGTACATAGTGTATAGGGGGAATTTAAATAGCCTGTACACGGCCTCTGGTGGCGTGATGCACCTTGCATCTCGGTACTGCTTGATCTCATCTATGACTTTATCCTCGTTCTCTGACTTGTCTACGCTGAAAGATGCTTTGTCATGACCCTTATAGATGTACTTGTACAAGTACTTCACTGACTTGATGCTGCAGCAAATCTCAACATTAATGTGGCAATTGTAACGCATCAGGAGAATAGGATTATATGGAACAACCCATCGATTGTCCAACTCAGCCTTCCTAATGTGCACTCGCTGACCGTCATCCCTCCGCCGATAAACTGGATATGAGTCCTTACCCTGCTGTGTTGCTTCACAGAACTGTCGAGGGTAACGGAAACGGCACTTCCCATCAATCATGCACGGGCAATCTTTGTTCAAAGCACCGCATGGCCCATGCATCATGTGCTTGCACACGAGGTCATGCAATACGGCATACTTCTTCTGGTCAGGAATCTCAGCTGATATGTATTTGTCATAATCATCGGGACTGTTCAACTTGCTACCATTCTTCATGATCAATAAAAAGTGCTCGTGAGGGAGCCCCCTCTTTTGGAACTCAGTGACGTGAGCATACGCCGCAACCTCGCCAAAATGCTTCTTCTTAATCAGAAAATCCTCCAAATCACGAAGTTTTGCTCTATACACCCTTGCCACTATATCTGGGCGATCTTGCGGGGTTTGTCCTGATAGAAGCCGCTCTAAAACCTCATCCCAGTAAGGGTTGCAAGTCATAGTCACAAAATAGGCGGGCTTCCCAAAACGCTGCACCAATGTCATGGCATCAAGAAATCTCATCTGGACGTCGCGGTCGCCACCAGTCATAGATCGTGGAAGGATAAGTCGACGGCCAGCTTCTGATGCGCGTGTCTCACCAGACGCGAGAGTGTCCATAACTCCCTGCACACAGAAAACAAAAAGTTAATAGTCTGGAAAAAAATATGTATCTAACATAAAAAAGACAAAGTGTTCGCACTGTACGGATGTAAAAAAAAAAGTCTCATTATCCACCGACATTTATATTCATTTTATTGTTGGTACAATAAAAAATAATTAAATTAAATTATAAGAAGTATATGGCATGCTTTCTTCTTAATAAGGCCTGTTCATCAAAATGTTGGAAATCAAACATTCATGTACTGTTCATCTAAAATAAACAGCCCCATGCACGGAACATGATATATATTAACATTTGAAAAAAAACACTATCTAGTCTAAACTAATAAGGCCTCTTAATGAATACCTTGTACAGATCAGCACGAATGATTTTCTGGTGCGCCGGCAAAGAGTACCAGTCGAGGCGCATAGTCTCAATCTTAATGTATATGTCAACAATGTACTGTTGAAAAAGACGTCCACCGTAAAACAATACATTAAATTCATTATCTCTGATCTGCATCTTGTAACAATAATACTCTCTTGCACTAACGAATTTCGTGTTTTCATCGGGATCGCCAGGATATTGCTCATCTTTTAATTCATCATTATCTACATAATAAAAGAAAAAATATCATCCATCAGTTAAAAATAGAGGAGAAAAAGAACATTAAGAGTACTGATCTACTTGAGTATTTTAGAAATATAAAACACCTTGTGCTTCAGTAGTATCAATGAGTTCCACCGGTTCTACATTTTCCTCTGAAAAAAAGGAAAAGTCAATTACTGTTGAACGCAATCAATTCAATATGGTGAACACAGGTGGTCTGTAAGCATTGAACAAACCTTCTCCCTTATCATTCTTTTTTTTCTCTACATACTGAATATTTTTATTCCAGCCAGTTTCGCCACCAGGGAAAAACAAGGGATAAGATAGCGGGTCATAGCAGCCGTGATATGCCCTAATATAAACTGGTTTGTTTGCCAATCCACAAACCATGACACTCCTCTCAAACATATGCTGTGCATCGGTACCTGGCATCCAGATTGCCGCAACCTGAGAAACGGTTGGAGCGTTGTATCTTCTTTGATCGACACCAATATCTGTGTTAAGCTCAATTTTGTATTCTTCAAGATTTTGGACACCGCCTAGCATTCTAAATGTCCTCGTGTAAGGGTTACTCTCCAAAAGCTGCAGTATGTTCCGTATGAGGCCTACATCCAGATGGGGAGATCTTTTTGCCCTGTGCTCAATAGTGAAATCTGTGTCATAGAAATAGAGCTGCATATGCCTGGGACCATACCCCCCATGCGTAAGCTGATCTAGCCTGTGGTATATCTGTCCCTGTATCCTAAAGGTATAAACACCAGTGCCCGCTGCAGTGGCTACACGACGATCAACTTTGGCTCCCATACTGGTGAAAGAAAAATGAGAGTTGAAATATCTGATGTTCTTCCGGAAATATTTTGCATCTGTGTCCGTTTGACTTGTGAACAACCTCATCAACTCAGCAGGGACCTCTGGGATATGTATTTTGACCAGCCCCTTTCTACAACAGAATGCATCCCCTTCGCCTTTAATTCTTTTGGCGCGACAATATCTGCAATCATCAACCTGGCTCAGAACATGGTGTTTTTTCGGCAGCTTCGAATAAACATGATCATAAGGATCCTTTCCATTGCTGCATCTGCCAGTTTCCACCCGGTATGACTTGTATTTAACATCTGCAAATTACATACGTAAGTGGGTTACAGTATGATATTGTATTATAGTGGTCCATAAAACATAATGGATGCATATATTGAAAATACATACCACGTAATCCGTACAGTCTTGCCTCGTCATCCTCCTCGTCATCAGTAAAGTCATCATGGACGCCCGGGTTTGCGGCATCAAGATCCTCCTCTTCTGCCAAGGAAAAATAAATAAATTAAAATCTGTTGAGGACAAGGGTCACGAAGCTATCGAGAGTCAAACCGAATAAGCCAAATTACCGAAGTGGGTACGGTCAGAGACATCAGGTTCCCAATTGCCATGATCACCCACATCATCGTCACGTACATCACCTGGCGTACAATGAATTTAATTAGCTCAACAAATACCATATGTGCCATCAATCCATAAAAAAGAAGTTTGTGTAACCTGCTGTGCCAAGTGGTCTAGTCGGAGCCGCTGATGACTGTGAAGCGTACCTCACCCTTTGTCTTTTGGCACCCCGTCCAACTGTTACAAAGAGCCGTTAAGACATTTGAAATAATAACAATTTAAATATGTAACTGTAAAAATATGGCACCTGTACTGCACTGAAGGGGAGTTTCCTCGGCTTCCCTTTCCCCAGCCTTCATTGATGCGGCTATCCTGGCTGCAGCTTCCTCCTCCTGCTTCTTCCGGTATTCCCTCATATAGTCTTTCATATACACAGCCCTCTTCAATGTCTGGGGTTGCTCTGGAGTAACAAACTGAGTAGCAACTGATGCACCATCATCAGTATTCTGCATAATCGGTAAAGAGTTTGGAAGGTAATCATCATTTCTGCGCAACCAACTATCATCGTATATGTCACCATCGGTCTCATAACTTTGGTCGAAGGTTGCACCAGCCTCACTCGGTACAGCAATATCACACATAAACCAATGTTCATGCATCGAAACATCAGCCGGTTCTGCTGTCAGTGCACTAACAGGGGTATCATCCGCAGGAAAATGCTCAGCCGTTGCCGGAGTCCGCTGTGTATGTTCTAACGGACAAAATAAAATAAAAGAATAAGCAGATTGACAACCACCAAAAACATCATGTATACTACAAAAAGCCATGTAGCTAGATCCCACCTATCTGCATGTTCGGGGTCAAGACAGTATCTTGTTTGTTCCCTGAGTTCCCTGAGCAACCAAAGAAGATATGAGACAACAACTTAATTGCTGGATGCCAGGAATATACATATTAAATATAGTAAACAATATATTAAATATAGTAAAAAATATCACCAATCATTGCTTCCGAGCTGCTGACATTATTGTTTTTTCTGACATATTTTCTCCTTTTGGGTGCATCAATTTCAGATCCTGAATAGAGAGATCGTTACAAAACATATCAGTGGATTGTAAAACAAGGTAATATAATGCTGTGTAAATCACGACGAAATGGAACATTATGAAAATGTAACGGGACCTTCAGCCGCTTTCTCCCGTTCTTCCCTCATCCTTTTCCGATATTCACGCGCGCGGATTCGGTTCTTAGCCTTTCGCATTTCTTCACGTGTTTGAAAATCGCTAACATCAGATTGATCCTGTTCGTCATAGATCGATCCTCCTTCTACACCAAAAGAACCAATACATATGACAATGCGGTCAAACTCCGCTAATAGAATCAAACTCCACTAATATAAAGGGATCAAGATCGTACCGATGTTGTTTGAATTCGTTACTGGATCAGCGGAAACAGCCCGGTTCTCCTTCCCAGCTGTCAAATTCACCAGGTTGTTGTACAAAAAATTAAACTAAATTTTTTATATATGTTAAATACAAAAAACACGTTACCTGTTATTTTCACCGAGCATCTCGAGATCGTACCGCCTTTGCTTGAATTCGCTACTGGCTCAGCGCAAACAGCCCGGTTCTCCTTCCCACCTGTTACATTCACTCGGTTCTCCTTCCCACCTGTTTTATTTTTTATATGTTAAATATAAGCAACACGCTACCTGTTATTTACACCGACCATCTTGAATCGTGGGTTCGAGAACTGACATTGCCCATGTCTGTATATTGGAATCATTCATGACACAACATAATCATATTATTTATGTGAATAAACTCACAATCGTTTTCTTGAGGCACATGCATTGCCAGTCTTTCAACATCTGTCTGGTTACTCGTTCCCACAGTTGGTGTTACCAGGTTCGTAACATCAGACAGAGGAGACCGATCTACAGTAAGACGTGTAAGTTTAAAACGTTTCGTGAAACATGTACATATAAATATCAGCTAAAATAAATAATCTATCTATACAGTTGGCTCACCAGCATTAATCAACGACAGTGGACTGTTGCTGCACCCATCCCTTTGCCTCGCACGGTACCTTCTACTACGTTCTGCACTATCCACACGTTTCTTCAATGACAAAGGATCATTGGCGTCAGCAGAACTACCAGACTTCGGCCGCCCTTCAAGTTGTTGGGGCCGTACTGTATTCCGGCGTTTTCGCACCTCATCAGTGGCATTACCTGACGAAATCAAAAATTTAAAACAAGATAAAGGCCATCCGTGTAACAATTACCCTAAAGTACAGTACGCACCTGCAGACTGGATGTTTCTTTGATCACCCAATGGTTCTTTTCGTCGACGCTCCATTATCCAAGCTTGCAGTCACTACAACGAACGAACAAAGAAAACCTTGTCAAAAGTGAAGTCAGGTATTGAGGGGAATCTAAACTAATAATTCTCAGTTAAATCGGAACCCAAATAATCACCCTAGCACATGTTCGTCTGCAGATCTTCCGGCAACACCGGCGGAGATCAGCAGAGTTGGGCTGCAGATCTTCCGGCAACGGCACTGTAGCACGTTCGACACCGGCGGAAATCAGCAGAGTTGGGCAAGGCGGAAGATTAAGGCAACGGGGAAACGGCAAGATAGAGAGTTACCCGATGCGAAGCACAACCAGATCGATGATATCGTCCCCGATCACCACGGTCGGTGCTGCCGCGCAGGAGTGATCTTCGCGACGATCAACAGGGCCGGTGCTGCCGCGTAGGAGGGATCTTCGCGACGATCAACAGCGCCGGTGCTGCCGCGTAGGAGAGATCGTCGGTGAGACTGGTCGCCGTGTAGGAGAATTGGAAAGCACGGGAGTGAAACTGCAGGTGATTGGAAACTGGAGGTGAGAGAATTGGAAAGTATAATCGCAATACCAAAACAAAAGCTTGGAAATTTGGAAAGTATACAGCAGCGCTATTGTGTTTGGAAAATTGGAAAATTGGGAACCGCGGGAGGGAAACTGCAGGTGAAAAAAATGGAAAGTATAATCGCATTACCAAAACACAAGCTCGGAAAATTGGAAAGTCTATTCGCACTACCAAATCAATCTCGGAAATTTCGCTGGTGGGTTGGGGTGGGCGGGTATGGGAAATTGCAGGTGAAAAAAAATGCTCCGAAGACCTCCCACCGTAAACAATCGTAGTGTAAACGGCGTCACGCATCACGCATCACGCATCACGCTCCACTCGGGCCCATTGAGATCAACGATCTAAACGCCTAGGAGGTTGCGGGCCCGATTAGATTAAGGGTGGGTATAGAGGAGGGTAGCCAAATTTTTAGGTGAGGGGTCCTTGGTCGCACAACTCGTGCCTTATTAGTTTAGATTAGTGTTTGGTTTCTGAAGGTTAATTACCTATGGGGAGCTTGTATCACGTGACATCAAAGTGGGAGTGGTTCTTTTCACCTAGTTCTGGAATGTCTGGCTTTGTTCACATAGTGGGGTACCGAGAACAGCAGCTCCCATGGCTGATTTGTATTGTGCACATAGCCCATGATACGCATGCATGCGTGGTTGATTTGCCGGCAACAACTCCAAATGAACTCTGTTGAGTGGCGCCGCCCGGCACTCTTGTGATGACATCTACTACATTGCAACGAAAAGATTGTGAGCATGACCCCTCGTCCGCGACCCAACAACCGAGGAGCCTATAAGTGCAAGCTGATAATTGTAGCATTGGGAGAGGAAGCAGTGCCGGAGTGAAATCGAAGCAGCAAGCTATCTAGCGCAAGCATGAAGAAGCTCCTCTACTGCCGCCTCGCCGTCCTCCTGCTTCCTCTCGCCGCACTCGCCGGCGCAGAGACCGACTTCGATTTCTTCTTCCATGTTCAGCTGGTAACATACACAGTTGATTATTGACACGTTGCGGTTCATTGCCTGCCTCCATCATGATCATGCATGCGTGGGTTGTATTGTACCTGCACGCAACGATCTCTCTAGCTAGCTTCACGTTAATGGTTTATTGTTGCATGGACGTACGTACGTAGTGGCCTGCTTCTCACTGCAGCGGCGCCGAAAGCGAAGACTGCTGCTACGTCCCGGTCAACGACAAGCCGCCGGCCGACTTCACCATCGACGGCTTCAGGCCCAACTACGCCTCCTGCCGACAACGGCGCGACTCTATTACTCCCGGTCTGATTTGCTGGCCGAACTCCTGCAACGTCACTGACTCTCTGAACCCGTCACGGGTAAATTTATTCATTAATTCTAGCTTCCTCCCTCGTCGAAAAAACTTAATAATTATATACATTCCTCGCGTCTGTATGCTGCTCATCGATCGTCGGTCCATTCCTTTGCAGATCAGGGACCTGAATCGTGGCCTGCGCGACAACTGGGGGTCGCTGTCGTGCGAGAACAGGAACCCCATGGACTTGTGGAGCGACGAGTGGAGCCGGCACGGCACCTGCTCCAACATGGACCAACACTCCTACTTCCGCGCCGCCCTCGAGTTCAAAGCCCGCTTCAACCTCACCCGCATCCTCCGCAACGCCGGTGATTATATTTATATATATACCCCCTGGGTTCTCAAATAAACAGCATATACTAAACATCATATACTTGCAGGGATCGTGCCGTCCAACGAGAACATCTACAAGCTGAGCAGGATCCGCGACGCCGTGACGGAGGCGACCGGGTCGGCGCCCAGCGTGGAATGCAACCGGAACGAGGAGGGCGAGATGCAGCTGTACCTGGTGCACCAGTGCGTCGGCCTCGACGGCAGGAGCCCCGTCCACTGCCCGCGGCAGCTGGAAGCCAGCTGCACCGACGAGATCAAGTTCCCAGAGTTCCAAACCAGTGACGATTATTATGGATAGCGCCTGAAATGACACGATGGGCCAACCTCGTAATAACGGATAACAAGTGAGATGCCCGTGATCGAATAACATGGTTATTAAGAAGTCTAATTTCTCGCGATGATTTATTTAGGAGCAAATGTCCCCTGTTTCTTTGAATCATAACATGGTTATTGTTAAGCTTATCACTAACCGTGTGGATGTAAAGCTTAATGAGATGAATATATTGGAGAATTCTATCAGTTATTAGTTCACATGAAAGAGTTTGAAACCCAGATTTGAAATGCCAATGAAAATAAACATTGTTGCTAGCTCAAACAGGACTTCCAGAAAAGTGTACTGGACTAAGTTCAAAGCTACTCGCGGGCCACTGATGGACAGTTGTCTCCTGGCTTCCTCTTTCAGTTTTGAAAAGTAGTACCTTTGATAAATTATTCAGTTGGTCGGAATGTTACAAAACAAATAATTTTAAATAACAAATAAAACGGCAGTTAGGTTAGAGGGTCACAAATACAAATGCTAATAAATGAGAAAAAATAGAAGTCCATGTTATTCAAACTTCTAAATATGAAAATGAATTGCCTATCTTGCAGTTGAACAAACGATTAATGAATAAAGCTCATTTGCAACAGAATAACCAACAAGCAGTTAACCAGAAACCTCTGTTTGCAGTGTATATAATAGGAAGCTTGAATGTCCACTAGAAGCTAATTTCATAAACATTCAGCTCTTAGGACAAATGATCATGGGTCCAACAAGTACCAAACCATACAGATCATCATAACTTGTACGTCCAATCAGGAAACTTGTCTAGAGCTCCTCAGAGGATATCATCATCACGATCATTGGAGCAGCATCGACATAATGTTTTGTTGAAGGGATCATCTGTGCGCAAATCATTGATGTCCCTTGTATATACGTAAGCACATGCCCTGTAGCTTGCTATGAAATCAAATCGAATACCCTTAGTGGCTCTTGTGCTTAGCCATAACTTCTCACGTTCAGTAGCAATCCAATTTGTTTCACATTTGTCACGACGGACAAATAACTTCAAATGTTCTAGTACCCTGGCATTTGAGACAAAGAATCTTATGAAGTTGACATCTGACATAGTTCCTTTATAATTAACTAACTGCAACGTCTTGAGATGTAGATCAAGGCATTCCAGTGAAACATTGCGTTGTGCATTCTTGAAGTTACCCTGAGCTAATGCCTGAAAAAAGGACAAAAAAAGAGAGTGGCGACACAATATCAATTGATAAGTCTACATGATGGCTAGTGGCATAGTGTAGAAGAACAAGACAAGTAGTTATGAATGAGGTATAACATAGAAGAGATTTTCACCACGATGTATAGCTTCTCCACGCATGGAAACAATTTCAGGTAGTTAATAATGAAATCCAGACTTGGTGCGGTTTCAAGGGCTAATATCTTCACAGTGCGCATCACATAACATTAGCTGGCAGGAGTCATTTTCTGAAATAAACATTTAACATGACAAGGTGCATCAAGCAATAGCATATAAATTTGTAAAAACAAAAATGATAAGAGCATATGTCTTCCATGCATCTACCTGAAACACCATGGTTCCAAGCTGAAATGTGGCAATTCGCTCGGTTAGATATCCCAATGTCCTTAGTCTGGGTGCCTGAATTATTCGAATCACTAGGCCATCATTTTGTATGGACATTGGGATAAGCCTTTCTAGCAGTGGGGCGTGATCAACAATGACTTCTTCAAGCCTTCCTTCTTCCCATTTCCAGCAATCCGATATGCCTAGGCTGCGGAGTGTTTGGGAGGAGATACGGAGAAGACGATAGCCCCTGTTCCTGTCCAGCACCAGGGCCTCAAGGACTGGGCATCTTGAAAGGACGCCATGGAGTGCTCTTTCCGAGATATTGACACTGCGCATGGTAAGCTGCTCGAGGAGTGGAAAACTGAGTGTGGATGAGATCTCCGTAGGAAAATGGAATACCTTACAGACTGCAGCGATGGTGAGAACTTTCAGAGTCGGCATGAACCGGAACACAGGCTGCGGAACTGGAGGAGAAGGGCCGCTATTCTCTTCATATAACAACTCAAATTCCTGAAGGTCGTTGAGCCTAGGTGAACGTAGAATGGAGTCCAAGACGGAAGAACGGTCGTTCACGAATGTGTAGCGCGAGGTTAGAGTGAAGCGACGGACAGGGCCCTGGTGGATTTGCAGCGTTCTGAGGATGTCAGATACCTGCTTGTGCACCATCACACCGGCAACCACGGCGTTAAGGTTGAGAGGAGCGGCGCGCCAGAGGGGTCGCCACCGGTGGGAGAGGATCTGGGTGCGGCCGCCGTCCTTGCTGGGGAGGAGGGTGATGATGGATTCCAGAATCGCGTCAGGCAGGCGACTGATCAGATCGGGCCCTTCGTCCCCTCCTTTTCCTCTAGGAGGGAGTTCAGGGCGGCGGGATTCCTCTTCCAGCCTCCTCCTCCTGGCCCTAGTGACCATCGCCATCGCCAGAACCCTGCTAGGGAAAGCAAGATTTGCAGATAAACGGTGATCATCAAGAAAACTGCCATGCAATCTCCTTCCACGTGGGGATTTTGAGACGGGGCAAAGGAAAAGATGGGCACGAACCGAACCAGGGGAGAAAATCCGCCTCCCTCGTTGACCTCCCGGCCCGGTGTGGGAACGACCGCCGGCCGTCCTGCCTTTTAAGCTTCGAGGCCGTCCTGCGAGGGGACGACCGCCGCCGCCGGTTCTCGTGGGGGAAGCCGGGAAGGAGAGACGACGCGAGGAAATGAGAGTGGGCCCAGCGGCTCAGAAAAGATGGATCGTCTTAGGTTTTTGTGTATTTTTCCTATCTGGAGGCACCCTGTGACACCCCAGTGTCACTGCAGCCCAGCATCTGCAATCTTCTCAAGCTGAAAAGAAACCAACTCCAAATCAGTTTTGAATTCAAAATCTTTTGTTTAAATAGATGGCAAACCAATGCCCGTGAAGCAAGTCGAAAATTTCAATAACAACTTGCCCAACTAAAAATATCAGAAAAACGCACATCTGAAATGTGAATTTTGGAAAATTTTCCATGACATTTTAAATTCTGGAAAGGCCTCTAAAAATTCAGAGAATTTTATGCAATTCCTGCTGTTCCATGAATTTTAATTCACATATTCTGTTGTTCAAAACTACCTGGAACCAAACGAGAAGTTTGAGCTGGATGTTTATCCTATGTTCCCATAATTTCTCATTATTTTTTGTGGTGTGGAAGTCCCCCTTATAATTCAATAAATCCAGCAGCAGGAAATCATAATTCTTCAAATTTGGGTCAGTTTTGATCTTTGTTAAGTAACTCTCTGTTTTTCAATAAACTGCCCCCTTGTCAAAAATCTTGAGCAAACTAGGGAGCAATTAGTGATTTTTCAAATTGTTGCAGAATTATTTGTCACTGTTTAGGTATTTTAATAAATGCCCAAACTTTGAAAAGTGTCCAAATTTGACCTGCTCCATTTTGAATTCTATTCAAAATCCAAAGATGTGCATGTTATACCACTGGATGCTCCATCCTTTGATCTATCATACTGCCAAGTTTCATGATTTTTGGTGCACACTGACTGTTTTAAAAAGTGTGCACAAGTTTGAGAGAAATCACAGTTTGAATAATTCGGGAAAAAGAAAAGATGTTGTCAGGCCCACTCGTCAGCGTCGTCACTCTCATTGAGTCCACCCGGCGCTTTTGCGCCACGTCGCCGCCGGTGTATGGGCGCATCGCGCCGCCCCGGCCCCGCTCCCGGCCTCGATGACTCCTTCTTAAGCCACCCCGCTCCCCCCTCTTCCTCACTGCTGATCACGCCCCAAACCCTAACCCTAGCTTTGCAACCAGCCACGATAGTTGCCGACAAGAGCTGCTCGCCGTCGCGCCGCCGCATCGAGGCCCCTATCCGCCGGGCTAGGGCGCGAAGGGCTACGCCGGGTCGCCTTGGAGCCCTCCTTGGCCGCCTTTCCGCCTTCTCCGGCTTTTAGAGAGCGAGTCGGCCCGTCTCCCCAGAGCCCGGTCGAGTGAGCGCCGCGCCTCGCTGTGAAATTCCTCGTTTCCAGTGAGCCTTGTCATCGATTTGTTGCACCTTGGAGTGCTACGCTCGCTTGCGTACCTCCCTCGCTCACCTGTTTCCCTCCTCCGCAGCCCCTCTCGCCAGCATTCAACTTCTCCCCGGCGCCGCTGTGCACCTCCCCGTCAAGTTCCACGCTCCCGGCCTCCTCCACGTCAAGCTGTTGGTCGCTCAGATCCACGTCGACGAGATAATGCTCGCGCCCTCCTTGTTTTCCCTCTCCTCCTCCCGTTTGGCCAGAACACACGTGCGTGCACTTTAATTTCTCTTGTTTCCGGGCCGCCTCTTCGCTGTCGTCTGGCGCCGCTTGTTCTTCTCGCCGCCAATGCCCACCGTGCCTGGAACGGCCACCGTGCCAGCATTGGCGTCGCCACATGCCATGGGCGGGGGCGCGCCCCCGGATGCGGTGCGGCTCGCCTGGATCCGGTGTGGCTCGAACTCTGTGGCCCATCTTGCGGCCCAGATCTGATTGGTCGGTTGCTTTTCTCTTTCAATTTTTTTAAATTCCCTGAAATTTCTAGAACTCTTGCAAAATTCTTAAAAAATCGAAAAATAAATCAGACAAATGCAAATCCAATTTTGTTGGACTCCTTGTGATCAGATCTATCCATTAAAGTTGTTAAAATGCATAAAATCTTTTATCTGTTTTCTGTAAAACTGCATAAGTGTAAAATATTGTTTAAATCATAATAAATTCTTTGTAGATCAATAAATCCTAATCTCTTGCATGCAAGTAAAATATATGATAACACACTAACAGAGTACCTTCCTACTGTCAGATTATGCTTAATTATTGTTTTATGATTTATTTATTCTGCAGCTTTGTTTAAATTGTTGTAAATAATTTGTAAGTCAATAAATCATCAAACTTTGCAGTAAATCCCGTTCAGTCATACCTAATGCAAGATTTAATTGCATTGTATCTTTGCATCTGACATGCATTGTCTTTGTCATATCGTATAGTTGCAGAGGAGACCCCGGAGCCGTTCGACTTCCAGCTGCCAGAGGAGGCCCATGAGGAGCCTCAGACTGACTTTACCGCTGAGTTTACTAGTTCTAGTGCCGCCCCTGAGCCAGGCAAGCCCCGGTGCATTCTGTCCTATGTTTTCGTTTTTTTTATGGTTGAGGTCTAGTATGTTTGTGCATTAGGTTTATAGGAGTTGATTGGAACCATAGAACTGCATTAGGATTACCTTCCGCGCCATATAAACCGATGTAGCCTGTGTTCCCCTAGATGTCCGGTGGATACCTACTCTTTCTATCGTGGTACGTTGAGGAGAGAATGGATCACCTTCCGCGCGGATCGTACGTCTCGAACGAGGAACGTGTCGGAAGGCCCTTTCTCGGGAGGGGTAGGATTCGGCTTTGCTCTGGTGGTGCACAGGTGAAAGGTTGTCATACGTGGTCTGTTCGCAGGCGCATATGTCGTGTGGTCAGGTTTCTCCTGCAGAATGTACATCGATGTCGCCGCTCCCTGATATGTGCACCCCCTTGTTCACTGAGTCGCATCGTAGAGTGGTTATATTGATGATGATATATGTATCTTACTGCTTTATTTTTTTACAGTATTACTTGTATGTTTACTTGCCTGTTCTAGCTGTTAGCTGCAAACATGATATTTGGTTAAATACTAAACCTAAGCTAAATTTTGAAAGTAAGGACTCTGTAATTAATGCTAATTTTGCAAGTTGAGTCAGCCTATCCCTTGTAGCCTTTGCATGCTAGGAGTTGGGTGTAGATAGCCATGTTGACGGGTAAGTTTTGCTGAATACTAGTTTCTCAGGGTTTGGCCCCTTATGTTTTTGTGCAAGTACTGCTTACGCTTCCACTGACTTGTCTAGTGGAGGCTAGCTACCAGTGGGAGGGACAGCCGCCCAATGGTTGGACCGTCACTGGGAGCCTAAGCTGTGAGCATCTCTAGGTCTAAATCGTGGGGCTTTGATGTGGGTCAATCGTCGAATTTAAATGTATTTTCAGACTTCCGCTGTTGCTACTACGTGTTTTAAATCAATTAGACTTAATGTAATAACTTAAAGACTTAATTTATGCTATTTATGTGATATAGTATTGGTGTCTGTTCATCAGCATTTCTGACTCGATCATGTGAAAAGCGGTAACGCTTTAATTGCCACTTAAATTGCTGTATTATTTGCTAAATTTGTAGTGGTCTGGCCCCGCCCACCCGCACGATCGTGTAAGTACGCTGCAGCCTGCAGGTATGATGAACAGTTTATTCCATGATATATGGCCATTTGATTTATTCGAGTGAAGAAGAGTATTCATCCATCATTGTATTTTACTTTTCCTTTTCCTTTGTCACTTTTGTGGTTGTCGAAATGCAACTTTGAAGACAACTGCATAACCTTTTTTCCATGTAGTGCGGCTATATTTTTTTCTATACCTGTTTCTGTACAGGAGGCTCAAAGAGACCACATTGATTTTTGAATATACGAACTGTTGGATCACATGAGAGACAGCACAATGCACATGACGCGTCGAGAAAGGAGCAAGGTTTGCAATCCTGGAAAAACCGAGAAAAACAGAAACCAAGAAAACCTATTCGGTAAACCGGTAAAACATACTGGTTTTTCGTTTCGCTATAGTACTGTCGGTTTGGACGAAAACCAACCGATTTTGTTAACCAAACCGGAATGGCTTTTTTTATTTATTTCCGATTTTCCGGACCTGTTTGACCGGAATTGCAAACCTTGGAAAGGATTGGATTCGATCATTCCTCCTCCGACGAGCCTATCTCGATACATAGTGAATGCATGCGGCCGGTGACCGACCGATTTGATTTGACAGGGAAACCGATCGGAAAGGCCATGGACGTGCACGCGGCGGAGACATCGCCGCCCAGCTAGTGGGTTAAACAAGTAAACAACAACCGATACTCTGTCTGGATAATGCTCGTGCGTGGCTTGACGTAACTCCTCCTTCGCTGGGAAATGGGCATACGTGCTGATTTGTAACTCCTGCTCTGCCGCAACTTGTAAGCACCTGGATCAGAGGCAAGTAGCGTCACAAAGCCAGGCGCGTCCGGTCGTCCGGATTGGTCTGGGTGCCTCCTCGATCCTGAAAGTGACAAGCAGCAGCCATCAATGGCCCTGCAAAGAGAATCGTTGGACCAAGCCCTGAAAGGGATAAAATACTGGAGCAGTGGCGCGTAATTAATAGGTGTTTCGTCCCCTTTGGATAATTAGAGATGCCATAGGATCGACCTGGAGGATGATGTACAGGGAAGAGGTGCTGCGCTAGCTGGACCTGGTCGTGGAGAAATTATCAAACAAGTGGAGAGAGATGGCAAGATTACCTTCGTCAGTGGATCAATTGGTGGATGCATGGAAGTACGCAGCAGGACGCACCGAGCAGGGATATTGATAGTGAGACGAGCATGAGAACGAGAGGGGCAACTCCAGTAGAGAGTTTGCATGTAATGGGAGCAGCACAGCAGCTGTCATCCAATGTTTTACAATGTATGAACCTGGAGCCAAACTTTGAGGCCCTGTTTGGAACAAAGGAATGCAAAACGCAGGAATAGGAAAAAATACAGTAATAGAGAAAACACAGGAATGAAGAAAAGGAGAAAACCATAGGAATGCAAAACATAGGAATGAGGAACTTTTGCCGTTTGGATTGTAGGAAGCTTTTAGCTGTGAATAATCTTATACTTCATAGTGGTACGTTAAGCATCAATTATTAGTCAATAATAACGGTTATTAATGGGAACAAAGAAAGGAAAAAAAAAACAAAGCACTAATGATGTTATGCGGGCTGCCTTTAATTTGACGGCCCATCCATCCAGTTATCTATAGCCCATCCTGCCTATAGTGCAAATTTACCCTAACTCATCGTCACAACAAATCAGTCTGGAGCAGCCGCCGCCTGCTTCTCCATTGTCACCGTTCTTCTCTCTCTTTCCACCTGTAGTGGCACTGCAGGCTACCTTATTAGTCTATTAACCAGTAAAATCATCTTGCGCTTACACCATCTCTCCATTTTAGAGGTCACAACGGCACCCCGTTCGTCCCAGCAAAGCTTTCCTTCAATGGATTCGCGCCAATTTTTCTCTAGGTTTCAGCCATGACAGGAGGGAGAGAGGAACGTTGTTACAGGAGAGAGCGATCGAGCGAGCGTTTCCCTTAGGTATTAGTGGAGGAATTGTTTCCCGTGAAATCGGCTGCTTACGCTTTCTTTCCTCCAGAAAGGAACAATGCTTTCCTCCATTCCAAACGCATCTGTGCAAATCCTTTCTAGAGGAACGAATTCCTCCAAAAATCCTCCAAAAATCCCTTGTTCCAAACGGGCCCTGAACTTGATTTCATTCATGAATGAAACTAGGGGTCACCCTTTTATTCGAAAAAAGTTAGAGATGCCATGCTGTTTAGACAAGCCAGTATTCCTCCTCACGCAATCCGATCCTTCTACTATTTCTCCTGTATCCGTTCTTCCACCTATACTATATGAGACTGCTAACACACGTACGCGGCAATGACGCGCAACTTGTGGCGTAATACCGAGAGGCGTGTCATAAGCCGTTGGTGCGCTGGACACCCCCGAAGGAAACCGACCAAACCGCCGCCCATCCATCCGGATGGTGGTCGCTGGGTATGCGGTGGCGCAGTTGTCCGTCTGGGGGGATTGCCAAGAAGCAGCTGGCGTCGCGTAACTCCGGGCCGCTGACGTGGAGACCACGGTTGGGCCCAGGTACGTACGTGGTGGAATATTTCGGTCGAGCCCCTCGGGAACAATGAAATGATTCACGGAGAGCAAACTATATACTCAGATTTTGCGATTTCCGATTGTGTCACTTTTATTGCGCGACAAGGTGCTAATATCACAGTGAAAAATCGAGTTACTAGCTGCTACTACACATTACAGTACTACTCCCAACAGTATCTTTTGCCAAACTTAGTTGGACTCTTAACATTTTTGCGCCACGTTGGGGTAAGAAACCCAAGCAACAGTTTGGACAGAAACACACCAAGAATGGCTTCGCCGCAAATACGGATGAACTGGAGGGTGCGGCACCGCACCGCTGCCCGCGCGCCCTGTATGTCAGCTTTCCCTGATGGCGCACCCAGATCGGATCCTTTCTTCTCTCTTCTTCGTAAATTTCACAAACCACCAAAACTACGGCTTTATAGTCACAAACCCACCAAGTATAATGCATATTTCACGAACCCATCAATAATTTAGGGTGTGGTTTCAAAAACCCACCATACTCTGGTCCCACATGTACATATATACTCATCCATCAAATTCGTAATTTAAGGTGTGGCTTCTTCTCTCCCCAAGCCCCATTCCTCCCGCCCATAGCAGCGAGGAGGCGGATGGCGAGCGACGGCGACGGAAGCCGCGCTGGGGTCCCGGCCTAAGGTCAAGAAGCGGGAGATCGGGAGGCCATGGCCAGCGATAGATGTCCATGGAAACGCTCGGAAGAAAGAACGAAGACATACAACAACTCGTTTCTGGCATGGAACATTCTCCACGGACGCATTAATTGTGTGCTATCAGGGCAGGCTAGTGAGGCATAGACTTAGTTTGGTTTATGAATTACTCCCTCTGTTTTAAAATATATGCAGTTCTGGCTATACTTTTGGGTGTTCAGATTCAGAGAATGTTGAATGAACCTGGACAACCATATGTCCAGGTTCAGAGAATGTTCAATGAACCTGGTAAAAAGCTAGAACTAATATTTTGAAACAGAGAGAGTACTTCCAATCATTTGCACACTGCAATATACTTCCTTCTCACGCAATCGCTCCGATCCGATCCTTCTCGGCTCCTCTCTCTCTCTTCTTCCACCGACCACACTGCTAACACGTACATGTGGGGTCAATGACACAAGCAGTGATCGATGTAATACGGAAGCGCGTCAATTGCTGGCTTAACCATAAGAGCAGGTTCATCGCTTTGTCGATTCGACTGCCACGTAAGAATTTTCTGACGTGGATGAGAGAGGAAAGCCTCCTGACACAGCCTTGGTCGCCGGCAGGTTCGACCGTCGCGTTGCTCAGTTGTGGGTCCGGCACTCTCTCCAAACTTCTGTCACCTGTGCTGCCCGGGGTGGCGTTTAATCGGCGCAGCTTTGGACGGTGTGGGGGCGTACATGGTCGCATGGGCGCGTGCATGGTCGTGAGACCGGCGCGCATTGGCCTTGCTCTAAGGCGTCCGTCCAGAATCCAGATGGACGCGACCGGTCGTCGCTCGCTGGGTGCGTCTGGGATCGCCACGTAATTCCGCTGACCTGGAGACCACGTGGTGGTGGAATATTTCGGGCGAGCCTCTTGGGAGCATCGGGAATTACGGGGATGTGGTAGCCTCATGGGGCATCATGTAATGAAATGACAAACAAAACTGACGGTATGATTCGCTTTAAGTACCCCGCGACACAATTTCGCTCTGCCCATGCTCTCGTTCCTTCTTCCCTCGTAATCCTGCGAGACCCCGCAGTCCACTAGCAAGTACGCTGGTATGATTCGCTGTTTCCCTCCTCCTCACCCTCTCTTTCGAGCCCTGCTTGTTTAATTCCTCCCTCTCCGTTGTTTGTTGATGTGCTTGTGCCTTGTGATGATCGATGCTGGCTTCTGTTTGTTCGTGCGTACATCTGTTAGTTGTACCTTGTGGATATGATTTTTATCAGATCTGGCTTTTGTGGTATTAAATTATATGAACAGATGTCTCATGATTAGTTAAATCCTATCTGGTATAGTTTGTGGGAAACTGCATAGATCCGTACACGGGGTGCTATGCACATCAATGTGGTTTTCTCGCATCTGGATACTGAGCGAACCTTATCTACACCCTCCATTCTCATCTCACCGTTCATTCTTTCCCACCGCCTGATACAGATAGATATTTAGGCAGAATACCTTAGCGAGGCACCAACCAGGCATCGCTTTACCCACCGCGTTCCCTCTTTTCTCTTTCTTTGTCGCTCCCGCACTTTCCCCTCGGATTCGTCTTCCCCGCTCCCGCACTTACCCCTCGGCCTTTCCCCTCGGCTTCGTCCTCCTCGCAGCGGCGGTGGAGCACTCATTCTGTTTCGATGCAAGTTCCAGTCCACACCGCGCATGTCGAAGATCCGCCGCTGTCGTCTGGACATCCAGATCTTGCGGTGCTGCCGATCTCGGCCATGGATTCAACAAAGTTTCCATCAAAGAAAGAATCTCAGGTTTTTTCCGATTGCCAACGATTTCCCCTTAATTTGCTTCTCTATATTCTCTTTGCGATGCGTCTGCTAAAACTTGGGCACTGATCTGATACTGAAAAGGTTATACAGATCCGAGAGACCAGCAGCCATGGATTCTGCCACTTTGGGCTACCAAATCCACTGGCTGCTTGTTCATTTACTGGACGCCGCGACCCACCATTTCCTCGTTTTGGTGTGGGAACGTCATCAGTTCTTGCAATAAACCCTTCCCCAGGTTGCCTCCTTGTCCTTCCTTTTCAATTAAATACCAATTGTTTTTCACACAATATAGTACAAGTTGGCTCACAAGATCTGCCGGTTTGTTAGAAATGCCTGTATTGTTCGTATCAACATTTTAATGTTACCATTGCCTGTGTGATTTCAATATCGTGTATGGTTATCAAATCTGCCGTTCTCTCATAAATGCAGTATCTGTTCTTAACAATATTATATTATTGTTTGAAATTGCATCTATGATATTACTGTGGTTATTTACTAAACTTCATTCAACCCTCAACGTTCAATAAACATTGATGTTCAGACATGCTTGAAACTACCATTAATTAATAAATTGGTTAGGGTATGAGTGTTACGTTGCATATCTTGTCATCCAAGCATGAATTTTACACACTTATGTTACTGTAATTCAGCTACACAATTTGTTAGCTGTAATTCAGCACATATGCAAATTTTCCAATCTCATTTTTCAACGGCTTCTATTGGCATATATTGTTCATGATGATACTGAAAATTAAGTGACCAAAACTGCTATACACTTTGTTTCATCCAGCTTCATATGTGTGTTAGTATGACCACATCAAAAAAAAATGCTATGTGCTAGTACAGATTTTTTTTTTCATGCAGGTCCATGATAATTAAGTGTTCCGTGTTATACAACATCTGTTACTTTCTTTTCTTAAAGCAGCTTGTGTGCTACTATACATCATTTAGTGCCAATCCCCACCTTCTTTATGTATGCAGCATGTCGACACCTCTTTATACTAACTTTGTTACAATTGCACAGCCAGTTCATACACTGATTTATCATTTTTGGGAAAGTTATTTATGTATGCATTTTGATAACATGGTAATTTAGCATTTTGATAACAACCAGTTCTTTATGTATGCAGCATGGCGACAAGCATTTATACTAATAACTTTATTTACATTATTTCTAGTTTTTAAGTAAATCTGTTCCACACATTATTGTGTCATGCTCCAAACTCCTTGATTAGGCTTCAAAAGTTTTATACAATTACCGTGAATGCTATACCAATCACGCAAGCTTTGTTCATATACAATGCAAACATTATTAAAGAACCTCACATTGTTTACAAGTCACATTGTTTCATACACAACTATGTTCAAACCTACTATCTGTTTGGTCTGCTTGTTTCAGTTGGATTTGTTACAACTAAGTCCAAACCTTCTATCTGTTTTCTTCTAACATCTCATTTTCTTAAATATGAACTACGCCGTTATTATACCACTTACATTTTTGTTCAGTACCCTGGAAACTTAATTCTGTTTTGGGTGCTCGTTTCTTAAATAAAAATGATGCTGCTCATTTTTGTTTACTTCACTGGAAACTTAATTACACTACACAGGAAACATGTGCTCTTTCCAAGATCTTCTATGATCAGCATCTTCAGGATTACTGATGCCCCATGCTTTATGCCGTCCCCTCCTGTATATTAACAATTCTTTCAAGCTGATGTCTTTCCCGTCTCTGCATCAGTACTATCGAACGGCATGAACTCAATACAACTTAGGTTATTAATCTCTTCATTTATTATCATTTGTTTCAATGATGGCCTGGTTACTTCATAATAGATGGTTGCTTCAGTGTTAGGAATCGTGCTGAGCGGCGTTTTAGGTTGTTCTAATTCGAATTAAAACTGCAACTTTTTATTTAGTAGAAATCGACTGAGTGGTATGTCTTTCCGTAGTGGTAGGTTTGTTAATTTTTAACATAATGTATTACGAATTGTTTCAGTTATAGGTTGTTTTAAAACCAGTTACTGGGATCTGGAACGCAAGGGAAGAATGGGGATATAGTTTTTTCAAAGTTTTTTCATCCGTGCTCGATTATCAATTGATCTAGTTCATTTGTCTCGGCTTCGTATTCTGCTGTAATAGCCAGGTAAAACTGATTACGATATTTGAACTACAACTTCCCACACAAAGGATTTGTAGGTGAATCTTTTCTCAATATGCTCACTAGCAGTACTAGCCAAAAAAAAAGTAGTTGTCACCTAACGTCAATATTTTATACTGCCCTCACTCAGGTCGTTTATATTTTAGCAAATATTTGGAACTTCATTTTACCAAAATTTTCAGTTCATCCTCAGATCGTTTCTATTTTACCAATATTTGAGATAACTCAGGTATTTTCTATTTTATCAAGATAAGTTCATGATTAAGCACTCAGCTAATGTGCGTCAATGGTTTGTCTGATGGCACGAAACTTACAAGTTGTTAGCCGTGGTCACTCAGAAATTGTAGTTCCAAACCTTCATTTATACTAAATCCATCCACACAACTAAACCAAATACAACATTATATAAATTGTTTTGCTTTTGTCTTACTTGTAATTTACAACGATCTGGTCATTATCCAATCCATTCAGGCTACTAGCCAATTGTAAGCACCTCTGGTGCATTTCTCCTCTCCCTAATTTAAGCTACAATACATGTGGCTTTCAAACAAAATGAAAGACCTATTGTTATTCCACTCCAAACAATGCACAAGTCGGCTCACAAGTCAAAATTCTAGTGGGATCCTCATACAATTTATGTTCTGAATTTATCACATGCATATCATCCTTCGCAGGTCTGAAATAGGTTACTACCAAACGAGGTAACTGCTTGACTTTACAGTTTATTTTCCGTTGTTGTCTACTCAATCGACAACTTCTCAATGTTGTGAAAATGCCATGTTCTTATTCAACATAATAGTAAACTGAGAGCAGTTGTTAGGTGCTAATAGATTACAATAAACCATAACATCTTACATTTGAAGAATTTATTTATTTATCATGTTTTAAGTATGCTTACACTCGTGTATGTCTCAAGGTAAACAAATTTGAGGTTAGAGAACAGAAATTAAATCCATATATGTTACAGAGATTTAGGCTTTCAGTCATATACAAGATTTATTATTGTGCACAAATTCAATTTCACATTGTAAGTCCCCCTGATACGATTTGTCCCATGTCTGTCCACTGCCTTTTATCTATTCCATCATCTAGCTAGTTATCAATGTTGTGCAAAAGTTTGAGAATAGGACAGTATATATTAGTTTATGACAACCTAAAATCGTTAATTCATATGAAGGATTTCTCAGGTTTGTCAAGAGTGTGTGATAAAGAACAATGTGAAATTGAATTTGTGCACAATAATAAATCTTGTATATGACTGAAAGCCTTCAGGATTACTGACGCCACAAGATTTTCCGGATATGACTTAGAACAATTTAACTACTGATGCATCTGATTCTGCCTTATGCTTCAACGCTGAAACAAGTAATCACTTTTCTGTTGCATTCAAATTTCCTAGTCACATTTCTGTTGCTTAAGTAGCCTTACATTTTTGGTCGCCACGAATCACCATTTCCTCACTTTGGTATTGGTACGTCATCAGTTCTTGCAACACACCCTTACTTTTGTAAGTTTTATGTTTACCCAACCTTCAAACCGTAGTGCCTCCAACTATAAATCAATCATATGCTCCAAGCTACTGTCTAGTATGCTTATAAACATTTTCATGTGCTCTATCCACTGTAATAAATTTAGTAACACACCTACGACTTGATGTAACTTATTTACGTTTTTTGTTCAGTGAAACATGTGCTTTTTATTAAACATATTTACTTATTTGTACAACAAACATATGCTCTTTTCAAGATCTCCGTTCAGCATCATGGGGGTTACTGACGCCCCAATTTGATCCTTTAGTTCCGTGTGTATACATGTTTGTACAGTAAACATGTGTTACTGATGTATATGTTCAATGAACCAAACAGACTGCAGGATACCAATGTACTATTCTCCTTGCATATTGATTCCTACATCGCGGTGTGTAGGATTAAAATGACATTTGGTTAGTTTGACATAATAATGTTAATCCACATTTCATTTCTGGGCAAAACACCTTTCTGTGATCATAGACACCATTTCTGGCAAACACCATTTCTGTGACCATAGACATTATTTCTGGCAAACATTTGCTTATAATATTTACAATGCACTATTACCTCTTTCCACATTTGATTCTATGGTCACCAGATGAGGGTATATGTGTGAAAAAATAATGTTGTGCTTTCAGCCAAACCTCATTTCTGGCAAAGTCAGCAGTCCACTTTTCAGTGCTTTTTCTATATGAGTTGCTGATTGACATTTTTCTCCCTCTCTCTATAGCTACTTTTTCTATATGTCTTGCTGAATAATTTGCCCAAACTAGGTTTAGTTAGTGGAAAAATGGGCGTGTGGATTTGTTGTATGGCATTTTTTTATTTTATATATATATCTAGACAAAGTACTGAATCTCTTTAGAATATGAGAAGTATACGAGGTTTTCTATATGTTTAGTGTAATGTCTTTCAGATACCAATGGTGTAAATGTGGCAAACACAACCAAGGCATGAGCATATGAGGTTTTCTTTACATTTATAGTAATGTCTTCAGATATCTCGTCTTCCGTGATAATATATAGCCATCTACTTTTTACTTTTCAGCAAGCTACTTTTGTAAGTGGGATAGTAACTATCATGATCAGCTACAAGACTTGAGGATCAGACATATCATTAGAAAAGTGAAGACAAAAGATCAGCGTTTGAAATGAATTTTCACATATTTCTAGAGAGCCAGTTTCGTAGCTGATGCTTCAGCTAGAAGTGCAGTTCAAATCAGAGATATTTTTCATGTACGAATAGGGATCATCAAAATGGTTGTCGTTTCCTAAGTCTGACATGTAATTGGCCTCTTTGGACAAAGTTGTGTAGAATTTCCTGTATTTAATACATAGCTTGTCATGGGCGTGTTACCTTAAAAAGTGTTATTTGTCTGATGTAATATGTTTGGCTGGACATGAGCTGATATGACAACTGCACCTGAGGCAGTGTGTAGTGATAGTGCCTAGGGTGAGACCAGCAATTACAAAGATGTTGTGATGCGATCAAAGTATCTAAAATTTTTCATATATTTGGTTTTACATTGGAAAGTATATCTAATAATGCAAAGTTTACTAAGCCAGAGCTCCTTACTAGCTGCCTGAATTGTACGTTAATTGCGGATTTTTTTTCTTTACATACTAATAAACGAAAAATAACTGCATAGTTCTGCGAATATTACAAACATAAAATAGTTCACCACGAAACAATTAGTGCCACATTACATAAATAGTATAGTGTGCAAGCTATATAAAGCAAGACTGTATTTCATTAATAGAATAAGAGTTACAAAACAATCCAAGAGACCCGAAGGTCTAGAAACATGAAAACTAAACACAACAAATGAACAGAACGGGAAACGGCTACCACTAACTCTACGACCTACGGCAGCTGCACGACCAATACCTCCTAGAAGCGTCTCAACAAGAAGATCCTTCGCATCATGAACCTCAAGGATACCTAGAGAACAACTTCAATTGTTGTTTTCTTATCTTCATTCAAAGAGCGCTCATTGATGTACTTGATATCATCAGAAACTTCCTCAGTATTTTTCAACAAATGATTCATTCTGATCCATTTTTCATCAGCTTCCCATCCAAGTGCGGTGTAAGTGTCCTTGAAACCAACAAGAGCTTTATGTCTTTTCAGCCTCAACATGATCTTGAAAATTCATGTCTGCCTTCCTAGCACCTGTCTGTTCAGCATCATAAGCATCCAATAAACGATGTACCATATATAGCAGAAACCCAAATCCAAAGTGCCTACACGTAGGGAAAGAACAGGAAAATAATAAGGTACCTTTGTCGTAATAATATGGTCAATGTAGATTTCTAAAATTAAGGTTAACATAGCCTATGTACTTCACAATAATGCTGAGCCCAGTCCCTCTATTCTGACATCATATTTCAGTTGAAAACTAAAATAAAAATGTTGTTCAACATAAGAAATAACATTATATTTGGAAAGGAAACTAAAAGTTCCTACTATCGATATAATCCAGAGTAACAAACGCATTATGTGCACCTTTTTCAATATATAAACTAATATTTACTTTATTACTAACCAATAGGTTTCACATAAAGGCCAAAAGTTACTAGTCGGTCAAAAAGTTCCCTCCAAGGGCATTGATTTATACATTAAATTTCACAGAACCCACAATTTACCAAAAAATTAAATTGAGGACACTAGAATGTGCATCAGACTGCACCATTCTATAAATAGTACTGGAGCTATTGATTAGTGTGCTAGCTGTACAAGTCAATTTTTCGGAGTTGTGGACATAGCTAGAAAGCTGTTGCAAGCTTATCAGAATTGTTCTCACGAAATCTTAACAAACTGAGACACTCTTGGAAATAATTCATATGAATTGAAGATTTTAGGATGAGTCGTAAACTAACATAACTGCCCCACTCTCAAAATTTTGCACTACATTGAAAACTAGCTAGATGATGGAATAGATAAAAGGCAGAATACAAGCAACTACCTTTTCTTTGGCAGAGGACAAACAAGGGACAAATTGTATCAGGGAAACTTAACAATGTGAAGTTGAATTTGTGCACAATAATAAATCCTTTACATGACTGAAAGCCTAAATCTCTATATCTATCATATATGTACTTTATTTCTGCTCTCTAACCTCAAATTTGATTATCTTGAGACACACACGAGTGTAAGCATGCTATGGAGTTTATGGTAATCTATTAGCACCTAACAAATGCTCACAGTTTACTGTAATGTTGAATAAGAACATGACATTTTCACTACATCGAGAAGTTGTCGATTGAATAAAAAATAGCGGAAAATAAAGCTATAAAATCAAGCAGTTACCTTGTTTAGTAGTACCTGTTTCAGACATATGTTAAAAACTACACAAGGTGACTATAGAAAACAATCAAACAGTTTTACCGACTTGTACCACACAAGGTGACTATAGAAAAGAATCAAACAGGGAGAATAAACATGTGGTTGGTCACAGGATATATGGCCAGCAATCTCGTGAAGGTCATAGTTAGTGTTCCTAATTATCAGTTTTACCGACCGCAACATACTTACGCATGAAGTGTTAACAACTTAAAGGCAACTTAATTTTTTAACAGTATCATCTATGCGGCAACCATGTTCTGTATCGCCAGAAGAAAAAGATCAAGCTTCAGATTCGGTAATGAACAATAATATTACAGCAGGAGAGCTCGCTCTAACCAATCTGAGCCTAAACAGTCCATCATATAAGGAATGTCCTGCAGGCCCATGAATACTCAAAATTCCATAGTTCCAAAATAAATTCATGAAAAAGACACGTGGTGTTCCTAACTAGTCAAAAACTTTCAATAAACAGGACAGAGTGTTGAAACAGAAAGAAGCATAGTTGACTCAAATGAGATGGTGCAGGGGGTACATAATTCAAGACAACAGTGGTGCAGGTATGATTACTTAATTGGGAACAGTGTATATTCCTTGCAAAATATACTAAGGGGTACTATTTTAAACTGCAGATTTTACCATCAAGATGCATGAAAAAACGTGTGACCAACCTCTTCATCGTCGATTTCTACACTGAAGTAGGAATCCCACAAGCACACATCAACTCTAGTAGTTCAGATCCATCTCTGTCGCTCCTTACTGACTCAACATGATGATCAGAAGCACGCACTAGTCCGATTGAAAGTTTCCATTCTTCAACTTTGAACTGGCAGTAGATAACGCCATCTACTGAAATACTCTGGGACGTCCAATCTAAGGAAAACGAACCAAACGAATCGGAACTAATCAGATCAAAAATCGAATAAAACAGATTGGATTGGCAACACATAAGAAGGGGATTTGACGAGGAGAAATTGCTCACCGGAAGATCTTGGGGTTGACGAACTGGAGGTGTGAGATCTGGAAGGATGAAAGAAAAAAGTTGGGATCCACCAAGAGCTCAAATGGCGGCGGGCGCAAAAAAGTTGGGTGCAAACAGAAGTGGCGGCGGGGGAGATCGAGGGAAGAAGCCAGGCAACTGAGGGGACGGGGAGGGGGAGCTAGGCACGACATTGGCACAACATGATGGGGCCACTCCATTGAGGCGGCATCGAGGCAAAAATAGACGGCCAAGATAAGGTCCACTCAGAAGGTAGGTGCGAGAATACAATTTCGCTATGCACATGCTTAGCTTCCAGGGGTTCTTTCCTTGCTCTCCGTTGTTTGTTGATGTGCATGTGCCTTAATTGTGATGATGCTTCTGTTTGTTCGTGCGTAGATCTGTTAGTTCGTGATGATCCAGCTTGTGGTATCAGATGAAAAGATCGATGTAGCGCTGATGATTAGTTAAATCCGTTTGGGTGTACCGTGTAGTTCGTGGGAAACTGCTTAGATCCGTATGCATCTGCTTAGCTTTCAGGGGTTGCTTGGTTGACGCTTGAAGAACCGACAAAGATGACTACAGCAGGAGGAGGGGGGGGGGGGGGGGGGGGGGGGGGGGGGTGGTTGGGGGGGGTGGAGGGATGTTTTTGAAGTGTGTCCTTTCCTTACGAAATAGATGTCCTTTGCTAACAATTCTCAGGTGACAGGCCTCTTTTGTCAATTGGCTAAGATCGCATAGTTATCAAGGAACTACTGATCCTAACCAACCTCGAAAAACATTAACTCAATGCAGAAGCAAAAATGAAAAAAGAGGGGAAAAAGGGACTCACACTAAACGACTACTCCAGCTAAGAATAAGCACCTGCAAAAGGTTTTTAGGGTTGACGGTGTTTCACTGTATTGTAGTAGCATGCAGTGGCGATCGACCTCATCTGGCAGTCTTAATTTAGTTACCATATACAGTTGTTAAATCCAATAGACTATCATGGCCTGTGGAATTACACAATACAACTTTTGCATCCATGATAGTATTTATTATATATATGAACTTTAAGTTAATTTCGATCGGGAATTATCCCTAATTAATCTAATGTATATTGTCTTGGACCAGCTCTGCAGAGGTGAAGAACGGCACTTGCAGCTGTGCTGATCCGGCGGCCGGCCTCTCCAGCATAGGAGTCTCTCTGTGTGAAGTGAAGAGCGGGCGGCAATGGTGGTCCGCGATTCGGCGCTGCAATTCCTATGCGGGCCGTGGTTCATGCTATTGGCGGCAATCTTTGTGATGGAAGCAACCGGAGGCTCCTACATCTACGGCGTGTACTCCGAGGCGATGCGGGCCTCGCTGGGATACGACCAGAAGATGCTCAACACCGTCGGCTTCTTCAAGAACCTCGGCGGCAGCCTCGGCATCCTGCCCGGCCTCATCAACGAGGTGACCCCGCCGTGGGTGGTGATGGTGTGCGGCGCCGCCTTGAACCTGGCCGGCTACGTGATGGTCTACCTCGCCATCGTCCGCCGGAGGCCGCCGGGGCGGCGCATGTGGCTTTACATGGCCGTAGGCGCCGTCTCGCAGTGCTTCGTCAGCACCGGCGTGCTCGCCACCACCGTGAAGAACTTCCCTGGCGCGGACCGCGGCGACTTGCTGGGCATGGTCATGGGCTTCGCCGGCCTCGGCGGCGCCATCTTCACGCAGCTCCACCGCTCCTTCGCCGGCATTGGAGACGACGGGGCGGCGGCCGTGATGCTCATAGCGTGCCTCCCGACAGCCGTCTCGCTTCTCTTCAGTCCCACCATCAGATGCATTCCACCAGGATCGCCGCACCGGGAGCGCAGAGCCGTGAAACGTTTCCTGTACGTGTCCATCGTCCTCGGCGTCTACCTCCTCGCTGTTAACGTGGTCGAGCTGATGGTGCCACGCTTCCCCAAGCCCGCCTACTACGTCACGGCCATCGTGCTTGTCCTCCTCCTCGTCGCCTTGAAACTCGTCGTCGTAGGTCTCCAAGAGATGGAAGCAGCCACGCTGCAGCTGGCCACGCACGTGATGAAGACTCGTCAGACTCTCCCACCTTCAGCCTTGGAGTCCGCCGATGCCAAGACTCAGACGACTGACCGACCAGAGAGGGGGCAGGACCACTCCATCCTGCAAGCTCTTTGCAGCGTGGACATGCTTGTGCTCTTGGTCACAACGATCTGCGGCATCGGAGGCCTGATGACAGCTATCGACAACATCGCCCAGATCGGGGAGTCGCTGGGGTACGCGCCGAGCACCATCTCCATGGTGGTCTCCCTGCTGAGCCTTTCCAACTACACCGGGCGCGTGGTCGTCGGCTTCGGCTCCGGCCACCTGTTCCAGCGGTACAAGGTGCCCCGCCCGCTCGCGCTCACCGCCGTGCTCCTCCTCGCGTGCGTGGGCCACCTGATCGTCGCCTTGGGCGTGCGCAACGGGCTGTACGCCGCGTCACTGATCATCGGATTCTGCATCGGCGCGCAGTGGACGGTTGTGTTCGCCGTCATCTCTGAGGTGTTCGGGCTCAAGTACTTCTCCACGCTCTACAACCTGGGCACCCTGGCGACTCCCGTGGGGTCCTACCTCCTGAACGTGCAGGTCACGGGGCGCCTCTACGACCGGGAGGCGCGGCGGCAGGCATGGCCGCGGGGAATCTGCTGCGGGGTGCGCTGCTTCAGGGGCTCCTTCCTGATCATCACCTGCGTCACGCTGTTCGGTGCGGCGGTGTCGCTGGTGCTGGTGTGGAGGACCAAGGAGTTCTACAGCAGCCACAGCTTCGCCAACGGTAGCGCCGCCGTGGATCCTCCAGGCGAAGTTGAATTGACCTCTTGAGTTGTTTCTGCGCCCCGTACGTACAGCTGTTGGCGTCGTGTTCGTGTGTGTACCGAACCACCCCGGCCGTTCCAATGTAGTTTTTGTTTTTGAGAGCCAAATACTCAGTGTAATTTTTGTTTTTTCTCAGTGCCCATTACTCTGTAACAATGTTTGTTTCGTCAAAACTTCTGTTTGTGTTGCAAAATGTTACAACCATGCATACCCGCAAAAAAAAAAAAAAAGAGTAAAAGATGTTACAACGGAAGCTCATCAGTAAACAAACCACAATGACGTACGTATTCCCTCATCGTACTTTCAATTTCGTTGGAAGTCTCCTTTATTTGATCTGAACGGCATTAATTGCTTACAAACGAAGCATTCTGGCCATGGTCATGCACCGACTGTGTAATGTTTCTTTTTTGTCCCTCGCAAAAGAAAATAATGGTAGTGAGATTATCACGATTACATGACGAATTTCAGCGCTTAGGTGTCGTTCTGTGCGCTGGCAACGCGCTTGACAATATTCCAGCTCCGGGGACGCGCCTAACCAGCTACCGGTGGTTAGTTAGCAGCAGGAGCCATCTTCCCGTCTACGTGCATCCCTGACTGCTGACCAGCGCCACCAACAGATGCACAAGGAAAGGAACCGTCAAAGACGCAAGGAACGAAGTTAAAAGATGATCATACCGTGCAAAGTGCGGCAAGCTGCTTGTGCTGGCGGCCGCGTTGTTTGGCGACGAGGGCACAGCGTTGCCCATGGTCGCATGTCCGACCATACGTACTGTAGTTGCCCGAAGCAGGATTAAGGATCTTGTAATTGCCCGATCGAGCTTCACACGTTACTAATTTTCTACCAGGATCCGTGGAGAATTCTACAGCAGCGACAAAAGTGGTAGCACCGCGAGGGAGTTCTACAGCCGCGGCAAGTTCCACCATGGTAGCACCGCCGCAGAATCCGAGGATGACGACGCAGTACCATTTGACTCATGAATGATGAGCCAAAATACTTTTGTGCCATTCTTTTTTTTAGTTTCTCGGAGCCAAAGTCTCAGTGCCCACTAGTTTTCACAATGTGTACTCCCTCTAGTTTCAAAAAACTTGTCGTTTAGAACATTGACACGGTCTCCAAAACACAACTTTGACTAATACTTTTTGCTGTAAAATATTTATAAAATATACCTAAAGTGTACTTTTATGAAATCATATTTCAATACGAATCTACTCATACCATTTTCACATTTCTAAACTTAATGCATAAAAAGATATTTTAAATCAAAATTTAAAAAGTTTGACTTATGACAACCTCAAAACGACAAGTTTTTTGACACTGGAGGGAGTAGGGTTTAGGGTATTTCGTGAGAACTTCTGTTTGGGCAACGGCCCCAGCTAATTATTAGACAGAGAACGACAGGTCAAAGAGAACCTTTGCATACGAAGGTGTTAGAAACGAAACGACTGAGGTTGGGTCATTAATTTTAGAACAAATCTCCCTGCTATTTTACATGATCAGTGGTATTCACTTGCAGCCTTGCTCAATGAGCAAGTGCTTAATGATTCTAATAACCAAGCTAAATGGCTGTGGCCTGCTTCAGGACAATTCACTGTCAGTATATGAGCACCTGACAAGGTCAGATGCTGGTCTTTCATATAAACATATATATATATATATGGAAAGCTAAGATCCCACAGAAAATTAAAATTTTCCCTTAGCTTGTTGAGAATGGTGCTATTCTAACAAGGGATAATATGGTTAGAAGAAAGTGACAGGGGGATCCAACCTGCTATTTCTGTGATCAACCTGAAACAAGTTATCATCTGTTCTTTACTTGTTGCATTGCTAAGGTGGTTTGGGGTATCATTGCATATTGTTTTGGTGCACAGTATAGACCTAGTAATGTGGAGCAATACAGGCAGTGGATCAAAATGGTCCTGCCAGGAGGTGATAAGGTGTATAGAGAAGGTTTTGGAGCAGTTTGTTGCGCTATTTGGAAACTCAGAAACAAAAGCCTGTTTCGACAAAATAATGATCAAGAACCCTTGTGATATAATTTTCTACATGTGTATTTCTCTTCGTTATTTTCCTTCAAAAAAAATTTCTCTTCGTTATTGGGCAGGTCTATACTCTTCAGAGATGAACAAGGTTATCCAAGCAGGCGCGAAGACAATGATGAAGACGGCGATGAACATCTTCAACAGGCAAAGGCGCTGCATCATTATGAGTACAATTCAAGATGGTGGTGAACCATCAGACAACAGAAACGAGAATGAGGTACGGTGGAGGGACAGAGCCAAAGCTGATGGTTCTCTAGGTTTTTTTTTTTTTTTTGCGAGGATGGTTCTCTAGTTTAGCCTAGGTGCTAGACAATGCTTTGTGGTTGCTGGCCCTTGGAAAGTCCAGAGTCTGTAATGGAGTGTTGGCATGTGTGCCGCTGGAGTTTAGCTTAAGTAGCTGCCGGTTATAGTAGCCGGATGGTGTTTACTTGCCCCCCAACTTACTATTTCTAGAGATTCTGGTGGGAAGTTGGGGTGGTAACACTCTTTTTACTCTTCTTCGCGATCTTTTGTTCAAACCCTGCAAGACTTTGGCCCCCCGTCTTTTGGATGGGGGTGTGGGTCATTCTCGTTTCGAATAAAATGCATCAATAAACTAACCACAACAACGTGTGCTGGCTGATCATACGTACTACAAGGGATCAGCCCATTTGTGATGATGAAATTCATCACTAAAAGTCCATTTTTCATCACTATTACCACCTTGTGACAAAATTCGTGTCGTCACAATGTCATCACTATTAATGGCGTCACAATAAACATAGTGACGAAATTTGTTTCACCACAAATATTTTTCACTTTTGTGATGAATGGAATAATCACTGTTGTGCAACCAATTAGTGATGACGACTTGTCATCACAACTTGAGTTCAGTTAGTGACGGCAAATTCATCACTTTCTTTTTGGTTCCAGTGACAAAATTAGTTATCACTAATTGATTGTTGTTTGTGACAAGATACAGGTCACACTTGTCCATATTAACTGTGATGATTTCTATAGTCACAAAGACACGCTTTGCTCGTGACAAAAAGGATATCACAAGAAACTAATTTTCTGTGACCAAATTTCTTAAATAGTGATGAGCTGTGCGCATAAGTAATACACTTTGTTGTGCCAAAAAGATTTGTTGCATCTGAGAACATTTTTCACTAATAAAAATGCATTTGTGATGACTTTTGTCTCAACTAATAGGGACCCAACATTAGTGTCAAAAGAATTTTTTAGTGATAACCAAGTTTTAGCGTCATTTCTGTTTGCATCCGTGTTATGTGACAATTCATTTGGCCAAACACAATGTTTTCTGGTCACAATCCAATGCAAATATATGGAGCCACAGGAATACAATAATTAGAGCCTGAATAACAAATGAGTAATGTATTGAATAACATTTCCAGGAGACAATTGGAAATCAAAATAACAAAGCACCAAGCTCACAAATTGAGGGTGCACCTATTCTAACTTAGCTTCCTAAATTTTAGCTGATCATTCATTATGAAACTCCTAGACATAAATCAAGAATTTTCCTTTGAAAAAGGTAACTCTTAATAATAACTACATCTATCAATGAACAGATATGTCGCTGCCTCCAGGGTGCTTCTTAAATAAAGCATACTCCACTGTCCTGAATCCTGATCATTGGCAGCAATTCTTTGCAGTTTTGGAGCTCCTGAAATTTCATATGTTGAGTTAATATCTCAGATACTGCAGTAATCAATAAGGTAAATAATGCTTAGTGTAGCTAGCTTACAAGGCACGTTGCCAGATGTGGAGTTTGGAGAAGAAACAGTATGAGCAGCAATGTGTGCCAATGCGTTCATCCTCTCCTCCAATTTCTGATCCATCAGGCACTCCAGTCCCACTCTGCTAGATGTGGAGTTTGCCGGTCTGCTAGAGCAAGTCAAGCATGTTGGTCTCGAAGATGTGGCCGATAGCCTTGACGATGACCCAGACCCACTCTGCGGCATACCAAATTAACAAGGCCAATGTCAGCTCCACATGCTGGTCTCCTATCCTAGTATTTTTTCCAGGGAACAATTTGACAAGGAAAATTACTAAGTGTTTCATTTCAGAAAAAAGGAAAGAAGTACTTATGCATTCAATTTTATCAGGATGACAAAAATCTTAGCAGTTGAAAGTAGGCAAATATTAATGGCTAATTGCCACAAAGTCAATTCAGAGAGGAGCTTACAATTCAAAACTAAGCTAAATGCTACAAACAGTACAAATTATTGTACCAGTTTTCCTTGCAAAAACAAAACTGTCATGGAACTAAAACTGAAAGAGCTACAGGTGCACAAATGATCCAATCAAGATTTATAAGAAACCTGATCCACACAAGCAGGATTATAATTTGTCTCAACTTGCACCGATGTCACAAATGATTCAATCAAGCACTGATCCACACAAGCAGGATTAAACATTCTCAGGCAATAATTAATTTACTTGAACCTGCAAGTTGAGACAACAAGCTAGGACAAAGTTACTTGACTGAAACATGGATGGAAGAAGACTATCTATTATACATGGATTTTGCAATGTAGGAAAAATACATAGTCATACAAGATGTGTCAGCCAGATGCAGTGTTATGAGCTTGACATATACTCTAATATCATGCCGCTATTGTTCTCATAGCAATAACAAAAATTAGCGCAGCCGGCAATTGATAAGAAACCAGTATCGCAAAATTGGGGGGGGGGGGGGGGGGGGGGGGGGGGGTGTGGGGGGGGGCGTGGAAACTGCTTACCTCTCCCAGAGCAAAGCGCCACTACAACCCACGGCGCTCCATGCCCTGAAATCACAAGAGAGCAGGGCCATCCGGGAAAATACTGGGGCCCTGTGCAAAATCCAAATGAAGGCCCTAAAATTTGAGTGTCGAATAAACAGTACTCCCTCCGGTTTTAAACTGTTGACGTTTGACTTTTTTTAGTTATGTTTGACCATTCGTCTTATTCAAAATATTTAAAAAATTATCATAGATTTTGTTATAATTAGTTTCATCACTAAAGGAAATTGAAATATAACTTATAATTTTGCATATTTAAACTAATATTTTGAATAAGACGAATGGTCAAATGAAACTCAAAAATAGTCAAACGTCAACAATTTAAAACCGGAGGGAGTATGTACGCAGTTGAAATTATGGTTAGCGACTTGTTATTTGTGCCATCGAAAAGAACTTCCTTGGAAAGGTTTTATATTTTTCTTATGTCACCATTATCAATTAGCAACAGATTCATCAATTCTCTGATAATTAGCAATATATAAACCTATCAACTGCCCCTTTCTGACATTGAGTTAGGCCATCTTATTTTTTTTCTTATTAGCCTTCCATAACCAGAATCGTACCATGTGATCCGATTTGCATAAGGTAGAAGATAGCTTGGAACTTGACATAGTGGTGGATCACGCAACTGATGTGCTCTATACATCAAAGAATAAAAGAAAACGAATTAACGGAAACAAATGTATTATGCACACTGATCAAATCAATTCTGATTACTAAATAAAATAAAAGAGGGCTTGAGGCTGTAGGCGCATGATCTAACCTGTTATGGCCAATGAAGTGGCCGGTGCCGTGATGAAGGTGCTGCCGCGGAGGGCGATGCGGATCCGCTGCTACCGCGTTCGTCAGGCGAGGCCGCGAGAGAGGTGCGGCGTCTAGGCAGTATGAGAGAGGCCACAGACCCATCCTGCCGTACTCCGTTGCGGTGAGGCCGTGTCTTATTTGTCCCCCATGAGCCACCGCAGATCAACATCGCGGAGGAACCGGTCTGCGGCATCGATGGCCGCCGCGTGCAGCGCAATGGCTTCCTTCGCGACGGAGGCAGAGGTGAGGCGGAATCGAGGAGGATGGGCGAGCAAGACGGGGAGGCGCAGCGCGGCACACCTGCTCCTGCGTGTCGTCGAAGAGGACGGAGGAGGCAGCGAAGCGGCGCGTGCCCCGTTATTTGCTCAGATCCTTCCGCAAGGTGCAGCCGCAACCCCAGCGGAGAGAGGAAGAGGAGAGCGGCGACGGCGGCTCGGGTTGGGGCGCGACCCACGGCGAGGGATAGGCGGCGGCCGATGGCACGGGACAGAGGAAGAGGAGAGACCGCGGCCGGCGGCGGCTAGGGTTGGAACCAGGCCTAGTTGCAATGGGGGGGAGAGGCAGAGAGCGGCGGCTACTAATTACATAAAGCGGCCCCACCTATCGGAGACGCATGAACAACTGCCATGTGGGCCCCACCTACCGGCATCAGAAGAGTTCATGTTGGGTTCTTGCGCCTGATCCCTTTTTTTTCATTTTGATTGATATTTTCAATTTTAAACTTGTAAAGATTTCGCATATGTAATCCAAATGCGTTCATTATTTTTTTCTATAATCTCAAAAAAATGTTCTCTATACCGTGGATGCATTTACATTATGATAGCATAGTTAATTTTTGCAATGATCCATCAACTCATAATAGTCACTATTCAACATTATGTTCACTTTTTTTTTAATCTCCAAGGGAATTGTTTTTTTGAATGAATCTTTGAGTAGATGTACATCTTATAATCCTCTACACCTAGAAATTTTTTATATATATTTTTAAAATTCGTATATTTGTGTAAGTTCCGTTTGGTTTACATTTGACTCAAAAGCTCATAACTCATATGTAGGCTAATAAAAGTTGAACACACTTTGATGACAAAATATTCAAAAAATTCAACAAAAATATAGGGAGGTTGATGTTGCCCTGGAACAGCACCACACCAAAATTCACTTCAAAAATCGATGCAGTTTTGGAGATAAAAAATGTCAAAATATCACTTTTCATGTGTGTTTTGTTACACTCAAAGTACGATGATTTTGAGACTCAAATTTCGTATACACCTGTAATATAGCTTTCATAAATGCGTGCAATTTACATTAAATTTTTAAACTATTTTTATCCATGTGACACCCAAAAAAGAATCGATTTAAACAACAAAATGGTGTTTTCCATAGACTGAAAACATATTCTGAGAGATATGATTTTAGATAAAAAGAACCATCATGATTTTAGACAACATTGAAAACAAAAATCAATTCATTTGAACAAGATATGATGAACCTATACATGTTTGAAATTTTAATTGTGAATCAAAAGATAAATTTGTCAGCTTAGCAAGAATAACAGGAGCACAACTCTTTGTCAAAAGACGGAGCCCACATGTCGGCGGCAAAATGCGTTTCAGCTGAGACGTGGTTCCCACATGACAGTCACCCAGGTCACCAATAGGCAGTACCAAAAAAAATAGGCGGGCCACAGTTTACCAAGTCGTCGAACTATGGGTCCCAGGCGTCAAAGGGTTAAGAGGAGAATTTGGATTATGTTTACTTCGCCGCCGCCACTGTCTCCTAGCCGACCTGCCTGCCGCGGCGCCGAGCCGCTCTCGTCTCCGCGGCCATCTCGGCCGGACGCCACCACGCGTGGCCGCCGCCACCTCCCTCGCCAAAACGAATTGGATTTGTTGATTCGGTGTTTGATCCATTGCTATTTTTATGCAGTCGACTTGGGAAATTGGAAGCAAGGAGTACAAAAGAAGGTGAGTTCATCAATCTGCATTGCCCCGTTTCCCTATACAGATCGAATCGGATATCTGCATTGGTATTATTCGTTGGTAACTAGAATTCCTAGTAATTTGGGTGGAACATTGTCTATATTGGCCGATCTGCTTTAGAATTTCTGTTCGTTGGGTGGAATGATTTGTGGAGAAAGGCGCCTTTGCACCATGAGCTGAGTTGAAGATGTGCATATCTACTTGTATACAAGTGATTTTACAGTTAAGCAATCCTAGTGTTTTCAGATTGTACATCAATCGGTATATTATCAAAGTTAACTGCTCAATATCTTTTCTTCAATGTTTTTGATCTACAGGTGCTCGACTGATTCTTGTTGCTAATAAATTCCAGGAGAATGAACAGTTATCATGTGGAATTGTGTAATCAGTAGTCATAGCCCGTGATCATCTTTCTGTGCTATCTCAAGAGCTCGATGAGGGTACTACTCCAACTTTTTTTTTTTGCGACGGAAGGGGATTATATTAAAACAGCACAGTACATCCCTGGAAGTTTACAGAAAACACCCTGGGTACACTGCGAAATGCACGCAACCCCCTACATCGAGATTCAACTCGAAACCTCCAGACTCCGGCGACGCTCACCGGAATCCGATGAAATCCACCTTACTTCTCCGTCGACGACTCCAAACATTGGAAATGCCGCAAGATCCAACGCTCAGTCCTCCTCCAAGCGCATCTGCCATAGCTGAACGACCATCGGCTGTCATCAAAACAGAGAGAGGAAGAGGAAGAGAAACCTGCCGCCATGGCTGACGCCGACGACAGCAGGACCCGAAGTCGCGCGTCACCGGGCACCCCAGCAACGCCGACACAGCATGCACCCCCAGGGATGCACAAAAGCTCCAACCTTCCGCCGGAAAGGTGGATACAACACCTCATGCCGTCCGCCGCCGACACAGCAAGGAAGCCGCCGTGGAAGATCGAAGAAACGCCGAAGATCCGGCAAGCATCTTCAACACCTCCCCGGCGTCGCTCACCGACGCCGACCATCGCCAGCGACTCCAGCGAGGGGAAACAGGGGACCTTCCACCCATACACAGAGGAGTAGAAGGGAAAGCCACTCCACACGACATCACCGGAGAACGAGCATCCACCCATGCCACCAGATCCGTCGCGAGAGACACAAAAATGTACCGCCATCACCGAAGACGACGGCGGAACCCTAACCCTAAAGGGGATCCTCCCTTTCGCAAACGAGAAAAGGAGCAAAAGACTCCACACAGGCTCACCAGAAGGCTCGTCGTCGTCCCCGACTCCTCCGCCTCCAGATCCGCCGAGGGAGAAGGCAAAACCGGCGAGCTTCGCCATAGAAGTCGCCGGAGACCTAACCCTAACAAGAGGGAAACTAACCTAAACTACCTACTAGGAGCTAGGAACAGAGCCGGACGACGATTCTCCAGCTCCCCCCAACGCTCCGAAGCCGCGCGGCCGCCGGAGCGGAGGGAGAGCCGGTCGAATCGCCGCCGGAAAGCGGTCGCCTCTCTTTTCGCCCTCTCTCGACTGTAGCGGGGGGAGGGGGACGGACTTTTATTTCTAAAAGAAACAATGTCGGTACTACTCCAACTTTTGTGTGTATGTGGATGTATGTGTTAGTAATATTATGATGCAGTTATTCCAAATCAATTTGGTACTTATTAGCTTGGCCCATTGTTCGTTCTGGTGATCATGTTCATACCAGGGGTTTTTAATTAAAGAGCAAAGTTGCTGTTTTTTATAATAAATAGACAGTTTTAAAGAGCAGATCGAGTTGCTTTATCTCATAATAAAGATACAGGCACAGTATGCTTTGTCTTGAAAAAGAGACGAAACCTTTATGTGCAATTCTGCTTATTCTACAATGAATTTGTACTTTTTTAAGCAATTAACAGAACCCAAAATGCTTGCAAGAGATGAATTAGGAAAGGACGGCGCCCTGGCCTGATCATGTTTCCCAATACGGGTGTGAGAGAGGAGGTGCTACACAATTAGTGGCAACATCTCCTCTTATCGCAACCAAAATTGACCAATGTCGTAATAACCCTTATGTATTGCAACGAAAATCACGTTATTACGACAACTTCGGTGGCACTAGACCAAAAACCTTGTAGTGTAGTGTTCTTAGGAACCATAGAGTACTAATAATTATTTTGGTAAAATACTTGTCTATGTATAGACCTGCATAATATGTTTCTCAATATACTGGTTATATATGAACAGTTCTTTGATCATGTACAATTTTATTGTCCATTAGAAAAATTATAGAATAATACGATAGAGAAGTAGTAGTCATGGTTACAAAATCCCTATGCATCCGAGTTTGTTACCAGTACGATGATCTGTGATGAAAATTTTCTCGCTTTTTATATTTGTAATGTGATAATATAGTAAACCATCACAAATATGAAGCCTAATGGTGACAAAAATAGTTTATTCTCAGTAATTCTCAATTTAAATAGTGATAACTTTCTAAATCCTCACTATTTGTTTGTCACTAATATAGAGAAAAATGAGGATACAATATTTTATCTCTAATTATAAATAAATAGTGACAACATGCTACCTCATCAAATCAGAGTTGCCACTATTAGAGTGCTTAGTGATGATATAATTTTCTATCACTATTTATCAGTTAAATAGTGACGATAAGATAACTTGTCACTATAGAATCGTCACTAAAATAGGGTAGATTGACAACATAATATTTTCTCACTATCTATAAATGAAACAGTGACACCATGATACTTTGTCACTACTTTTCTGTCACAATTAGCGCACGATGTGACGACAAAATAATTTGACACTAATTATAAGTAAAACTATGACGATTTTGTACTTCGTCACATTTAAATTGTCACTAGAAATATGATTTGTGATGATAAACTGTTTTGTCACAAACTATATACGAAATTGTGACAAAAATATAATTTGTCACGATAAACACATAATAGTGACCAAACAAGCATTCATCATTAATGTTTCATCACAGAAAGCATGATCCCTTGTAGTTTTGGTCTGAATAATGATGACGATCAGAGCGACGCAAAGAAAACAATGTCATGGTCAGCGGCTGTAGATCCCCCTCCCTCTTCTACTCATTTGGTAAGGTTGGGAATTAAACAAGTACTAAAGCTTGCATGCAAAACCTCGCTGATCCAATTGAACAAAAGAAAATGGTTAAACAATAATGCGTTGAATTCAAGACAAGAAACTACTGCTGTAATGATAGTTAAACAGAATGCTAACAGAGCAAGGTCGATTGACAAATCATTTAACTAGACACCAAATAATAAACTTGAAAAGATCGATTAGTAGCAAGGCCTACGTAAATCATCCAGAAAACGGCACTCATAGACAAGAGCTAATTTTAACTATAATAATGTGTAAAACCAAAATATTTAAAGGATATCATGTCTGTGACACCATGTATTTTTGGAGCATTTTAAAATTCGCTATTTGTTAACGTTTGTAATTTACAAAAAGAATATAATCTAATGTGTGTTCATTATATTTTGTGTAGTAAAAATCGCAAAAAAAATATATTTTGTGTAGTAAAAATCACTTCAAGTTATAAAGTTCGGAAGTTTGAAACATGCTAAAATAAATCAGTTGTATACTGGCCTTTTCTTAGTTCAAATTAAGATTTTATTCAAATATGAACCCTCCTAAAAATTCTTGTTAATGTTGAAACAATTCCAAAACCCCAAACCCAACCGGGCGAAAACTTATCTTCTATTCCTTTCGGCCCAGCCCAAATACCTTTCTCTTTCTCCCACTTTGGGCCCAGCTTCACACTGATTGTTTTCCTTTTTTATTTTTGGCAGCAGTCCTTGCAACCTGATTGCTTTCTTGCCTGTGTTCCTGTCGCAGCACATAATGACAACATGATCAACTCCTCGTCACTCTCTTGGCTGTCTTTGTCACTAGTGCTATTAGATGGATATAATCCATTTGCGGTGAATTAGGAAGTTCTGGATGGAGACGGGTCCTGGCTGGGGAGCGCTCTCCTCCTCCTCGGCTTCCGCCTCTCCGGCAGGTCGCCGGCCCCTTTCCCGGTCGACCGTGGCCGCGTCGCCGGCGCCTTTGCCCACCTCCTCCACCAGCCCCTCCACTCCCTCACGCCCCCCATCCCCTACCACAACCACCTCCGCTCCAGTTGAGCCTAGCCCTGAAAAGCTGGACTGGGGCAGCATTGACGAGGAGGACGGCGCCTACGCGCTCATCAACGGCCTCAGCCATAGCCCTGGCGCTGTGAGCAGGCGCGAGGAGGTGGACGCGTCCCGGCATCTGGCCAAAGGTAAGACCACGGCTTGCATTGAAGACGGAGGCGCCTCGAGGTTGGGAGCCAACGGCTCGCCTCGGGACCATGCGGCCGGAGTTATTGCGAGCAAGCACGCCGTCTGCGGCACAAGCAGCTTTCTCGCCGCGGCATGCCTTTCCCCAGTAGGCGCACCACAGCTCCCGGCGCCCCAGGCCGTGGCGCCGGCCAGGCTCAAATCGGTGGTGTGCATCCCATCCCCTCGGGAGCAGTCTCCGCTTGCCTCTGCGCGCCATCAAAGCGCGCAGACAGCCCGAGCTGACCTTTCACCGGAATGGAAAGAGGTGCGCCCCAAATTCTGGTGGCGTCGTCGCGGCGCCCCTCTTCCGGCGAAGGACTTGATGTGTGACAGCCGTCGGTCACCACAGCTCCAGCCTGCTTTCGACTATAAGAGGATGTTGGCCGGCAAGTGCTACCGTTGCCTCGCCTCCGACCACCGGGTTGCCCAGTGCCGCGATCCCGTTCGCTGTTGGAACTGCGGCTGCAGTGGGCACTTCGCTCGTCTCTGCCGCAGTCCGCCACAGCGCCGGCCGGTGCACGCTCGGATCGGCCCTCCGCCCAGCATCCACGATCGGCTCAGCTTCCCTCCCCTCACCACTCCGCCCCCACCCACCACCGTCCACAGCCGCCTGACTTTTCCTTCTCAACCACCGGCACCACCCATCTCCAACGTTCACAGTCGCCTAACTTTCCCTCCACCGGCCTCGCCTCCACCTACCATGGCCAACAGCTATGTGCCTGGTCGCCCCCACCAGCGTCCGCTGCTTGCTCGTGCATCTGTGGTTGCCACCCATGCCATGGCCATCGAGACCCTGAAGCTTCAGGATCACGCGGTCCTCATCACTGCACCGGCGGGGGCCTACCCGGCGAGCACCATTGAGGTGGCTCATGCTCTCAGCCAGCAGCTGCGCATCCCTCGCTACAACATACGCGTGACGCGCCATCAGCCCGAGGACTTCTTCGCCTACTTCGACCTCGGCCCGCAGCGTGACCGGGCGGTCCTTGCCGGTGCGGTCTCGGTGGGCGGCTCCGCCTTCCTGCTGTCTGCTTGGCACGCTGATGACCACTCGGTGCCGAGGACATGGTGGTTCCACACCAAGCTGTGCATCGAGCGCCTGCCCATGCACGCTTGGAACGCGGACGCGCTCAAGCAGCTTGTCGGTGAGTTCGCCATCTTCGACCGCATGGACAGCCGCACGTACACTCAGGACGTCACCGACATCTTCTCCTGCTGGGTCTGGATGTACAACCCTGACTACGTCCCCCGCACCCTCCTGTGTTCTCTGTTTCCTGAGGGTTCTGGCCGGGTGCTGGAGATGAACGGCCTCCCGTCTCCGGTTCGTCAGGTTGCCCCGCCGCCGGAGGGCCGCCTGGTGGAGCTGCTGGTACATCTGGACCAGTACCATGACTGGAGTCCGCGTGAGGATGCCCCTTACCCGGTGGTCCAGCCGTTCACCTGGGTCCCCGGCGTCATCGACGGTCAGCTGCCGGTGCCTGCCCCGGTGGCGCCGCTTCCTGCGCCCGCTCCGGTGCCCGTGCCGATGCCTGTTCCACCTCGACACCGCTCCTCCTGCCGTGGGCCACCAGCTGCGCGACTGCGACGCGACGACGGACCGGACGAGGGTGGTAGCCGCTCGGGGGCCTGGCGGTCGTGGCGTACCTCGGTGTCCTGCCGTGCGCCATCTACCGTCGTCACTCATGGTGGTTCCGGTGGCGACCGTCGCCGCACACGTTCGCCGCGCGGTCACTGCCGTCAAGCTGCTGCTGCTGACACCGTGGGGCAGCGCGGGCGCTCCACTTCGCGCTCTCCGGTTCGCGGCCGACGGGCTCGTGATCCCCAGCGCCGCGACGACGAGGGCTGGGAGCGCCGCCGCTCGCGGTCCCCCACACCGACCCCACGTGCTGCTGTGGGGGCCCCAGCTCTGGCGGATCACATGTCCTCCGACTCCTGGCGCTGCGTCAACTGCTCCCGCATGGCTGACGACGCCCCTGCTGCTGCTTCTGCGAGTCTAGGGTGCTGTGCGCCTTCTCCTCCAAGCCTCTGCTCCCCGCCTCCTGTCGCCACCCAGAGCAGCTGTGGTCCTGCTGCTCACGGGGAGGTGTCCTCCCTGCCGCTCTCTGGTGCGCCCGTGACGGGGGGCAGGGCTGGGAGTCAGCTCCCGCCTAGTCAAACCTCGGGCGGGGAGGAGGCGCCTGGTACACAGGCCACGACCGGCGGTGCTGGGCCGTCTGGTGTTGGGCTCCCGTCTCCCCCACCTTCCCCGGAGTACGTGCCCACCTCTGCTTCTTGGGCCGCACCTTCCCCGCAGCTGCACCCCACGGAAGGAACAGGTGCCCACCCGGCCGATGGGCCGCTGCCATCCACGGGCCCTGAGGTCCTCTCTGGGCTGGGAGACCAGCTCCCATCCACGCCTGCGGCGCTCAACGATCTGGCATTGCAGATCGACAGCATCGACATCACCGGCGCCGCTCCCCCGAACGAGTTCGTCTCCAAGGCCTTCGCCAAGCTTCCACCTCCGGCGCTGTCTACCTCGACCATAGCGGCTCCTCCGCCGCGGGTCACCGCCACGCCCCTGCGTCCGAAGAGTGCGCGGCAGGCTGCCCGGTCCTCATCGGTGCCTGTCTCCATGCGTGCTCAGCATCGCTTGGTCAAGGAGCTCGGCTTCGTGGCCCCCTCTGAGAACGTCTCTGAGGCGGCCGTCACCAAGTTCGTCAAGAGTTTCAAGGAGCCGCTCCCCAACAAGGCAATCGACGCCATCAAGCGCGCTGCCCGGCTGAGCAACAAGAAGGTGTCCCGGGCTGTGGCGGCTCTGGTCGCTGCCGGCGAGCCCGGGGATGTGATCGAGGCTGCCTAGATGGTGCCTCTGCTGCGCTTGTCGACCTCCAGTTTCCAATGTTAGCAAGTCCCAATCCAGCAATCACCGGCCTTAAGCCGGCGTACTTAGGTGGTGTTTCTTTTCAGTTTCAGTTCTTGTCTCTGTCCTTCGGTGTGTGGATGCATCTCAGCTGTAGCATGATCTTGGGCCTATTGGTGGCATGCTATAGTTCCTGGTTAGGTGTTGGGTGGTGTACTAGTTTTTTTAATCAGGTTCAAGCTGGATTTTTATTAGTTTCGTTAAGGCAACCTTGTGCTTTGTTGTTCTCCTGGTTTCCCAAATGAGTAGCCTCGGTCCAAGAATCATGAACTGGAACGTGCGTGGCCTCAACTGCCCAGCACGGCGGGAGAATGTACTTCGACTGGTTCATGCTGTACAGCCGACCATCATGTGTCTTCAAGAAACCAAGTTGGAAATCATCGACACACAATTGGGGATGCAGTTCTTGGGACAAAGGATGTGCAATTTCGACTATCGACCTGCTGATGGGGTTCGTGGTGGCATCCTTATTGCCTGGGATGAGGATCTGATTGAGGCGACTTGGACTCAATGCCCGGCACTTGACCCAGCAAGCTGGAGCCCCACTGATGACATCCAACAATGGTACACATCCATGATTGCGATAGGGACACCGCAGAAGACGGCCAAGGGCACGCGCTCGCTCATCATGCTGGTAATTTGGGCTATTTGGAAGGAGCGGAACAGCCGAGTTTTTCGGGACGAGCTCAAGTCTATGGATCGCCTGTTTGGAGAAATTCAGGAGGAGGTGCGCTTGTGGATCATGGCAGGCGCAAAGGACTTGGCCACCATAGTTGCTTCGCACGTTAGTGAGTAGTTGTTTTTTCTCTTTGCTCTACCACTCGGTCTGTGATGGTAGTGCTTGGTGTGCGGCGCCTTCGGGCGCGTGTAAAACTCTATTCCTCTTCTTATTAATATAAGCCGGTATGAATATACCTGGCCTTTCGAAAAAAAAAAAAAAAATAATCCATTTGCAGGACCTCTGATACCTTTCCTCAAGCACATGTATTGATACATTCTTACGACAATATATATAATGTGGTTCATACTTTCTGATCCCATATGGGTTTTTAGTCTATCATGATTTCAGTTGGTGTTGGTTGCATCAGTTAATTCTTTTTCTTGAGGGTTGAACGGTTGATTGCGTGCTTTGTGCAGAGGCCAAATTTAAATCAACAACAGCAGTTGGACACTAGGCGATGATCCCTACCTAAGCAAGGGAGAACTGGTCAAACCTAACTAGTAGCTAGCTAGACTAGCTCATCGATCATCCATCGATCTAGCATAAGAACCTGCTAAAAACTGTACTAGTAATCTAAACTGATTAATAATTTCCAAACCTAACGAGGACAAAAAAAAAAAATCCTGATCCTCCATGCAATGCGATCACAGGTGGTTGAGGTTGGAGATGCGGAGGAAGGCCACGATGAGGAGCAGCTCTAGGAAAAGATACTTTTGGCAAATTCTCATTGAAATATCCGAAATCACATGTCCCGGGAGCAGCTGCATGACGGCCTTCCATCCAGCGCGCGTGGGATGCCTGTCGTCCCAGAAGAAGAACCTGTTGGGTTTGGGCACACCCAGAACAGCGGCTCCGATCCCATGGCTGATTTGGATTGTGCACAACCCATGAGACGCATCCGTCATTGATTTGCCGGCAACAACTCCAAATGAAGATCTGTTGTGTGGCGCCGGCCGGCACTCTTGTGATGACATAGTATACATTGCAACGAAAAGATTGTGAGCACGACCTCATCCGCGACCCAACAACCGAGGAGCCTTTAAGTGCAAGCTGATAATTGTAGACACGAAGCACAGTGCCGGCCGGAGTGAATTAAATCGAAGCAGCAAGCTAGCAAGCGCAAGCATGACGACGCTCCTCTACTGCCACCTCGCCATCCTCCTGCTTCCTCTCGCCGCACTCGCCGGCGCAGCTACCGACTTCGATTTCTTCTTCCATGTTCAGCTGGTAACATACACAGTTGATTATTAACACGTTGCGGTTCATTAATTGCCTCCATCATGCATGCAAGGGTCGTATTGTACTTGCACGCAACGATCTCTCTAGCTTCACGTTAATGGTTTATTGTTGCATGGACGTTCGTAGTGGCCTGCTTCTCACTGCAGCGGCGCCGAAAGCGAAGACTGCTGCTACATCCCGGTCAACGACAAGCCGCCGGCGGACTTCACCATCGACGGCTTCGAGCCCAACTACGCCTCCTGCCGACACCGGCGCGACTCTATGACTCCCGGTCTGCAGTGCTGGCCCCACTCCTGCAACATCACTGACTCTCTGAACCCGTCACTGGTAACTTTAATTCATTCTTTGCTTCTTCCCTCGTCGAAAAAACGTAAGTAATTATATATATACATTCCTGCGTCTGCATAAGTGCATATGCATGCTGCTCATCGTCAGTCCAATATTCTTTGCAGATCAGGGACCTGAATCGCGGCCTGCTCGACAACTGGGGGCCGCTGTCGTGCGACGAGGACAGGAACCCCATGGACTTGTGGAGCGACGAGTGGGGACAGCACGGCACCTGCTCCAACATGGACCAACACTCCTACTTCCGCGCCGCTCTAGAGTTCAAAGCCCGCTTCAACCTCACCCGCATCCTCCTCAACGCCGGTGATTATATATATTTAAGAACGGAGATAGTATATATATCCCATTCAGATGAGCAAGGGCACACAAACAATTTCCGTTCCACACTAGCACAGCAGGTTTCTTTTTTTTTTCGTTTTCTTTTGAGGATAAAGGTTTCTTTAATTTTGGTAAACCGTGTGCTTGCAGGGATCGTGCCGTCCAACGAGAACGTTTACGAGCTGAGCAGGATCCGGGACGCCGTGACGGAGGCGACGGGGTCGGCGCCCAGCGTGGAGTGCAACCAGAACGAGGAGGGCGAGATGCAGCTGTACCTGGTGCACCAGTGCGTCGGCCTCGACGGAAGGAGCCCCGTCCACTGCCCGCGGCAGCTGGAGACCAGCTGCACCGACGAGATCAAGTTCCCAGTGTTCCAAATCAATGATGATTATTATGGATAGCTTTGAAATTACAGGATGGGGCAAGCTCTTACTGAATAACACGCGAGCTGCCATCGAATAACACTAGTACTTGTTGGTGGTAGTTTTTTTTTTTTTTTTTTTTTTTGAACCTCTCATTCCTGAATATAAATGTAGTATCTGTTCGTGTACAAAAGAAAACACTTGAACGCACCCACACGAACACCGCCTACACCTATACCCAGAAAAACAAACGCGTCCCTCACGAGATTATTGCACGACTGTCACCACGCGGTGAGAGGTACCAGAAAAACAGAAGTCCTAACAGATTACAGAAGAAAGCTGGCAAAAAGAAAGAGACTCCTAGAAGCCCCCCAGCTCCGACGCCGCAAGACGCGGTTCCAATCGCCGAAGCCGCCGATGCTCGACGCGCCGCAAACCGCCAATGCCGTCGCCTCTCGCGCCGTCAACCGTCACAGCTCCGACGTCGCTCAACACGCCCGTAGCACTCCGAAGCTTCATCACCAACTGAACCTCTGCAACCCTGGACAAGCTCCCCTAAAGAGGGCCCCTGAAGGACCCCCACCCTCCACAAAGCCCGGCGACGGCGCCGGAGAGCACGAAACGCCGCCGACACGGAGAAGGCTCGGGAGAAAAATTCCAAAGACGCGCCAGTGCCTCCGCATCACTAGCACCTCAGGACACACCGCCGGACACGCTGCCAACGGACACACCACCGCGTCGTCGGACGCGCAACCGCGCAGTCTCCGGACGCACAGCCTGCCGCCAACAACAGCGCCGGCACAAAAAGTCCCACCGCCGACGCATCTCACCTGGACCTGCAAGGCCAGAAGGAGACGCCCGGAACAGGGGAAGGCGGCCCGCCGCCAACTTGTAGTCAGCGCCGGTAAAAAGACCTTGTACCTCAGCCACCATCAGCAGCTAGTCAAGCTCCAGAGCCACCCGGCGTTGGAACCCAAGGAGCCGCCGAAGGAGCCGAGATCAAGGAAACAAAATCCTCACATCTTCCTCACCGAATCCGACGGCATGTCAACGCCGACGTCTTCGGAGAAGAATCGGAGGCCCATTATTCGCCGGAGTAGCGTCGCCGCCATCGCCGGCAACCTAAGCTTCGCCGCCGTCACAGACTGCAAGCAAAGCACAACCTAAAAGCTAACTATACTCTAAATATAGTAGCTATAAACAACTCCGGACGTCGATTCAACCCGCCCCACACGCACTCCGGCGCCGGAGAGGCCGCCGGAGGCTGGGAATCAGGCGAATCGACGCCGGAATACGAAGCCGCCCCTGTTTCGCCTCTCTCAGATACTGTAGAGGAGAAACGGGTAGGGGAAACGGGAAACTTCTCGGGAAAAAGTTTTTGTTGGTGGTAGTTGTGTGTGCGCGCGCGCACATGTGTGTGCACGTTGTCTCTTTGGTATATGATGTGTAAGACTGCAAATGTTATGTTCTATATTAATAAATAAATGGAGCCTAAGAGTCTTAAAAAAAGAGATAGGCAGAGCTAGATACCATTGTCCAGAGAGAGAGAGAGAGAGAGAGAGAGAGAGAGAGAGAGAGAAGAAAATGTTCACCAGCTATTCCAGAAATTGGAAGCATTACGTTGTTCTGATCTGATCCGTTTTGATCTAAGTAGACACTTTTTTTCCCAGCACTTACAAATGTGTGAAACAGACACCATGCGTGAACTGGAGAAGCATATCATTGCCAAACTTTCAAGTGTGAAACTCTATCCATTTTACCTATATCACCATAGAAACATAATCAGGAACAAAGTGTAATAATTTTGTCCTTAATTGGGAAGGGCATAAGCCCCATTAGGATAAAAGAAACTCTAGCAGTTCTTGGATATGCCTCAGACGACGGGCTCCAGCTTGCTTGGATTTGCCTCTGCCCCATATCCTTCTTTCTCCTTGCACCGAATCCCCGAAAAAAAAAAAGGTCACATCAAAGACAAGACTTTTGCACACCAAGATGAAACCTCCTCCATTTCAGGCGGTTAGGAAGCCTGCACGGTGAAGCTAATTTCCAATTATACTTAGTAACGTAGGACACGACCACTCCCACTCGATGAAGACTGTTGTCCAATGTTGTAGCGAATTTTTGTAAGAACACTTATTTAATCCGAACTCACTCGCAGTATTTGTGTTTTACCATACCTTGAATTTCATTTTCTTTGTGCTAGCATTTCAATTATTTCTGAGTTTTTACACGGTAGGGGGCATATGTCCCTATACACATAATCGGTGGATAAATACTAAGATCCTTGCACGAGATGGTAACCATTTCTGTGTATGATTGTCCTATGTGTCAGGGCAGACAACTTTTATGATTATTATGGCACATATGGCTGCAAACATGTGTATCAGATGGCTTGTTATGTATACTACTACTACAACAACAACAACAAAGCTTTTTTATCCCAAGCAAGTTGGGTAGGCTAGAGATGAAACCTGCAGGAACCAATAAGAGAAGCAAAACCAACCAAAACGAGAAAGGACAAAACAGGATAAAAGAGAAAGAAGAGAGAAAAAAGAAAAAAAGAGTGAAAAAAGTTTTTTTTTTAAAAAGGTTTTTTAAAAAAGATTAAAAAAAAGAGAAATCAAGGTTCCGGCATGTGGATTGCTTGCTTCCATTCTCTCATATCCATAGCTAGCTCCTCAGCAATATTCCAGTCCTTCAGGTCTCTCTTCACCGACTCTGCCCATGTCAAAGGTGGTCGACCTCTGCCTCTCTTCATATTTTCGAGACGACGTATTATCCACTACGTACAGGCGCCTCATTTGTTCTTCGTTGCACATGTCGAAACCATCTCAAGCGATGTTGAACAATCTTCTCCTTAATTGGTGCCACCCCTAATCTCTCACGTATGTCGTCATTCCGGACTCGAGCCCTTCTTGTGTGGCCACATATCCATCGCAACATACGCATCTCTGCTACACTTAGTTGCTGGATATGCTTTCTTTTAGTTGACCAACATTCTGCTCCATACAGCATAGCAGGTCGGATCGTTGTCCTGTAGAATTTGCCTTTTAGTTTTTGTGGCACTTTAGTGTCGCAAAGGACACCTGTAGCTTGACGCCACTTCAACCATCCAGCTTTAATTCTATGACTGACATCGTCATCGATATCTCCGTCCTTATGTAGCATCGATCCCAAGTAACGAAATGTGTCTTTCTTGGTACTACTTGATCATCGAGGCTGATATCTCCACCCTCCTGCCCCGTAGCACTGAAATTACACTTCATGTACTCTGTTTTAGACCTACTCAGTCCAAAACCTTTTGACTCCAGAGTGTGCCTCCACATATCCAACTTCTCAGCAACACCACTCCTGCTCTCATCAACTAGCATCACGTCATCTGCGAAGAGCATGCACTAAGGGATATCACCTTGTTATGTATATAGAACTAAAATACATATGTATATTAAAAAAGTAGGCATCAAAAAGGAGGTAACCAAGAACATAAAGTAGCAGCTAGTGTTGCCAAGGTCCTTGGCAGCGATGTGCTAAATCTCACAGCTAGTGCAAGATATAACAAATGTTTGTCAAGAAATTGCTGTGATCGGGACTTTGTGAATCTCAAGATTAGTCTTTGTAAATTGACAATATTAGTACGTTCACACACATACTCTTGTTAATTATCTACCGCCATCGTCAGACTCTTCACGACTACTTGCCTTGCCAGCGCCGCGTCGATCGTGCATGGACTCCAAGGCGCCAAGAAACGTAGGCGTCCGTGCACGCGTACCACACCTGCTTCTTGGACAGCTTCGCCACGTCCCACTTGCTAGCGCCGACCTTCTCCGGCTTCTCGACCTCGACCCCTTGTAAGCCCAGGAGCCTCGCCGCCATCTCCTCCACGGACGCCGCGTCGCCCATGCCACGGAGCTCCATCGTCGACACCACGTCCAGCCCGTGGCCCGCGCGCAGCCTCCGGCAGTCGGAGCCCACGTCGTACCCGGCGAACGTGACGCGGGCGTCCACCATGAAGCGGCGCAGCGCGTCCGGGACGGCACCCGCCTGCGCGAGCTGGAACACGAGGCACCGGTTCTAGCTCGGCGCAGAGCTGGAACACCTGCGTCGACTTGCCTTTGATGGGAAGGATGCCGGCGTCGCGCAGACGCAGGGAAGCGAACATGCTGCTGAACGTGGCGGCGCTGTCCGTACGGAGCGCGAGCGTGGGGACGCCGAGCCGGGCGGCCACGCGCAGCCCCGCGTACCACTGCCCGTCGACCACCTCGCACGCACGCGACGTCGTCCCTGTCGCGCAGCAGCCGCGCGAGAGCCGTACCGTACGGAAGGGCGCCTCGCAGGCGGCGTTCAGGGCCAAGAGCTGCGCGACGATGTTGGCGGGGAACGTCTCGTGGATGGCGCCGGGGTCGGGGGCCATGAAATCGGTGTGGAGGACCGTGACCGCGAGGCTCCGCTCGTGGAGGAGCGCGCGGCGAGCTGGAGCACATGGGGTTCCGGATAACTACTGAGCTGCGATCCAATAAATTAAAGGTGTGTTTATTGCATAAAGTCTAAATTTTAGAAAGGTCACATCAAAAAGAATGTTACTATTTAGATGTACTAAACAAAGTCAAATTACAAACTAACTTCAGAACCCCCCGTCTAATTCGCGAGACGAATCTAATGAGGGTAATTATGAGGCGATTAGAAGATGGTTACTGTAGCATCACTGTAGCAAAACGTAGATTAATTAGGCTCATTAGATTCGTCTCGCAAATTAGCATCCAGCTGTCAAATATGTTTTGTCATTAAACTAATAAAAAAAGTTTAAATGTAAAGATTTTTTTTGATTTTAGAGGTCTAAAGTTTAGAGGGGATGAAACGAACGCACCCTAAACTACACTTGCTAGTAGTATGTGGATGTTCTTTTGTGTCGGTATATGATGTGTAAGGTCACCGATGATATGGTTTATACTCTATAAATAAATGGAGCAGTCAGTCATGCACGTGGCGGAAATCTTTGCTAGCGTCGGCTCCGACTGCCACCAGGAGCAGCGTGTAGCGCCGCAGAAGAATGATCGAAGATATATAGATGCAGCACCCAAGCAACATTACAAGAAAAATGATTATTAGTCACTAAAGTATTTGGTCACTATATGTTTATTATTGGTCACAATAGCTAGCTTGTCACCAACAAGCTTGGTCATATTTTGGTGGCTAAAACATTGTCACTATATGTATATAGTGACCAATAATTACATATATTGGTCACTAAAACTATATAGCTTGGTAACTACATATAACATTGGTCACTAAAAGCGTATATCTACCAAAAATCTCAAATTTGGTCACTATTAATCAACTTTTAGTGACCAACATAGAAAAATTTTCTTTAATCACTAAAACTTGGTGACTAAAACCATATTTTCTTGTAGTGCGAGATTCAATCTAGAGCTTCTGAATTTCCCGTGAGCAAAAACAAAGGGCCGAACAAGACTCAAACAATAAGTCAATAACAGTTCGCAAAGAGTGATCAGGGGTCCTCGAACTTGTCCTTCATTCTCAAATAGGTCTCGTACTCTCTAAGTACATACTTTATTTTTTTGCGGAAAGTGGGGAACTTATACTAAAAAAGAGCACAGTACAACCCGCCTTTTACAGAAACACCCCTGAAAAGAAGGAAAATTACAACAAAGTCCTTATCCAACTTCCAGAGGCATCCGAACACTCCGGCGAACACGCCGCCGGCGAACTGTCCACCTTCCTCCAACGTCGGTGACTCCACGCATGGATTTGCCGCAAGAATCAGCGCCCTGACACAGCAGCACGCATCTGCAAGAGCTGAAAGAACATCGACCGCCACCGCGTCGAACAAGGAAGAGGAAAAGAAGTCCACGGTCGCCGCCACCGACGCCGACCGGAACAGCCAAAGATCCGAGGCTTCGCCGCCAACACAAAACGGCAACCACCCGGCATCAGCATCCACCGTCGCCAGCATCACCGGCGAGGGGAACAAAAAGCTCATCCCCCCAATCGCAAAAGGAAGGAAAGCAGAGAAGCTCCACAGGACCTCACCGGAGAAGTAGCCGCCGCCAACGACGACGACACCACCAGATCCGTCGAGGGAGAAGCAAAAGACGCCCGCCGTCGTCATGGAGAACGACGCCGCCGTCAACCCTAACCCTAGGTCGGGGAAGCTAGACTACTAACTGTACAGTAGCTAGAGGGTGGCCGGACGGCAGCCCCACCGATTTCCCAGCCCTCCGAAACCCCGCAGGGTCGCCGGAGGAAGGGGAAATCAAGCGGAGCCGCCGCCGGAACGGTGTCGCCTCGCGGTCGCCTTCGCTTTACTGTAGCAGGGGAAGGGGACGCGAGCGAATTAGTCCTAAGTACATACTTTAGATCTTGGAACTTGTCCCCTGTTTTCAAATAGGTTCCGGCACTCTCCAAATAATTATTTAGGTCCTTAAACGTATCTCCCCTTCACAAATGGATCCCAGAACTTTTCAATTGAGCTTGTCACCGACGTTACTGGCGTCCTGTCACGGGCGTAGTTTTAAGCCATACGTGGAGATCTACGATCTTGTAAGACTCGAGGTATGTGATTGTGGCTGACTAGAACCATCTTCTTGATCGGGTCCTATAAATCTATAGATCCGCTGGAATATAAATCTATAGATCCGCTGGAATGAGAGGATGTTTGGTGGGCAGAGGAGAAATGGCGTAGGCTTGCCTAGGCATGTGGTGTGCGTGCAGCAGCGACAACGCATGCACTGCCTATCAATCGGTCTATTTCCGGCTATCCAATCAAGTCATTTTCAGTCGATCGCAGTAATGTACCTTGAGTCTTACTACAAGCTAATCAACTGCTGTGACCTAGTTGTACTGCCGTAACAGGAGGGGCCACCCGAAGAAATGCAAGTGACAATTTCTAAAACCCAAAGTACTCATTATGGAGAGTCCAGTGACATGTTTGAGAACCGAGTGCAAGTTTAGGGGCCTAAAGTATGCATTTGGAGAATGCCGGGACTTCGAGAAAAAGGGAACACCTTTCTTTTTCTTTTTCTTTTTTTTTTGTGACAAAAAAGGGAACACCTTTCGAGACCCAAAATATACATTTAGAGAGTACCAGAACTTATTTGAAAACAGAGGACAAGTTGAGGGAAGACTAATGCAATTCACTCTAAATGCTCACCTAAATGCATATCCAACGGTTCCCTATAATTCTGCTCTAAATAAAGCAATCCTTAAAATCCTTTCTGAAAATGAAATTATTGCAAAGCTAGAAAATAATAGCCTCCAACATCCCAAAATTTTCATAGCCCCAATACCCAACTCATCCCGAGGATCACGCCCCGCCGCCCCAATCCCCCTTTTTGTGTGTAAATCCAATTGTTCCGAACTTTTCCCTGATGGTACCATTCTTTCCCGCACGGTTGGCGCAAAAGGCTCCATGGGCGCTACCTCCCACGACAACCACCGGGTTGCTTGGATGGGCCTCTGCCCCGTATCTTCAACGGTCGCCGCCATCAATAGGACACCGACGCCCTTCATCAGCCCTTCGACGCGCCGTCACTATCTCAATTAAATCGTGCGAATCTTTTTAGAAATGTTACACTAATTCAATCCGAACTTCATAGCTTGGGCTTGAACTTCAATTTTCTTGTTCTAGCATTTCAAGTATTTCCATGTTCCTACCTGGTGGGGTGCATATGTCCCTGTGCACAAAATCAATGGATAAATACTATGATCCCAACTATACATGTTATAATTGTCCTATCAAGGGCGAACAATTTTTATATAAACCTCTTCCTCAGTCTCAATCTCAAAATAATGTCTCCGTTCCAAAAGTAAGAACTTTTTGGCTTTTGAATGTAACGTTTGACCATTCATTTCTTATTGAAAATGTTGTTTATTTTGTTACAATTTTTTTCGATCATACATTACAACTCGGACACTCACAACGCACGCACACTCATCCCTATGAACACACGTACACAAACCCTATCCCTATGAGAATTTTCGAAGACTGAACCGGTAAATCCTCGAGATTGACGAAGTCACCACTTACGTTTCGCTGTCGATAGAAGTGTCGCCTAGCATTGAAGGCACAAAGCCAACCATTGAAAGTCAACAAATGCTTACATTTCGAAACGGAGTATGCTTCGTTCAAAATCTCTCAGCACTAGCATCTCAAAGCTTCATTCAAAATCGACGGCATCCCTCCCCTGGGTGCACGAGGCGCCGCATGGGCATGAAATATACTAGAAAAGCATGGCGCGCTACGCCGCGCTAGGAAGAAAATTTTTTTAGGGAACGGTGCCTACCAATATTTTAACGCTAACAGCCAGCACATTTTTTGAGCATGCACTTGTTGTTAAATTTTGGATTGTTTGCAATGCAAATGTGCAGAAAATAAGGGGATGTCTTTTGCAAAATCGCCACTACCCGGCCTCACTGATGAAAAGTTTTTTCTCAGAATGAAAATAAACAAAAACTCAGGGCTTTTTGCAAAACTACTAAAGGCCTGAAGACGTGGGCAAATTTGGTCCACATTCTCATCATTCTTATCTGGTTCACTCCGTTCACTCTGCCTGATCCCCCGATTTCTTCTCTCCTCTCCAACTGCTCAGTGCTCACTCGACCTCCCTCATTCTCCTCAGCAAAGGAAGGAAAATCTCCAACAACAAAAAATGGCGCATGAACTCTAGCCACCGTGCCGTCGGCCTCCTCACCACTGGGCCGGCCTGGCAGCCTCCTCTCCCCCGTCCCCCATCCCAGCCAGAGCCAGGTCCAAGGGCCGCTCTGCCCCTCGGGCTCGAGAGCCAAATCGATCCCGGGTGCGGTGACGGCGCCAATGTACCGGAGGTGCGGAGGAGGATGCGCCGACCTGGCCGCTTGCCTGTCCGACCGGGAGCAGCTCGCCGGCGTCGAACGGGCGCGGCATGGCGGAGCAGGGTAGTGGCGATGGCAACGCGAGGCGAGGCTAAGCGCGCGGGCAACGCGGCCATGGCGGCGCGGCCGGGCGCTGCTCAGGAGGCGCGAGCCGGCGCCAGGGCCGGGCGGGCACGGCGGAGCGAGGGCCGCGCAGGCGCGGGCGGCGCATGGCTGGACACCGTAGCGTCGCGGGGCAGGTGCGGTGGCGCGGGGCGAGCGTCCCAGCGGCACGGGGCGGGTGCGACGGCGGCGTGGCGCGCGGGGGTGCGTGCGGGCGTGGGCGAGCGGGGCGGCACCAAAACCATGCTCGGCGTCCGTCAAAGTAAAGCAAAGCGAGTTTTTTTTTTGAACCTAAAGCAAAGCGAGTTGGCGGAAAAACGAAGCCAGGAACAGGTGGGACCCGTCTGGAGACCACGTGTCGAGGCAGGAGCAGGGCCACGGAGGCCATAACGTTCTGGGAAACCCTTGGCTCCCATGTCTGAAGATTAGGACTACGGTGGGCTGGCGCGCTACGCCGCGCCACCAGATGGAACAGTGTATAGAACTTCATCAAATGCCTAATACATTTCTTTTTCCAGCTCAAAACCAGCGTTACGAGATTTCATAAAGGAGAGGGGCTAAACCTTAAGAATGCAAAGGCTAAAAACTCAAATGCATAAATATAACACCTGACAGGGCTCTATTTGCAAAGTGATGACCCCTTATCTTCCCCACGGGGCCATCACAGCCTCACCGCTCACGCACGACCTCGTCTCTCTGCTCCCTGCCCTCTTTCTTTCTTCTCAATCGAACCAACAGAGCGCAATCTCTCTCTCTAACTGATTTAGTCCGCCTCTCTCTGCTGCCGCACCCACCCTGCAGCATCCCCGCTCGCACGGTCGCAACCGCTCTCTACCATGCGTCACTGTCGCTCCACCTCCCCTTCCGGCTGCCGTTGCCTCCTCTGGGTTACGGTCGATGTGGAAAGGTAGGACCGGCGGGCGCGCTTCGCTGCGCGGCGCTATCGATTTTTTTAATTGGAACCCGGTGCCCGGTGGATTCTCTGATTTGTGCGGTCGGCTGCTTGCCTTGTTGTTGTAGAACGCTTGTCTGGTTCTTCCGGGTGCGTCCTGCAGCGCGGCCGGGCCGACGGATGGCCGAAGAACCAGGATGCAGCAAATACAGGCTCAGCGACTGTCAAAAAATGACCAAAACCTGTGGAAAGAGGAGAACTGGGCCGGCCGAGCCAAAAAAATCAGGACGGACGGGCCGAAACGAAGACCCAATCAAGATAGAAAAAGCGGCACGGAGGGCTCTCACCCAAGAGCAACTGGGACCCAGGCAGACCAAACGTGTCACAAGAGGGCAATGACCACGTAGGCCAAAACGTCCTGGGGCACTCCTGGCTCCCGTAGCTGTAAATTAGTATTTGCTCAAAAAAAAAAAAAAGCTGTAAATTAGTATATCCACACTCGATGAAATTCGTCCATCGAATTGGTAGAGTTAGAACACGAAAAACTATTTGCAGCGCCTGTTACTACTACGTACCTCTATGGATGGCTGCCGGCAAGTTTGTCCCACAAGGCCACAATTAATCCCTCGGCAAGTACTTACCATCTCTTGCCGTGCATGCTATGTACAATTCCAAGGTACATTAGACATGTTCTAACTTCCGCCGTCGTTGGCTTGCACGTTCGCTGTCGCCCGCGGGTTCGATCTAGCTTCACGGCTCCTTGCATATGCCTGGCCGCCGATCGAGGCGCCAAGACATGTAGCTAGGCATCCATGCACGCGCACGTACCCCACTTGCTTCTTCGACTAGAGCTTCGCCGCGGCGTCCCACTTATTGAAGCCGACGACCTTCTCCAGCTTCGCCACGCCTTGCGTGCATGCCCAGGCGCCTTGCCGCCATCTCCTCCACAAAGTCATGGACGCGTCGCGTCATCGCCGGCCCGTGCCGCGGACCTCCACAGCCTCCGGCAGTCGGAGGCTAGCGACGTCGTATCCGGCGAACGTGACGCGTGTGTCCGCCAGGAACCTGCCGCCTGCGCGAAGTGGAACGAGGCACCGGTTCTCGGCGCAGAGTGCCCGGCGGTTGCCGATGACGGGCCTCGCAGCAGAGCGGAGGCGCCACGATGTGGCCCGGCCACACACTGGCGCGTGGTGGTGCTCGGGCGAGCGGTCAACGTCGTCTTGGACAGTGCACGTGGGTTACGTTGCAGCCGGACGCGCCAGGTGCGGGGCGGGGCGCGGCTCGGCACGGCGGGGCCGCAGCATGCCAGAGTGGGAGTGCGGGTGCGGTTGGAAGCCGCACACCAGGGCGGAGCGGCGCGCTGAGCCCTGCGTGCCTCAATGGCCCGTGCAGGTGGTATATGCGAAGCCAGGTGAGGCCATTGGTCGACACCAATTAATGGAATTCCTTCTAAACTTTACGTTGTTTGTCACTGTTCATGGACGTTGTTGACACCGCTACTAAGCCGGCCCGCTGACACTGGCGAGCTCACGTGCTGGCGGTTCACCCCTCGCGATATGATTAGAGGATGCAGCTGCCCAGCCAGATACAATCTAGACCTTCTGAATTACGTAGCTCGATCTATTCTACAATTAATGGCCATGCGTACACCTAAGGGCATGTACAACCCACAGACGGGGGTCGTCTCCTCATCAATGTTACAGACAGGTCTGCAGACAGGTCATACAACCCAGAGACTACCTTATTGTCTGCAGGCAATTTAATATTGTGCATATAAACTAAGATCAACTATAAATTCAATTGTGTATACCACTGTGTGGCCTTTTGATAGATCAACTACATTCAGATGTGAAAAAAAACACCAGATAGCTAAAATTCAGATAAGGGCCTTTCGACTAGTACATGGGCTGGGGTGCAGAGCGAGAGGGAGACAAGGACAGAGAGACAGAGCACAGGGGGCTCGTGCTCGTGCTCCCATCCGCCATGCATCGGGATCCTCGGCAGTCGGGGCTCGCTGTACGCCCTCGCTCTCTACGGGCTACGCCCGCCTCTGTCCCGTGGACGGCGGCGAAGTGGTCTAGCATAGGGGTGAAAATTCTTGCCCCTTAGGGGCACCTCCGACCCTCTTTGGTGGAAGCAAATGAACTAGATTGTGGAGAGCTAGTTCTAACGTTTGAACTCGGGTTGAACTAAAGAGGGTCGGTGGTGCCCCTAAGGGGCAAGGATTTTCACCCCTAGTCTAGCAGCCGCGCGCCGGCTCCTCCGTCCTCCCACAACATCTCCATGGGCACCGCTGGCCTCGCAACTGTTGAACGGTGAGCACGTTCACAACGGCAAGAAGAAAGCCAGGGAGATGGACACGACCAACGTTGTTGTCAAGCAAGAGCAGCAAGAAGGAGAAAAGGAAGAAGATCAGTAGGAAGGCAAAGTCATGACGGAGATCAGTTTGAGGTTGAAGATAACTTTGTACCACTGCTGGCGGCGCTGGAGGCATCCATGAAGGCCACGCTCGGCGAGGAGCTCACCTTGCAGCACCATCAAGCCTTCAAGCTCCGGCGGATTAGTCCTGACCAACTGATTCTTCCCCAATTTCTTTTTTTCTCTTCCCAAGCCCTAGCCGCAAAATTGTGAAATTCACGAAACTGTCTATGAGTTGGAACAAAATTGATCGCTTATATGCTTTCTACATCTTCCAACGAAACCATTTTGATGGTCACGAACTCCCCATCCAGCTGGAACTCTCTGCTTTTGATCCATCTCTTTCAAGCGGCTGCTGTTTCGTTGGTGAAGAAGAAAGGAACAGGCATCGTTCGAATGGAGTTGTTCCGCTAGCCGTACGATTGGTTCGGTTAGGGCTCGATTTGGCGCGAAGAACTCCCGCGGGGGCGCCTCCCACGCGGGATCCGAGTGCCGTCGCCTCGCGAAGACGAGGACGTACAGCGGGAGGCGCGGTCGTCTGCTCCGCCTCGGAGCATGGTCCAGCAGCGTCGCCTCGCGAGAGGACGGGGCTCCCGTCGCCTCGCCAAACCGGGGGGGATTTTGCAAAAAACCCATCACAGAGACGGGGCGAAGAGACGCGTTGTACATGCCCTAAAGAGCCTGAACCTGAAGGAAACAAAGACTCTAAAAGAAGTTGACAGCTAAGAGAGGATCTCAGACAATCCCCTGTAATCCAACCCAAAAACAAAAAGCATTGGGAACGAAATTAGAAAATAATGGCCTCCAACTGTTCCCAAATTCACTCTAAAAATTTCTGTAGCCCCCAAAAAAGCCCGACTCATCATGAGGTAGGTTTCCCTCACGCCATTGAATGAAGTGTAGCGAAATTGTGTAAAAACACTTATTTAATCCGAACTCACTGGCAGTATTTGTGTTATCACACAATTGTTGTATTATCACACCTTGAATTTCATTTTCTTTGTGCTACCATTTCAAGTTTTTCTGAGTTCCTACATGTTAGGGGGTATATGTCCCTAGGTTGCCGCTTCCCTGTCCCATAATTATGTGCTCATCTGTTACCCCCCTTGCACAAGTTCAGGCTTTCGTTTCAATGGCGATAAAAACTGAGGTTGGCAACGGATCGAACACACTTTTCTGGTCTGGTCGTTGGCTGCATGGTCGTTGTATTGTTGATCTTGCGCCCCGATTATTTGCAACAATTCCAAGGTGAAGAATTCAGCATCGCACAGTACAGGAAGCCCTCTCCAATCGAACTTGGATTTCAGACATACAGGGACCTCTCACAATAGGCGTCATAGTGGACTATATTCTTCTTTGGGACCTTCTTGCTGGGTTTGATTTACAGCCTGATGTGGAGGACACCCATATTTGGAGATTTTCTTCAGATGGTCAATACTCAGCTAAGTCTGCATATGAATGTTTATTTGTGGGATCTACACAGTTCGGACCATGGGAGAGAGGAAAACCTGGGCACCTGCAAAGTGCCGCTTCTTTCTCTGGTTGGTGGCGCATAAGAGGTGTTGGACAGCTGATAGGCTCCAACGAAGAGGAATGAACTATCTAGAGAGATGCCCACTATGTGATCAGGAAGAAGAGACCATTGACCATTTGCTAGTATCGTGTGTCTTTTCTCGGCAATCTTGGTTTCTATTCTTGAGGCAGGTCGGCTTGAATTCTCTTGCCCCACAACCTATGGATAATTCTTTTGACACATGGTAGGAGAGAGCTAGTGCATCAACTACTGAAATGCTACGACAGGGGCTTAATTCTCTTATCATCCTTGGAGCTTGGACAATTTGGAAGCATCGCAATCGCTGTGTCTTTGATGGAGCAAATCCTAACATTGCTGAAACGTTGATACTAGCAGGGGAGGATTGTAGGTTATGGTCGATGTCAAGGGCTCGAGGAGTTTCCTTCTTGACTGCCCTAGTACCGGGTGATTAATTAATGTTTGGTAATCAGGTCGCCTTTTGTTGTTTGTTAAAGGCGTGAATGCTTTTTTGTGACAGCGTGTGTGTGGTGTTTGTTTACTGAGTTCTTGTCCCGATTTTTTTTCTTAATATAATGAAGCGCAGCTCTCCTGCGTTTTCAAGAAAAAAAATCTGTTACCCCCCTTAATTATCGGAGCCGGGCACTCTAACGGAAATCTTCTTTTGCGAGTGTTGTGAGGTACGACCATCTTCCCAAACAATGACACATGCACTTTGAGATTCGGAATTCGTTCACTAGTCAGGCGGCGTCCATCTGGAGAGGCCGTACGTCCGGGCTGTCTCCGAAAAACTGCGTTGGGACCTCTAATTGTTCCCCGTCGCGCTAACACAGGGCTAATGGTGCCATCTGTTCTTTATTTTCTTCACAGTCCATCGCTTACCCTTTCAAAAAAACAAAAAAAAAATTTACATCGCTCAACTCATTCGAATTGCCAGAGTGCCAGTGTCTTTAAACGGCAGAGTTTCCAAAAACAAGCAGGGAGTTCTAACCACGGCATGGGCATGACGGCGCAAACTTAATTGGGGTCGCACACAGCTAAAGTTCACTCGGCGAAAAGCTCAACATGGGCAGCAGCAAGCTCAGTCTCAGGACCGGTCCTGGCATTTTGAGGGCCCGGGCCGAATCTAAATCTCACGGCCTCTTTATATAAGAATAAAGTTTTGTAAGTAAAATAAATAGTGTATCATAAAATATTTAAATAAAAGTGTTATGTTAATCTTGTCCAACAATTTCTTCTCAAAGTGGCCAAGCCGTTTAACCTTTCTTGAGACATTGTAGACCTCAAATAATTCTTCAACAACTTAGGACATTGCCGACGACATGATCTTCTTGAAAATTTCAACAACAAAAATGGATCAAATCAATTAAGTGATACTCCCTCCGTTCAGAATTATAGTGTATATTGGGTTTTGTCCTAAGTCAAACTTTTCTAACTTTGACCAACAATATTTAGAAATATATATTATTTCAAAGTAAGATAGTTATATATTATAAAAGTCTATTTCATGATGAATCTAGTAAAAACATTTTCATGTTGTCAATCTTTACAGTTTTCTAGATATTATTGGTCAAAGTTCAAAAAGTTTGACTTAGGACAAAACTTAATGTACACTATATTTCTGGACGGAGGGAGTAGCATTTTATTAGGAACTTAGGGCATACTCTCTCCGTTCACAAATAGATGTCATTCTAGCCTTCTCCACTTTTCTCCAATTACATGTCATTCTCGCTTCCTAATGCACCTTTCTCTCTTCCCAATACAATATTCCCTCTTCCACTACACTTCTATCTCTATCTTTCTCCTCCTCATTTTCACTGCACCCACCTTTTTCACTTCTCCTTAATTCCCGTGCCTAACTCTAAAACAACATCTAAAAATGAACGGAGGGAGTCTCAATTAGCAGACAGGCAAGTAGCGAAAGATAAGAGATCCCGTACCTCCAACTCATGTTCAACTCTGTGAGGCGAAAAAAAGGACCGGACATCACGGTGCAGCACCAGGCAGGCAGCGAGGCGTCTTCATCGTCGGCGATCAGCGGCGAGTTGCGTCGTCTGTGTGTGCGGCGCCGGCGCAAAGAATTGCGATGGCAGGCGAGGCGCGGCGCCTCTTCGACTGTTAACTTGCTAATGCCGTATTGCCTATTGGGCTAGAAGGGGTACAGCCTATAGGTGCAGGCAACAACAGCCCATTGCGGCTGAAGTAAAGACAGCCTTCCTCCTTCCTCCCTTTGCCCGGCCGCCGCCGGAGCCTATGCCGGAACAACCCGAGCGGCGGCGAGGACGGCGGCGGCGGGGTCTCAGTCCAAGGTGATGGCCAGATCCGGCGAAATTTGGTGGCGGCGGCGGCGGCTGTCTTTTCGCTGATGCGTAGGGGCGCGCATCTGCCGGCGGAGTCCACATCCGTTCGTGCGATGCGGGACCGATTGGAGGCATACCTCATCTGATCCCTCGCTGTGGCCTGTGTCGACGCATCGGCAATTTGGCCTGGCGCTGACGTGAGTTGGTTATCGGTGAGGTGATCTGGATGTTGGTGATGGTTTGATTTTTGTCTGGCCGGATCCATGGAGAATGGTGGTTATTGACTCAACAAGATCTCAAATTAGCCTTCCACATCGGCAAGGTCTAATGGACCTGTACAAGTTCGTGGGAGATGCACTAATGGAGAAGGCGGCCCCCGTTTAATTTCTTCAATTTGAAGATCTGCTTTAGCCACAAGGATTCATTATCTCTTCCAGTACCTAGTAGCAATTTGGTGTATCAATTGTTGATGTGGAGGTGGCTGATCCGGTGGAGTTTGTGGCGGTAATGTTCTATGGTGGCTAGATTTCGCTTTGTTCGGAAGAGGCCATCGAAGCCATAGGCATGGCTATTTATCGATTTTGTTGATCTGCTACCATTATCAGTGCCTTGGATTTACAAGGACAAGAGGCAAGGATTTATCAGTTCATTTGCAAGGATCATCGGAAGTGGTGCAGCGAAAGCGTCGCGTGGAGCGCGAGGAGGTGATTCACCTCCGCATAGGCCGACTTTTCTTGTAATGGCTTCAGATTGTGCAGCGAAAGCGTCGTGCGTGGTGCGCGGGGAGGCATCGAGCCTTCGCACAACTAACCTTGCCGGGTTTAAATGAGTAAGTGTTGTTTAAGCAGCGATGACAGCTTCTTAAGGGCATATAGGCTGCAACAACGAGTAATTGACACCATAGGCATTGTTTTGGGTATTGTGCTAGATGATGTATGTTTTATTGTTTTTTAGGTGTTTTAAGGCTGATTTGTATCAGCTCACCTTGGTGTTTGACATGTAAAGGCTAAATGTACCTTGGTTGTGCAACGCCGAAACATTATTTCACCTTGAAATAAAGTTTCCTTTATCTAAAAACATTGAATACAGGCCTGATTGAACTATACGTATATGCCATACCCTGGGGTGGGGCCTCTCGGATTTGGGGGCCCAGGGTGGCTGCCCCGCTGGCCCTCCCCCAGGGCCGGCCCTGCTCAGTCTCAGCAGCGGGATGCCTCCAAACTCAACGACCTGGGGGCATTCGATGAGGAAACATCAGAATCGAAGTGCCCCAAATCAAGGTCCTCAAGGCCGGAATTGATCTCCCCGCTGCCGCGGTCCTGGCAAAGTTTAGCTCCAAGCGACCCCAATCAAGCCGTCAAGCAGACCATCATGGCACCGAATCAAGATCCTCATGCCTGGAGTGATCTCTCATCGAAGTCATGGGGCTACAGCCTGTCACGCCTGGCACATCCGTGACGAACCACAGTGAAGAGGCGGCAACGGGCGATGATAATGAGGAAGCTTTGGCGCGCTAAGTGTTGGGCCTTGGGCCGGAAGCCGATGGTAGTGTGGCCCAGATCGTCCAGCTATATAGAGAGGAGGGTTGCGTGCGTGAGGGGTATTGATTGGCTGGTAACAGAATTCCTACCTGTGCTCAAAAAAAAAAAAAAAAACAGAATTCCTACCTCTGCTGCTCTGTGTTTTTTTTTTTTTTTGATAATACGTATCTGTATTACTGGATAAGGAATACAAACAGGAGGACGTACAAATACAGACACATACGTAGAGGATACAGAGACAGCTGTCCTGCCAAACTTACACAAAGACCCTTCACGAAAACAGAAACTACAAAGAAGCCCTCGGTCTCTGTGTCTGCCGGAGAAGAAGCCAAGATCCGCCGCCGCCGGACACCGCCGCCGACGAGGTCACCAGCCCCCACGCAGATCTGGGAGAACCCCATCGCACTCTGGCTTTGGAAAGAGCCGCAGAAGACACCCGACTCATCAATCGGGATGGAGCAAACGCAGAAAGGCCATCGGCCGGGGCAACACCCCGAGCTCCCCAGATCCTGAACCGCCACCCGCCATGGGCGACAGCCGCCGTCGCAGGGAAACCGGGCGCGATCCATCCTCCGTCGAACCGCCAAACCCCAGCAACCTCTGCATCCTTGAAACAACCGCCCAAGCCGCCGGAAGACGGGACACAACGAGAACAGCTCGACTAACCTTGCAGACGCCGAGACCGCTCCGCCGTGCATCACCGCCTCCCCAGCCGGACGGCACAGGACTCCTGTACAAGAGCCACCAGATCCTGCAGATCCAGTGGGCTTCAACCCCACAGGCCCACCACCGGCACCGGAGCAAGTACCGGCGAGGAGGAAGAGAGCCAGGAGGACATTATTCCAGGACGGCCCCGTCGTCCTCCTCCAAGCGACGGAACCCGGAAACCTAGGCCTAAAACCTAATCTACGCCGCCGGGCAGAGAGCCGCGGATCCCCCACACATCCGAAGGCCAGAGGCCGTCGGAGGCGGAGGGGATCGGCGTTCTCGCCGGCGGGAGCACAAGAACTCGCCCCCTTATCGCCTCTCCTCACTGTAGCACCGAGAGGGTTCGAGAGGGGAGTCTGATTCTGCTGCTCTGTGTTGCGTTCGTGATTGAGTGGGTGTTACACAGCCTTTCGGAGAGAAGAGGGAGAGTTGGGGGAAAGCGCACCGTTTAACCTGACCTTAGGAGGAGCAAGGGAAAATTGGTGGTCCTCTCTTCTCCTCTAGCGGAAGGCTGGATTGCCTCCACGTAGCAGGAACACAGATGGAGACACGAGGAAGGGAACTGGGAAGCCGCAGCCATGTCCTATATATGCACATAATCTGTGAATAAATACTAGTATTCTTGCATGAGATGGTAAACATATTTGCGTATGATTGTCCTGTGTGAGGGCAGACAAACTTTTACGATTGTTTGATGGCACATATGGCAGCAAACATGTGTATCAAATGATTTCTTCTTTTTTTTGCAATTAATCAAATGGTTTGTTACATACACATGTTTGCATGGGAAAGTAGATGTTAAACTAGTACTGGAAAAATATATTAAAAAAGTACTCACTCCCTTCTTTTTTCGATGTGTTTCAGACAAGTTCGTTCTTCTTGTCTGAAACGACATCAAAAGAAGAATGGAGGAAGTAGGCATAAGGAAGAATGTAATTAAGAACATAAATTAAGTCGCGACTCCTGTCGGCAAGACCCTTATCTCAATGCTTGGCAACGATGTGCTAAAGTTCCTAGTACAAGATAGTATAACGTTGTCAGCAGTGTTTGTCAACAAAATTGATGTTGAATCTTAAAACCAGTCTTTGTAATTTGACAATATTAGCGTTCAACTCCATGCACACATACTACAACCCAGCCTTTTTTTTTTTTTACTGGTTGTTGATTAGCTACCGCCATCGTCGGACTCATCACGACTACTTGCCTTGCCGGCGCCGCCTCGTAGGTGGACTCCAAGGCGCCAAGAGACGTAGGCGTCCGTGCACGCGTACCGCACCTGCTTCTTGGACAGCTTCGCCACGTCCCACTTGCTAGAGCTGACCTTCTCCGGCTTCTCGACCCCTTGCAGGCCCAGGAGCCTCGCCGCCATCTCCTCCACGGACGCCGCGTCGCCCATGCCGCTCGCGCCACGGAGCTCCATCGTCGACGCCACGTCCAGCCCGTGGCCCGCGCGCAGCTTCCGGCAGTCGGAACCGACGTCGTACCCGGCAAACGTGACACGTGCGTCTGCTAGGAAGCGGCGGAGCGAGTCGGGGACGGCGCCCGCCTGCGCCAGCTGGAACACGAGGCACCGGTTCTCGGCGCAGGGCTGGAGCGCGGCAGCACGCGGCGGAGCCGCCGCGCCGGCGCCGGCGGCGCGGGACGGCATGGTCCACTGCACGCCCATGCCGACGGTGAGCCCCGCGCCGGCGCGTAGGCGCCACGAGGTGGCTCGGACCCACTGGCGCGCGGTGCCCGGGCGCGAGGTCACGGTCGTTTGGACGGGGACGCCGGCGACGTGCACCGTGCGCGTGGACTCGGCCGCGACCATGGCGACTGCAGGTCGCCTGAAGCGAGTAGCGCAGAAGAAGATTGATCGAAGAAGTCGAATGCAAGAACAGAAGATTCAATCTAGCGGAGCTTCTGAATTACGTAGTTTTGCGTCTGAACTCTGAACGAGGTCACCAGGGCCTAAACCTGAGTGGACTACAACTCGAACCCAATAAGAACGGAAGCAAACGAAACTGTCAAACCAAAGACAGCTAGGTAACAAAGGAACTCTGATTTAGGAGGGACAAAGCACGGAAAAACAAAATAAGGTAACTAAATTATACTAAGTTCCGACATGAGATTTCTAGTGTGTGCAAGTGTGCAACATGGCGACAGCCGACAGGGAAGGAAAAAGGCACCAACTTGAAGAGCTGGCGGCCTTGCATTGGATACAAACTCTCTCCCACACACACGAATCTTCAATTCAACATGCAACACTGACCTTTTTTTTTCATTTGTGCTGAAACAAACTCTCACTACTCGTTGCTGCATCAAAAGCAAAAACCGCCACGTCAGACCATAACTTACAGGCTTGATCAACAAACTACACACGTATGAGTCATGTAAACAAACATCGCCATGCTATTTATTGTAATTTGGCTTCTTAAAGATAAAATGGTCAAGCAGGTGGAAAGCATGAAAATGTCCTCTGTTTCATCAGTTAACTGAAACCATTATCTAAAAAAAATACAGTGAACCGAAGCAAAAATTCACAATGACAGTTGACAATGTTACATTAATACTATATCTCTGAATTCAAATTACGTGCCATCCAACAACAGAGAGATTGTATGTACACCTCATGAATTGCTAGGCAAAAGTGACATGAACCAAGATAAAACACACATCTACCTCAAGGAGTGCAAATCAAGTTCCACCAAAAACAGAAAATACACTAAATTCTCTGAAACTGTCAACAACAGATATGGATGCAATAATGAAACCCGCGTCTAACCATTACCATCTTTGATCGCCAAACAACAGAGACTTTAATTCACCAAATAATGCTCAATGCTCATGAATATGGATCACCAGAGAAAAAAGGACTGGCTTCACCATATAACTGAATTGAACCAAAGCTAAAATCATCAGCTCAGCTCCACAAGTTCATGATAAAGTTCAACATGGCAAGCTTAGCAAATCTTATCTTATTGACAAAGTAAACCACCACGTCTGCACAAGTTTATTGACATCCGCATCAATAAACGTGCACAGTTCCATACATGTATGGCTCAATGAGCTATACATAAACAGAGAACAAGTTACCTTAACTTTGCTTCTCCAGATGAGAAACTCCCAACTCAATCAGAACCAAATGAAAGAATCAACTTTGCTTCTCCAGATGAGAAACTCCCAACTCAATCTCAGTAAACCCAATGGAAGAATCAAAGCAAGTTGACCATCACAATTTCTATAATCTTGAACAGAGTGATAGGATATCAAAAGCATTGCATAAATAAAATGACATGAATAAAGGTCACCTACTAAACATAGCCTTAAGTGCCAAACACAAAGCAAGTTCCAGCAGAATAACAACTAACAAGTACATTTCCAGAAACGGTGGAACGATTGACGAACGATTGACCGAGGCTCACTCATCCAACACACCTACTCATGATCATCAGTGCCAGAGATCAAAGCAAGTAGAACCCTTCCAACCCATCGTCACCAGTATGGCACCCCAATGCCCTGTTCATACCAATCATCTTGTCCAAGCACCTCCTCGTCCTCATCCATATCACACCCATCGTCCTGTTCATACCAATCATCTTCTCCAGGCACCTCCCCCCCGTCGTCATCCATATCACACCCATAGCCAGAGTCCTGTTCATACCAATCATCTTCTCCAAGCACCTCCTCCCCGTCTTCATCCATATCACACCCATAGCCATAGTCCTGTTCATACCAATCATCTTCACCAACCACCTCCTCCCCATCGTTGTCAAAGGAGAGGTGGACTCCGAGGCGGAACGCGAGGTAGGCGTCAACGGCGGCGTACTCGACCTGGTCCATGGAGAGGCGGGGCGCGTGCCAGGCACTCATGGAGACCTCCCTGCACTTGCTGACCCCTGGGTATCCGAGGAATCGATCGGCCATCGCCTCCATGGAGGCGTTCCCCATGCCCGCCATGTCGCGCAGCTCGCGGCCGCGCGAGACGCGGAGGCCGAAGTGGGCCCAGAGCAAGCGGCAGTCGTAGGCGGAGCCGGAGCCGACAAAGGTGACCCTTTGGTCGGCGAGGAAGCGGCGCAGCGCCTTGGGGATGGCGTAGGACTGGGCGAGGTGGAAGATGAGGCAGCGGTGGCCGACGCAGAGCTGCAGCGTGTCGGGGCGCGGGGTCTCGCCGTCGAGGAGCGGGCGGAAGATCGGGGTCCACTGCACGCCAAGGCCGACGACGAGGCGGCCGCGGTGGAGGCGGAAGGCGTGGAGCCAGCGCGTGGTGGCGACCCAGCGGCGGACGTCGGAGGGGCGCTCGGTGGCGAGGACGGCGAAGCTGTGGTCGGCGACGCGGACGATGTAGGCGTCGTGCTCCTGGATGGAGCGGCGGAGGCGGATGGCGACGGGGGCGGCGCCGTCCATGGCGGCGGCGGCGGGGTGGGGTTTACTCGGATTGGAGGTTTTGGATGGGGATTGGAGGAAGGAGGAAAAAAGATTGCTGGAGAAGAGAATGGGAACTGGGAAGTTTTGGCGTTTTGCCTCCAGTCAAACTCGGTCTTTGATCAATTTCCACTTTTCCGAGTGTGAAATTATTGAGCTCCTTTTGGAATGCAAGGTAATTTTGCAGTATTCCTAGTGCTGTAGGAACTATACATTTCCAATTTCTGGAAAACAAAAATACATTTTCTAGTGTGAAATTTCGATGAAACAAAAATACACTTTCTAGGTTTTTTCCACTTCATTTCAATTTTCAAAAGAGTTTCGCGTCAAATAAGGGACGCATGAATATGACAAATTTTAATTACATGTAGTAAAGCCAACAACTGCAGTTCATTAAGTACTTTCTATAATAAATAAAAGATCGATATAGCCGTGCTCCTGCATTTTTGTACGTAATATGGCTGAAGCCCACTCATACGCTTCTTCACTTGCTGAAACAAACTATAGTACCAAGCCTTACTCTCGCTGTCACCAGACCACTTCTCACTGCTCGCGCGAAGCGCCGCGACGGAGGCACGCGCCGAGGCGCGCGTAGCGCCGCGGATCCTGAGCAGCCTCGCCGACATCTGCTCCATGGACGCGCCGCCGCCCTTGCCGCGGAGCTCCAGCGTCGTGGCCACGTCCCGTCCGTGGTGCGAGCACAGCATCCGGCGGTCGGCCCGGATGTTGTACGTGCCGCGCGGGTGTCCGCCAGGAACCGCCGGATCGAGCGCGGCGGGAACACGGGGCGCTGAACGGCGGCGTGTACTGCATGCCCATGCCCACGGTGCGCCCGGCGACGGAGCGGAGGCGGCGGCTGCAGCGCCACCTGGTGGCGTTCAGCCACCGGCGAGCGATGGCCGGGCACGTGGTCACCGTGGCCCGGACGGGGAAGCCGACGACGCGGACAGTGCGCGTGGGCATGGGGGTGTTGCGGGCAGCCATGGAGAGGCTTCTCTGCAGGCTTTCGGAGGGCACTGGTCAGGATTAATGGCGCGCACGCACGTCCCAGGATGAACTGGCCATTATTATTCCACTACACCTGGACCGAGCGGCATGAATGCGTTGCAAATCGTGGTCTCGAGAGCTAATTAACCAAACCGCCACTTACAGCAATAATCGAAGACATGGGCCGCTGATACAGATCATCGACGACGTGCAAGAACAAAATACAATCAATTTAGCAGTGACCTCCAAGAGCAGAGTAGTCTGCACGCTGCATTGCAAGAACAAGATGACGTGATATATGAACGAAGATCACTTAAAACATGGAGTAGGCGTCACTTCGTTGTGCAAAAGTATCTACCGTCCTAGCTAGCAGCCTAATAATCAATCAAAGGACAAACACAAGAGGAAAAAATCGAAAACTTTGCAACCCGCCCGACAGTACTATCCTAGGCAGCCTATATCCTTGTTCGTCGGATGCAGTCCGGAGACGATGCCTCTTCAAGCCAGAACGCGAATGATCCGCGGGAACGGCTCCTGCTCCACGTCCTCCACATCATCTGGAATACAAGCATGGCAAGTGCATCCATACCAGTGTTCGTCGTACCCAAATATTGCTCCCACCATTCGATCCTCGTCCTGGGGGGAGTAACATTTAGGCCCATCAATATGATCTCCATAATGTTCGTTGTCAACATCGTCGTCGTCGTCGTCGCAGTCTTCCACACCGCAACCCTCCTCGTCGTGGTGGTAGCCGGGGTGGGCGCCGAGGCCGAGCATACACACTTCTCGACCGCCGCCGTAATCTCCTCTGATGACACCGTGCACCGACGACGCTTCGCTGCTCGCCTCGTCGTCGTCCTCCTCCTCGTCGCGGTGGCGTTGGAGGTGGATGCCGAGGCGGCGGGACAGGTAGGCGTCGACGCACGCGTACCTGACCTGCTCGTTCGACAGCCGCGGCCCGTCCCACCTGCTCACGCTGACCTTCCGCGACTTGGCCAGCCCTCCGCCGCGCAGGCCGAGGTGCGCGGCCGCCATGTCCTCCATGGACGCGTTGCCCATGCCGCTCGCGCGGCGGAGCTCCAGCGTCGACGCCACCGCCAGGCCGTGGTGGTCGAGCAGCTTCCGGCAGTCGGCGGCGACGTTGCGGCCGGCGAACGTGACGCGCCGGTCCGCCAAGAACCGGCGGAGGACCATGGGCACGCGGACGCCACGGCCGCCCTTCGCCTGCGCGATCTGGAACACGAGGCACCGGTTCCCGACGCAGAGCTGCAGCGTGCCCGGCCGCTCGGCGGCGCCGGCGCGGAACCGCGGCGTCCACTGCACGCCCAGGCCGACGGTGGGGTTCCGGCAGTGGCGGAGGCGCCACTTGGAGGTGTACACCCACCGCCGCGCGACGGCCGGGCGCGCGGTCACCGTCGTCCGGACGGGGACGCCGGCGACGCGAACGGTGCGCGTGGGCACGGCGGTGTTGCGGGCAACCATGGCGACGCGGGTAGCAGATTTGATCTAAGAAACCAAACAAGCAAAACACGAGTTGAGAGATTCAATCTCGAGCTCTGAATGCTCGTATTCGATCTGAACGTGGCCGTCTATATATAGGCCTAATAATCCTGAGGATTAACGTTCCAACTCATCTGAATGCAAGGAAACAAAACGTCAGGACTTTAGTTCAGATAAATAATGGAAAGAATGTCAGCTCGTCAGGGACAAGGACGCGAAATAAGGCAACTAATTGTATCATACTAGTCCAGGCCAACTCGATTTCTTTCCAAATTTGTATCTTTGGTTATCTATCTATAAACCAATTTATCTAAGTTATGCTGCTGCATCAAAAGCATACCTCCACGCAAGACCTTGTTTTCTTTTCCCGAATAATAACGGATGCGTCATGTATATAGCCACAGACCCAAGTTATCGTAATTTGGATCTCAAAGATAAACGGTTAAGCAAAGGGAAAGCATGAAAATTCCTCTGCTTTGATCAGTGAACTGGAACAAATCGAAGTTCACAACTACAATGGTCCAATGGTATCCCACGCATATGTCTCTATATTCAAATTGTTATGTGTCGTCAAAGAATAGATTGATAGCATGTACACAATCAAGATTTCGAGACAAAAAATGTCATGAAACAAAGATAAAACATGTCTTCCGTACTGAATGCAAAATGAGTTTCACAAAAACAAGAAACATGTTGTAAACTTCCCGAAACAGTGTCACCATTATCGTCTTGATCACCAAACAAAAGAGACATGAATTCACACGAATTATGCTCAATGCTCATTCATATGTATCCCCAGAGAACAAGTCATCTTAAACTGGCTTAGCCATGTAAATTGAAGTGAACCAAAGCGAAATTCATCAGCACAAGTTCATGATGAAGATCCAATCTGGCATCCCGCACTTCAATAGCACAGCACTTCTCAAAATGGCAGGCTTACAATATCTTGTCTTATTGACAGTAAACCATCACGTCTGATCACAGGTTAGTTACTACCTGCATTAGCAAACCTGCAGACCCCCACAGCCAATAGCCATACATAATCAGAGAACAAGTCATCTTAACTTTGCTCTCCAGATGAGTTAATAAATAGCCATATATGAGAAACTCCCAACGTGATCATTGAACCAAACGAAAGAATCAAAGCAAGTTATAATCAAAATTTCTCTATTCTTGAACAGAGTGATAGTATATCAAAAGCAATGCATAAATAAAATGACGTGAATAAAGGTCGCCTATAAAACATAGTCTTCAGTGTGAAATGCAAAGCAAGTTCCAGCAGAAAACGTAAGGACATTTCCAGATACAGTGCGATTGATCGAAGTTCATTCAGCCAACACCCCTACTCTCATGATCATCAGTGCCAGAGATCACAGCAAGTAGAACTCTTCCAACCCGTCGTCGTCATCCAGATCATCACACCCATAGTCCACCTGTTCAAAGCAATCATCTTGTCCAAGCACATCCTCCCCATCGTCAAGCACCGCCTCACAGTGTCCCAAGTACTCCAATGCAAAGCCACCACCATCATCTTCGTCAACGTTGTCAGCGACCACCCCATCACCGGTGAAATCTTCAGGACCATCGTCCCTGTTGCAGTCAGCAGTGAGAATGCCGATCTCCCCCTCCTCCATGTAGCCTTCCTCCTCGTTGTCGTCCACATTGAGAGTGCCCAAGCCGGTGCAGACAGTGTTGCCTTCCTCATCTTCTTGATCATCCTCATTGATATCGTCCTCCTCGTCCGTGAATGCTCCGAACCTGACGTGCTCGAACCCACCCGAAGAGTAGTCCTCGTCCTCTGAATCTGAAGCGTAAACTCGAACAGGCAAGCCACGGGTCGCAGTGTCGCCCTCGTCGCTGTCATAGTCTGTATTGGCGTCCGTGTCCGACCCAGTCAGGTCGTCGCTGGTGTCCGCGCCATTGCTGTTGTTGTTGGCGGCGTCAGTCACCACGGTCGCCAACGGCACTTCGCAGAACGCCCGCGGAGAGCACTCGACGCGAGGCATGGCATGGTTGACACCCGGGGCACGCGCTAAGGGACTGTGCTGCACGGGCGGCGCTGGGTGGCCGAGGATGGGGACCGGCCGGCGGACGAAGACGGGGCCGCGCGGGGCAGGACGCGCCGGGCTGTTGAGGACGAGAGCGCGCTTCGCGGGAGGAGCCGGGCGGATGGGGACGGGACCCGGCGCGCGGACATGGGCCGGAGGTGGCGGGCGGACGGGGACGGGACCCTGTGGGCGGACATGTGCAGGAGGCGCCGGGCGGACGGGGACGGGACCCGGCGGGCGGACATGTGCAGGAGGCGCGGGGCGGACGGGGGCAGGAGGCGCGGCGCGGGTGGGTTCGGGCTGGCGGCCGGCAGCGCCGCCGGGGCAGAGCTCGACGCCGAGGAGGAAGGCGAGGAAGGCGTCGACGGCGGCGTACTCGACCTGGTCCATGGAGAGGCGGGGCGCGTGCCAGGCGCTCATGGCGACCTCCCTGTCCTTGCTGACCCCGGGGTACCCGAGGATTTCATCGGCCATCTCCTCCATGGAGGCGTTCCCCATGCCCGCCATGGCGCGGAGGTCGCGGCCGTGCGCGACGTGGAGGCCGAAGTGGGCCCAGAGCATGCGGCGGTCGTGGGCGGAGCCGGCGCCGACGAAGGTGACCCGCGGGTCGGCGAGGAAGCGGCGCAGCGCCTCCGGGACGGCGTCGGCCTGGGCGAGGTGGAAGACGAGGCAGCGGTGGCCGACGCAGAGCTGCAGGGTGGCGGGGACCGGGGGCGCGCCGCCGAGCGGGCGCCGGGGCGGGGTCCACTGGACGCCGAGGCCGGCGACGAGGCGGCCGTGGTAGATGCGGAGGGCGTGGAGCCAGCGCGTGGTGGCGACCCAGCGGCGCGCGTCGGAGGGGCGCGCGGTGGCGAGGACGGCGAAGCTGTGGTCGCCGAGGTAGACCGTGTAGGCGTCGTGCTCGGGGATGGAGCGGCGGAGGCGGATGCCGACCGGGGTGGCGCCGTCCATGGCGGCGGCGGCGGCGCCGAGGGGTTTTCTTGGAGTGAGGTTTTAGATGGGGATTGAAGATGGAGGAGGAGGAAAAAGGGGAAATTCCAGAAAATGGATGGATGGATTCCTGGAGAAGGAAAAGGGGAGGATGGGATCAAGTCGGTTGGCCACCGTCAAAGTCGGTTGGTGATAATTCCACTTTTCAGTTACAATTGTTACAGTATTTCTATGGTGTGAAATTCGGATAAAATACTTTTTCAGAATATGTACAGGCACGGTAGTGCTAAACTACGAAATGGAAATCAAACGGTTAATACGAAAGAGAGGAGAGGTTTTAAAATGAAAAAAAAATTGACTTCTGTTAGTTTTTGAGCCGATTTTATTTGATCATCCAAACATTTTTTCTTTTTTTTTTTTGAGAAACCGGGTTTATATATTTCATTCATAATTTTTGGTGATTACATCCCAAAACTTACAAAGACACCCTTGACGCAAAGAAAAAATACACCCTAGTCCTTGTAAGCTCCCGGTCTTCCTCGCCACCAGCGGTCGGAGAACACATCTTGAAGCCGACTTCCTCTCCGGCGAAGGAACAGAGTTTTTAATCGCCGTCTTGAGCTGCACATCGAGATCGACATGCGTTGTTGACGCTGAACGAACCGGCTGAAGAAGCTGGTCATAAACCAGCGCATCGCCAGACATTGAGGATTCTGGCACCTCAAGGACCAGGAACCCCGAGTTGCCGGACGACGAAGAACCCCGAAGGGGAATTGAACCACCAAGACTAGTGGGATCAGAGAACCAACCCGATTTACTTTCGTGTTGGTAAGCAAACCTCCCAAAATCGACGCCAAGAAGACAAGCTTCATCAGCAAAGATACAGGAGGGACAAAAGCACCCATGCCTGTCACCACGGCCGGCCACTCCGTACACCGCCGCCACAAGACTGCTGGGCAAGCACCAAAGCCAGACAGGACGAGCAGCCCCACCAGGCACAGCGGCCACAAGCCTGCTGGCCACAACCTTCACCGTCGCCGGTGACAGGGCGAGCAGATCGGGTCGAGGATGGCCGGAAGCGAGGGCAAGCAGGGGATTTATTTTATTTCGACTCACCTTTGCTCCAAAGTCGCCAGCACCGAGAACGGCAATGACGACGACCACGCGAACGACGACGGCGCCTCCGATGGCCGGAGCAAGGGAGGACTTTCCCATCAGGGAGAACTTCATAGAAATATAGCTATACTACTATAGAACTATACCAGGAACTAGCGGGGTGGCTCCCCTCCTTTCCAGTCACCGGCGAAGAACACCGGAGACGGAGAGGAGGGAGCCGGCGGCGCTGGATCTGGGAGGCTCCGGAAGCAACCCGGTTGGGGACGACTCCACGAGAGTCCAAACATTTTTTCTGACACCATGTTGATGGACAAGGCTGAACTTTTTCTGAGTAAGGACGACAGGAGTCTACTGGGCTTGGCCCGTTCTTGGGCTGGATAAAGGTCGTGTTTCGGCCTAGACATTCGCCGGAGCCGCTGCTTTCCGAATGATGAACGATCTGTCGTGACGCCCACCCAACCCATAAACAGAGTTGTTGGCTAGTCTTTTTTTTTTTATTTCTTTTGCGAAGGAAGTGTCGACCAAGTCTCCGTCTTCCCTTTCCTGGTCAACATGAACCATATCTTGTCTGAGCAAGCATTGTGAAAAAACAAGGTCATTTCTGCCCATACGTGGTTGTCTACGACGTGCATGACGAAGACGCTGCTCTGTTCCCGTACGTAGCTTCCCTTCAAGGCCACAAGCCATCCATGGCGGCATCAAGGCTCGTGATGAAGAGCACTCGTGGAATGGAAGTCGGTATACATGCTGACGTATGGCAAGAACCTATGATAGGTCAAACTCAAGCTGAGAAGACGAGAGGAAGGAGAAAGGGAGCAAAGTGATAGGACTCATATAGGGCGTGATTGGTTTCTTGGCTAGCGCAGCCTGGCCCGTATCCGACTAGCCTGTCCGCCACGAGCCTGGCTCAGCTCATGCAAGACCCTGATGTTTGGTTGCATGTATTCAACTGGCCTGGTTGGTTGGAGGTGCTGATTGGTTACCAGTATATGCATGAGACGGCAGCTTTTTGTAGTGTTTTTGACCACCCAAGCGCATGCACTTTGCATCAACCGGGCCTGGCTCTGGAGATGCGACCAATTTTCTCGTATCCCCGGATACAGGCGCTGAGCAAGCCCTTTTGCATGCCATGAGCCTGGCTCAACCCCCGGTGCAGGAAACCAATCAAGGCCGATTTGCATCCCGTGAGCATGGTTGCGCCATATTCTTTTTTTTTTTTGATCAAACATACCTGTATTTAAGTTAAGGAGAATACAACCATACACACGTACACAGGTACGTCATACAAGGATATGGACAGCTGTCCACACAAAGTGCAAAAAGGTCCCTAGTACAAACAAGAATAACAAACAGGCCCCTAGACCTCCAGCACCACTTCGACGGCGAAAGCCACCAACACCAGCCACACCAGCACAAGCAGGTCCCGCCACCACCACGATCCCGTCGCCGGAGAGGCCTCCATCGCCCAAAGGCTTTGAAACGAGCCGGACAAGACAGATGGGCAATAGCAGATCGAGCAAACCGGCCGGGGACACACCCCGAGCACCTCCCAGCATGGACCACCACTCGCCGACGACGACGGAAGCCGCCGCGGAACCTCGAGCAGAGTCCAACCACCATGCTTCCCTCAAACCCCAGCTTCCGCCTCCTTGACAACAAAAAGACGGCACGTACCTCGTCTCGCCGAAGACGAAGACTCAGATCCGCCGCCGCCGGACTCCTAGAAAGGAGCTCCTCGACGAGAGCTCCACCCCCACATGCTCGCCGCCAAACGCCGGAGCAAAACGTCAGCAGGGCGTGGTCGAGCTCGGAGGGACCGAATCGGATCCGACAGCCACCACAGCCACACCGATGTCGGCCAATACAAAACACCTCCACGGAGCTTCACCAGCAACCACACCGCCGTCACCGACGCCGCCATCACCGGATCCGCCGAGGGAGGACAGAAATCCGGCAGCCATCTCCACGGATGGCGCCGGAACCCTAACCCTACCAAGCTTTATTGAAAGGAAAACAACAACTAACCTAAAAACGAAGCCGGACGACGAGCTCCCGGTTCTCCCGACCCTCCAGTGCCCTAACGGGCCGCCGGAGGAGGGGGAGAGCCGGCGAACTCGCCGCCAGACACGCGGTCGCCCACCGAATCGCCTCCTCTGCACTGTAGATGAGGATAACGATTCGAGGGGTTGGTCGGTTGCGCCATATTCAGGAAACCAATCAGCCCCATAGGTGTACTTGGCATTGCACAAGATATGGATAAGGAAAGCTTAAGGGTAATAAGGTCCTTTTACTTTGCTACCAACTCTATAAAGTGAGACCCATCACTGCTTCAATTCTCGGTCGGTTTGGGGTCATTGCGTGAGATCGCCAACCAGAGGAGGCAGCAGAAAAACACACCAAAACCCGAATCCAAAGAACGGGCTAGCCAACAAGCTAGCAGCCACTCCTTCCATCACCACCGCCATGGTCACCGCCGTGTCCACGCGCCTCGGCCGCTCCTCCCGTGCGCACGTGGAGTTCTACACGGTGCGCGCCGCCGGCCGCGCCGTGCTCGCCACGGTGACCGCTCGCCCGGCCGTGGCGCGGCGCTGGGTGCACACCACCTGGTGGCGCGGAGGCCGCCGCCTCCGGTCCGGCGCCGGCCTCACCGTCGGCCTCGGCGTGCAGTGGACCGCGCGCTTCGGCGCCAACGACGGCGACGGCGCAGCCGCCGAGCCGGCGGCGACGCTCCAGCTCTGCGCGGGGCACCGTTGCCTGGTGCTCCACCTGGCGCGCGCCGCGTCCGTCCCGCGCGCGCTCCGCCGGTTTCTTGCGGACGGCCGCGTCAGCTTCGTCGGGTACAACGTCGCGTCAGACTGCCGCCGCCTGCTGCGCGGCCGGCACCGCATCACGGTGGCGCCCGGCGCGTGCCGCGAGCTCCGCCAGGTTACCGGGATGGGCGGCGCTTCCATGGAGGAGATGGCGGAGCGGCTGCTGGGCTGCGCCGGGCTGAGCAAGGCGAGGCGGGTGGCGACGAGCTGCTGGGACGGGCCGAGGCTGTCCCGGGAGCAGGCGGAGTACGCGTGCGTCGACGCCGTCGTCGCCTGCCGCCTCGGCGAGCGCCTCCGCGTCGCGGGCAGGGCTGCATCCAGCTCGCAGGTTCCATTGATCGAGTACTAGCTTAGCTTAGCGTGCTTACTGCTTAAGTTTATAGGTTAGTGACTCGCTCTAGCTCGCTCCAGGTTGTTTTGGTAATGGTGGCCTGCTTGTGCGAACAGACAAACAGTAGTTGAACGTTTGTGGATTGGTAGGACTTGTTAGGATATGTAATCGCGTGTGTAATGGTTGAGCATATGTATATGGAGTAACGTTTACCTTAAACGCAGTAGTACATGATTGTGTGGTGGAGTATCCTAGCTGCTTGTTTCAGGTTGTTAATTGTTTCGCTGCTGTAACAAACGAGAGGAGAGGAGAGGAGACGATTGCTCTTGGTCTCTTGGACTTGAGCTGTTGTCATCCGTCTGTCCTTGAGCTGTTGTCTGTTGAGCATCAGTTTGCAGCCTTGCACACGGCATACGCAAATGATGAATCAAGATATCGACCCGCTGTGCTTTCGATAGCTATAGCACGCACGGTTTTTGGGTTGGCAGGGCGTGCATGAATAGAAGAAGAAGTACGATAAATGGCTTCTGCCAACTATGGCAGGCAGAGGCATGCATAAGAAATAGGAACGGATATGGCGGGTCGTGCCGTCCCATCCTTATTGCAGTGTTGCATGTATCGGAATCGCGGTAGTCGAAGCAGCGAGCACTAGACAGAATGGAGATCGAGCGACCGTGTGCTGCTGCCGCCTGTGAGAATTGATCAATCGAAGCAACACACCAAGGATTCGTGAAATATATCCGTCTCATACACATATAAGCCATGGCTGCCATGCACGTTCGTTGATCAATGCAAAAGTACTTATGCTAAGTGAACGGAAAATGCACAATATGCAATGTGTTAATTGCTCCTCAACTCCGTCGTTTTGTGAAGATTCTCATTGGGTCGTTGCTTCATCACGATTTGCACCAATTTATTTGTTTTACATGTAGGCATGGCCGTGGCCTGACAAGGGCGTGATCTCCTCAGCTGCCAAATCTCCATGCCGCGGTGTGGTCCGTCATATCAGCACATCAGGAGAAGCGCGCCGTCCCAGACTACGAGGCATGACAGGTCTACTATAGTACTAGCTTGACTGTATGTCAACAACGGTCACTGTACCTGTCCCTCCTATCCCATCCCCCGGCAGGTCATGACATCGTCACCATAATTTTCTCTGGGGTCACGATTCCGTTGCAAATGAAACTGTACAAGGGTCACGTAGACAAAACCGTGCAACCCGAAGGCGCGAACAAATCTGTGCTCACGACCACGATGCCCGCGTTCTCGTGGTTGCGGAACGTTTGGCGACGTGATTGCACGGCACGGTTGCAGCGAGTGCGTCCAAGTCGGGCGGCGAGATGCTACAGTCCATGTGTGCAAGACATATCGTCATCGAACGATCTGCACTACTCCTTGAACCCCTAATCATAAGATGCAACACTTTGATCTGTTTCCTTGCTTCTGTATCTGATCGCATATACTTCTGCCACAAGAAACTTCTCCTAAACATTTCTAGCCACAACTCATAAGTCATAAATAGGCTGCAAACGAACGGCAAGCAGAGTTTTCAGGCTGGTTCAGATATGTGCACATGATGAATTTCAGAACCTGATAGTTCAGGGCTTCAGGCCATGTGCCAGAAACTGAAGCTCCAGTCGAAGTTCTGTAGGGGATGTTTGGATGCCGGCCGCGGGTCGCCACGCCACGGCCGGCTTCGCCACAGAGTGTGGCGCCGATCTCGCCACAGCGCAGCAGGCAGAAATGTGTGGCGGCGGCAGAATCCAAGCACTGGCTAAGGCTGATGTGGCGGGCAGCCAAATGCTCCCATAGTCTTTGAGCTCCCGGTCATAACTAGCCACGTTGAACTCGTGGCGTGGAAAGACGGTATCTTTCCAGCTTCGGTGAAAAATGAACTATAAAAAGGTGATGGCTGCCACAGCTTGTTGCGTGTTGTGTGGCAGCCAAGAAGACACAACGTGTTGTGTGGCGGCCACAGTTTGTGGCGTGGTGAGTTGTGGTCACAAACCAAGCACCCCTTAAACACGTACTCGACTCTATCAGGCAATGTAAGCAGTGCATTTCACAGTAGATCGGTAACTGAAAGTCAAACATAATTAATCACATTGTACTCAAATTTTGTAAAACTGATTAATTCTACAGCAATCTCAATTAAATGAAATGAAATGAAATAAAATAAAACTGCTCCAACCTATCAGGAGAACAAAGGTCTTGTTGAATGAGATGGATCAGCAAGCTTAAGGATGAAAACAATTCAGATAAGGAACATATTTTCTCCTGGCCAGATTGTAAAAAATCGGGAAAGCTAAAGAGTACCCGGGTGTTCCAGCCGTCTCCAGCACCCGAATTTGTGCCCGTCCGATCTGCCTGCCTGCGCTGCAGCCCCGTCCGATCTGCACGTGGGCCTGTTTTCTCTTGCTCTGTTCTGTGTTTTGGGCGTGTCTCCTTTCCTTCCAGTTCCAGGCGATTCATTTCTCTCCAGCTCCTCATTCCTCTTTGCTATGGTTCCCTGCTCTTCCTCCATTATGAAGATTTTTCTAGCAATTCAAAGGTTCGTCCTCTTAAACTCATGCGGCATGCAAATGCGGATCACTCAATCCCTTCACTCTCTGTTTGTTTGCTTAGATCTGAGTTCTGTTGAGCTCGAATTTGATTTGCTCCACTGATTTGCTGTGATTTTGACCTTGATTTCTCCGACTGCGTAGTGATTGCGATTTATAATATCTGCTAGGGTACCCACTGCTTGGGTGTTTGATTCTCATGTTCTGTTTCTAGGAGCGAGCTGATTTTGATTTGGAGTCGCAGGTTTCGTGCTCTACCATACTCCCTAATATTTTGTATGTGAATTTGAGGTGGCTTCATTCAATGCCTCTAAATCTTGCCCCCATTTGCTCTGACCTCGTAGTTTTACGGTTCATATTCAGATCATTCGGTATGTGTCTTATGATGGATATGACATTTTGAGCATTTTTTATGGTTCCATTTCAGGTCATAAAGTTAGATTCTCTAGTTAGTTCTTCCTATTTCTCTAGTAATTGTTATTGCACGTATTCTGATTTAACTATTGTTGTTTCAGGTACAAAGAGGCAAACCGGCATGACCATGGTCGCACATCTGGAGAAGCACTGAACTGGATACTAGGAAGTTGCTGGCAAGTCAAGTTTGCATGTATCATCGTTCTGATGCGGTTTTCATTGTGTGTTGATTGCACTAATTTTGGGTTTGGCAGCTTATTGTAGAGTTTAGTGAGATCCCGCCAAATCGGCTCGCTTTATGGATGGACAGAAAGTGTAGATATGTGTCTGGCATCTCAAGAACTCTTGCTAGCGGTAATTGTCTTCCCACGCTTCAGTTACCTAATTTTGTTGTACTCCCTGATCTGTTCAAGTAGTTTTATTTTTTTTCATCACTGGTTATTGCTGAATGAGTAAAAAAAAAAATTGTTGAATAACTGTCATTGACCTTTGCTAGCTTTTTACTTGTGACCTTAATTAAATATTCTCTTCTGTCGGCTGTAGCATTTAGTAATCCTTGCTCCAGCAGGTTGATTTGTGAATGGAGTTGCTTGTGTTTTGTCCCTGGTGCATGCCATATATAGATATAGTGTTAAATTAACCATTGTCTAGTGCTTGTCGAGAGTGAAGTGATCAAGGCTTGCATATTAGCAGTTAAATACATTTGCTTGCTTTACACACAAAAAAAAAAAATACATTTGCTTGCTATGTCTTTACTAATCTATGATCTAGACACTGAATTATCTAGCTCCTGGTTTGCTTGCTTCTCTAGCAGTAGCAAATCTGCTAATAACTATTGCAAGCATTACTTGATACTCTGGCCTTGTTAATTAAGCATGACACCTTGTCCTCTAGTTGTTATGATTTGCTTGTCTTTTTTCTGTATTTTCGGATCTTCAGATAAGAACATTCCCATTTGGATATGCACATTCTCCCTTTTTTTTTCATGGGTGCTAGGTGGCACGTAGTGTATCCTGTTTCAATACTTATACAACATCTTTGCGCCTGGAACTACAATAGTAACAAACACTGCTTCTTTGTGTTCGTCAGCATAACTAAGATCGTTCATCTTTCATATTTGGTTCTCTATTTCTTTTCTGTGCAGTTCCTCTGTGGCTTCAATTAGTAATTAATGTGTCAAATGGACCATCAGTTTATATATATCTTGTATATGGTTAATCCTCAATGAAAACTAATTAATTTTAAATTTGAAAAAAAAAACCCTACCCCTGTAATTACACCTTCAATTAGATTGAACTACACCGTGGGATGGGTGTCATATTAGTGTGATATGACTGTAATATTAGTGTGATATGACTGTAATACTTTTTTTTACACAAAATATGACTGCCATACTGGATCTTGCATTCTAATTTTGTTACAGCTTGAATTTTTTTTTGATGCTCTAATTTGGATTTGTTCATATGACTTACATGATCACTTTTCTGGCCATTCCATGTTTTGCATGACATAGAAACTTTTGTCCATATGTCACTGCTTTTCTGTCACTATTTACACTTTTCTGTCCTTATGTCAGTCTGGTAAAATTGAAGAATCTCACCGCAACTAGATCGACGAGATTTCAGTTTTGGTTCAGTAGCAGATAAGCAGTGACAAGCTCCTGCACTTGGTCACAATGGAGAGAATATTTCTTGCTCATTCTAGTTCACAGTTGTGTACTATTTTCTATCTCATACTTTAATACATTAGTTTGTACACAGATCCTTACTTTGTGCTTCAGTTTTCTTCACATGATTTCTTCTTGGAATTTTATCATCTATGAGCTTTATTTGCTACAGTTTTAACAATCAATGCATGTCAGCTTGCATCTCTTAAGCCAACTGATGTTCAGTTCATATATATTATCTTGCTTCTTTGTTTTCCGCTGATTATTTTCTTCCCAATCATATATGTATGATTCATGTTATTAAATTATTTGCAGGATTCTCCCTTGTCATTAGTATGTGTGAATCTTACACCGGTGTTCCTGAATCCAGGTGTGGCTTTTAAGCCGTAATTGCTTTACTCACCTGGCTGGTGTTGTTTGATTTTTCTAGGAATGTGATTCGTTTAGTGGTTGCAGACTGATTATGTTTTGTGTACACAAGTTCTTCAGTGCGATATGTGTCCTGTCGATGTGTTTCTATTTTGCGCTGATGCTTATGATCTTTTTTCTATTGGCCCAGCCCGTGTGCTGAAGGAGCATGAAGCAATTGAATCTTGAGCTTCTGCTGGACTAATTCACTCTCAATTTCTGCAGCAGCAGGGTGCCTTGAAATTGGTTGTTTTTTAAGCTCGTCTATTTTTGCAGTTATGAAGAGCTGCAGTGGCAAGTCCTGATCTGAAATTAGTAGCAATTTGAGATGCAGAAAGAGTTCCAGTTTAGTTTTAAAGAAGTTACACCAAGTATTTGGTGTAACTTTAGAATACTCTGACCGTAATTTTAGTAGTATTAAAATGTAATAAAAGATTTGTTGGTATTAATTTTTTTAGTATGGTCCCTTTTTGGTTTTTGGATAAATAATAATAGCCTTAACTGTATCATTTTGTGAGTACGTTTTTTACTTTTGTTCCTTTTTGGTGTAATTTGTGAGTACGTTACTCATTGATGAAACTGAGTTCTCTAGGTCGTTGGATCAATAATCAACTGGTCAAAATTCGGGTGCTGGGAAGGATCCCAGCACCTGATTTGTGGATGTTGAAAAATCGGGTGCTCTGGCCTCCTCCAGCACCCGGGTGCTGCTCTGGGTCAGAAACACCCGGGCTGTAGGTAGACTAAAAAATTGAAGCATTTTCTTAGGTTGACTGAATCAAAAGGGTTGGCCTCGGCTCGGATGGCCACGCGGCAAACCGAATCGGATCGATATGGCGCACGCGTGGATCCATATGATAAAACCGCACCTTCTGGACCTGGACGATCGACGACAGATGCGAGTCATCGATGGCAGGCACGGGTATCATCGCCGTGGCGATTAGGGCTTTCGTATGGCTCCTTGTAGGAGTAGCAGCATCAGGGTTCCTCTTCTGGGCTAAGGCTGCCGCGCTCCTGGACAATGGCCGGCGTCTCGATCCGTCCGCGTTCCCTCCGGGGCGAGTAGTCGCCATCGACCTGGGCAACACCAACTCCTGCGTCGCCGGCTACGCCTCCGGCGATGCCGATGACATGTTCCGCATCTGCATCCCCTCCTGGGTCGCCTTCCTCGACGACGGCACCGTCCTCGTCGGCGAGGACGCCAGGAACCACGCCGCCGTCTACGGCTTCAAGCGCCTCTTCGGCAAGAGGTAATTTTAACTAACGAGTCTTTCCTCCTCCACTTTCGTCCTCATGGAGTGTCGTATCGATGAATCAATCGGTGATAACTGAATTGATGCAGGTTGAGCTACGCGTTTGAGCGGGAGTTCGCTAGGAGAGCCAGCGAGAACCTGCCGTACAAGGTGCTGGAGAAGGACGCGAGATCTCACGTCCAAGTGAATGCAGAAAACGGCGTGGTTAACCAGGTCGGCGTCGAGCAGGTCACGCTCGCGGTGTTCGCCAAGCTGAAGGCGATGGCGGAGGCGCGCCTCGGCCGCACGGTCCACGCCGCTGTCGTCACGCTCCCGCAGGACTGCTTCAGCGACCCGTGCCAGGACATGCCATTGTTCGCCAGCACGTTCGCCGGCTTCCAAGCGACAAAGATTCTTCACGAGCCCGTCGCGGCCGCCGTCGCCTACGGCCTCAGTGCGAAGCTGCGGGAGGAGGGCAACGTCGTCGTCCTGCACGTCGGCGGCGGCACGGCGGAGGCGACCGTCTTGACGTTCGTGGACGGCGTGTTTGAGGTCCTTGGAGGAAGTTACGATCCGTTCTTCGGAGGACAGGATTTTGATCGGAGGATCACGGAACACTTAGTCCAACTGATCAAGGACAAGTACGGAAAGGATGTCGGCAATGACAGCGCTGCTCTGCAGAAACTGAGGTCGGCGTGTGAGGACGCCAAGAAGGCATTGAGCGATCAGGATCTTCCAGGTCAGCGTCAAATCGCTTGTCGACGGCCTGGATTTGTCGGAGTCGCTGACACGGGCCAAGTTTGAGGAACTGAACCATGATCTGTTCGTCAGAGTCGTGGAGATGGTGGATACGGCCGTGTCGCGGGCTGAAATTGCCAAGTACGGTGATGCGATCGACGAGGTTGTTCTTGTCGGGGGCAGCACCATGATCCCAAAGGTTCGAGAGCTCGTCAAGGGATACTTTGACGGGAAGGAGATACATACGTGGCTGAAACCTGATGAAGCGGTTACGGTCGGCGCCGTTCTTTACAGCAAACAGTCGTACCTGCGTCGGCAGTGTTAGACAATATGTTTGTGTGTACAGTACGTAGTATCCTTGATGTGATTCTGTGGATGAATCCTAGTGCATTGTAGATTGATCTCTGTTTGGTGGGATTCTCAGTGTATATTGTTGTACAGGTTAGCTGTTCGAACTCGCTCGCAATGTTAATTAAACTCCAGAATCCACATTCAGGCTGTCCTTTCTCGAGTTCTATATGTCTATGACGTTCCCTGCCTCTTGAATCTTTTAATTTGCTTTGCTTGGAAACCATGGGAAAGAAGCTGAAACCTAAGAACCGGCTCTGTTTGCATGGCTGCGCGCCTGTGCATCTTTTCCAACTTGTGTTTATTTCCTATTATCTAAGAAAAAAGAAGATGATGAGTTACGCGAATCTTCTTCATTTTGTGGCCTGGTTACACTCAGTTTGGTGTACAGTTTAGCCTCTCAAAATGTAACAGTGTACAATGAAATTCTTTAGAGAAATAGATAATAAGCACGCAGCCCTCACGATTAACCTGAGATTTTCAAAACCGAAAACAGCAGCATTATTTGGATCCAGATGGGCACATGTGTGGAAACATGTTTCATTCTTACATGGTATGCCATTTCTCTGTATATTTTTTCATATTTGCTACTGGAACACTCCAACATCATATCCTTAAACTCAGCATGAAATCAGGCTAAACAAGTCAAGCTCGTTAAAACGGTTCGTACACGAAGGCAGCATCTGCAGGCCAATCGAGAGATCGCCCCACACAATTGAACCCGAACACAACATAATTAAATGATCATGTTAACATGATTATGTGTACGTACCTGTACACAGTAGCTTACAACGTAACACGCGGATGCATGGTCAACTAATTGGTCATGTATATATGATCCTCTGGAAATACTGAATCTACTACTACTAACTAGTGCCGTTGTGCGCCATGCTGCATCAGTGGTCGCGTTAGATCACACTCAAACTGTACACCAACCCTGGTCTTACGTCGAAAAGACAAACATTTGCCTTCATCGCTTCAAACCATGCATATCAAAGCCGAGTCGTCGTTGCCAGCAGCAGCAGCAGTATCCTTCGCGGCATGATCACTGGTACCAACGAACCTGCGGTAGATGTCGCCGCGGTAGAACTTCCTCGTCCGCCAGGCGAGCACCAGCGACGACGCCACGCCCACGACCGTGACGCCGGCGATGACCAGGAACGACGTCCTGAAGCACCGCGCCCCGACGCGGGTGCCCACTGCCGAGCCCGTCTGCCGGCGCGCCGCGCCGTCGTACAGCCGCCCGGCGAGCTGCACGTTCAGCACGTAGGAGCCCAGCGGCGTGGCGAGCGGGACGAGGTTGTAGAGCGTGGAGAAGTGCCGGAGCCCGAACACCTCGGACACGACGGCGAAGAGCACCGGCCACTGCGCGCCGAGGCAGAAGCCGATGATTAGAGACGCGGCGTACAGCCCGTTGCGCGATCCTGCGGCGACGAGCAGGTGGCCGGCGCAGGCGACGAGGAGCACGGCGGCGAGGGCCAGCGGGCGGGGGACTCTGTAACGCTTCACCACGTGCTCGGAGCCGAAGCCGGCGACCACGCGGCCGGCGTAGTTGGAGATGTTGGCGAGGCCGCGAGGGAGACGAGCATGGAGATGGTGGCTGGAGAGTGGCCCAGCGACTCCCCGATCTGGCCGATGTTGTCCAGTGCTGTGAGCAGGCCGCTGATGCCGCAGATGGTGGTGAGGAAGATGAGCTGCATGTCGAGGGTGAAGAGGGCCTGCAGGACTGAGTGGTCCTCCCCCCTCGCCGGCGGGCTGAACACGCCGCCGCTCGTAGTACTACTGACGCCGGCGGCGACGGGCTCTTCGTTTTCGTCGTCAGTAGAAGCCGAGATGGTGGTGGTGGAGATCGGAGCCGTCGGCGGCGACGTGGCTTCTTGGTGGAGGACGATGGCGAGCGGCAAGGAGAGGAGGAGGACGACGAGCACGATGGCCGTGGCGTAGTAGGCCGGCATGGGGAAGCGCGGCACCTTTAGCTCCACGATGCTGGCGGCGAGGAGGTAGAGGGCGAGGACGATGGACGCGTACGGTCCCCGGCTCTGCGCTCCCGGCGCGTCGACGACGGCGACGACGCGGCGGTGGCTTTCCAAGGAATGCGGCGGACGACGGGGGCGGCGAGCAGCGAGACGGCGCTGGGGACGCACGCTATGAGCAGAACAAGCGCCGCGCCGTCATTGCCGTTGCCGGCTCCGGCAACGAAGAAGCAGCGGTGGAGCTGCGTGAAGACGGCGCCGCTGAGGCCGCCGAACCCCGTGAGCAGGCCGAGCAAGCCGCCTCGGTCGGCGCCGGGGAAGTTGGTGACCGTGCTCACCACCGCGCTGGTGGTGGCGAACGACTGCGACGCGGCGCCGGCGGCGACGTAGAGGCACATGAGAGGCGTCGGCGGTGGTGGAGCGAGCTTCCTGGAGACGGCGAGGTAGGTCATGAGGTACCCGAGCAGGTTCATGCCGGCGCCGGACAAGAGGACCACCCACGGCGGGGCCACCTCGTTGAGGAGACCGGGGAGGATGCCGAGGCTGGCGCCGACGTTCTTGAAGGTGCTCAGCGTGTTGAGCGTCTTCTGGTCGTAGCCCAGCGACGTCCGGATGGACTTGGAGTAGACGCCGAACACGTTCGCGCCGCCCGACGCCGCCATGATCAGGACCGACGCGAACAGCATGAACCACCGCCCGCAGGACGTGCGCCGCGAACGGCGTCGTGGTCGTCGTCGTCGTGGCGCCGCGACAGCCCCGGGCGTCCGCGGAGTGCTCGCCGACGGACGCCATCGCCGCCATCTTAGTAAAATTAAACCAACGGCGGCTCTCTTCCAATCCTGGTTGCTGCTTTCAACTCCTTCTGGCACAATCCTCAAAAATATCATATCAACTCGACACGTATGTATTACATGAGGTAAGACTATAGAAGGTAAGTCTCACAGACGTGGAGTATGGACTCGGCTAGCTATAAAAAGGTAACTCACAAACTTGATATCAACTCGGACGTTACTAAAAGCAACTCGAAAAGAATAGCAAAAAAAATCATAAAGTCAAGCATAGCTATTATTTAGTAAAAAGTATCTTCAACATATTGTCTAACTGATTCTCTAAATTTGGTGGCTCCATCCCAAAATTCTCGCTAGCTACTTTTAGAGAGCCGGTATTACTAGTCTTGTTAGATTAAGAGCAACTCTAACAAGCTAGGTAATATATATTTTTTTCTCTAAATATGGCTAGTACTATTGAAAATGGCTCTCCAACAGTCTCTCTAAATCTCTATTCAAAATAGCTATCTCTTCATTCCAGTTTTCTAGCTAGCTATATTTAGTTAGGGATTTTCACTCTCTATTCCTTCTTCTCGCCGGCCCTTGGAAGTTTAGAGAGTCCATTGATTTACTTCAACTTTTTTAGATGTGTTTTATTTTATAGACTAGCTAAAATCAAAAAATTAGAAATATATTTTACCTAACCTCGAGTTGCTCTTAAAGTACTTTTTTGGGGGGTGTTTTATTTTAGAGATAGCTAAATCAAGAAGGACACCATCACCGCCGTCATAGAAACTATCAGCGTTCGAAACGAACAGCGAGCTCGAAGAGGAGACGATCTTCTGAATATGTTGCTTCTTTACTCTCCTTGAATATATATAACATTGCTGCTAACTACACCGAACACCACGGCCGCAGTCAAAATTGGAAACTATCGGTGTTGGAAACGAACGTAGAGCTCTCCCTTCCTATCCTGGATCTTCTGAATACATGTTCCTTCTTTATATAACTCCTTTGGAATATAACACGAGTAACTATGGCAACTTCTCATATGTTTACTGCTTTCGGCGTCTGATATAGTATCGACATCACTTACTTCTTTCGAATATATTCAGACAACTCACACAAACGTGTTGAATATCAACTCGATTGACATCACGACACTATGTCGTCGTCGCGGCGCAGTCCCCGTTGGAGGTGTCCACGGAGTGTTCCCCGACGGACACCATCGATCGCCGCTGTCGTAGGAAAATTATTAAAGGGTACATTAAAAATTCTACTCCATAAATGGCCTCTTTTTTGTTGCATAAGACCACCCACTTAACACTATAGAGTTTGATTCTCCTCCCCACTACCCACGTGCAGTTTTTTTGGCCCGCCTCCCGCCGCTATGGCTGTGCTGGTTCCTGTCGCGTATCTAGCTTCTCTGAAAAAATGGTTGTGTTTGTGTCTAAAAATGTTTTGTCAGAACGGTTTCTTCTTAAGCTTCTCTTTATTTTGTGTAAAGGATGACACGGTGGGAAAGAAAGCCAGTGAAGCTCCCGTTTCACGGCTCTCTACTTTACCTTCTTTTTTATGTAGGCTTCTATTTTTTCCTTTTTAAGAGAAACACTTAAATGGGGCACTTTTTTGGTTAGGAATCACGTGAAGCCGTTGGAGAAGTCATTGGAAAAGCCCTACCAAAAAGACCTTATTTCACAAATATTTTATTTCCGAAAATAATGAAAGACCTTAAAAGTGTTTTTCCTTTGCGAACACTGTAGTGAAGTAAACACTCACATACAAGTGCCTATGAACCATGCATGCATACTGTACCTCTATAAATGCCAATGAGAATCTGGGCTGACTGGCTTTAAGATTTACGAAGTTATCACAGACGTCTTGTTGTTGACGATGATGTCGTCTACCACTAGAAGAGATTTTTTTTTTTGTGATTACACAGTACCACTGGAAGAGTAATTAATCATAAATAAAACACCCGTGCCGAGTTTAGAACTTGAATCCAGATTGGTTGGTTTCCCCGCTAAAAATCTAACTACCCGAGAGTTTGCTACCTTGACAATATAGTTTGGTAATCTCAATCGAGCTCTCATGGCATTTGTGAACTGGGCTGAATGAGTATTGAGGCCCCCCCTCACTCTCGTGGCATGGCATCGATTCAGTGTTCAGTACACTAACCGCCATTTTAACTTGTCGCTTCACAGGTCAAAGCACGACTGGATTATTCCTAGAATTTTTTTCAAGGCTTTCTAAGACTTTCGGTTTTGTACAAAGCAAAAGTTTTACTTATTCCGTCTCAAAATATATGCAGTTCTGGTTTTATACTATGTTTATTGAGCATTGGGAGCAACAACAGACACAGAGCCTGGCCGGGAACAGAGGATGAGCCCTCCCTCCTCCCCCCTCCCCTCCCCCGCGCCGGCGGCCACCCCTGCTAGCCCCGCGCCGGTGGCCACCCCGGCCCCGGCGGCCAACCGCAACCTCTTCCCCTCTCCCTTCTCCAAGCTCTCCCTGGAGGCCGCGCCGTTCTACCCCGGGGAGGCGTCCCATGGCCGGACCAAGGAGGCCCGGTGGCTGGGTAGCCCGGCGTCGGCGGCGGCCTCGGATTCCACCCCCCGGCGTTCCTACAAGGAAGTTCTCGAGTCGGAGCCGGCGCCGTGTGCCCCCGCAACCGCTCCGGTGGAGGCCCCGCTTTCGGACCGGCCTCGTCGTCGTCGCCTCAGGCGGCGGCCCTCCGGGGCGCGCAACGCGGCTCGGCGAGAGGCGGAGGCTGCTCGTGCACCGCCCAAACCTAAGGTAAGGTCGATTCTTGTGGTTTCAGGCTCCCTCCCCTACCAGCCGGCTCGGCCGCGGGCACCAGCGCACCGGCCGCGAACTACACCGCCACCCCCACCTCCAGGACTCCATCGTCGTGGCTGGGTCGACGACCGCCACCGCGATGTCCGGGGATGCGGCCGCCGTGAGCAGGACGTGCGCGGCCCCGACCGTCCACGGGACCCTCGGCGCAACCACCGGTCGCCGGCGTACCTCCACCGCCATGACTCGGAGCGGGCATCTCACCGCCGCGACGCCGACCATGGCCACCACCGCCGAGACGTGGAGCGTGCATCCAGCGGCCGCCGCTCCCCGGTACGTGCCTCGACGTTCGACCGTTGTTGTGGTTACAAGCCCACAATAGTAGAAGGGGGATCCTCCAAGGGTCTACCACAAGTGAGGGACCCCTGGGAAGGACCTGGGAAGGGACCAAACAAGAGCCAAGAGAGGTAGGTAATTTAAGAGCTTGTATTGAATGCCTTGCCTTGAGGGTGGTAGGGGGGTATTTATAGGCTGATACACACCCCCACAACCCTAGAATTACAAGTACCATATTGCCCTTCCTCCAGGGCACTATGGTCATTTCCTTAGTACAAGGTGGGATTCCCTAACCCTAGTGGGCCAGAGGCCAATATACATGGGCCTATCCTATGCTATACATCTTCTTGGGCCTTGATGGGCTTCATGGCAGGCCAGGCCTTTGGACCAGGGGGAGAGGACACAGTGGGCCTCCCCCAACAGCTAGCCCCACACAGTCGAGATCCACCTTCGGTAGGGCCGAAACTGTGTCCGTCCGGAGGTCCGCCCGTCGTCCCCTCTTTCGGCGCTCCGAAGGTCTGGTCTGCGTCGGTTTCAGAAGGGAAGGCTTCTACGTGCCTCCGAAGGTCCCACTTCCGAAGGTCTCCTTCCGAAGGTCCCGATACCGAAGGTCTCACTTCCGAAGGTCGCGACACCGAAGGTTCGGTCGCCGAAGGTACGGTGGTCGACGAAGATTGTCGCAGGTGACCCGATGGTTGCTTCAGGCGATCGCCGAAGGGCGCGATCGCCGAAGGTTGTTCGCTGGTGGCGCGGAGATAGCTGCCGGCTATATCACCGCGATGGCCGAAAGGCACGGTCGCCGAAGGTGGCGCTGATGGCGCGAAGGTAGCTGCCGGCTATATCACCGCGATGGCCGAAAGGCACGGTCGCCGAAGGTGTCGCTGATGGCGCGAAGATAGCTGCCAGCTATCTTCGCGATGGCCGAAGGGCACGGTCGCCGAAGGTGCCGCTGATGGCGCGAAGATAGCTGCCAGCTACCCGTTGAAGGTGTCTTAAATGCTCGGCGCGAATTGCGGAGCGACGCCATCTCGTTTACTGGGACTGACGGCGCGGATCGCGATGCGACGCCGTTTCGCATGATGGGACGCGCCTGGTTGCGTGGCAGGATCTGCGGCCGTTGATCCTTTATCGGACGGTCAGACCGATTCACCCGGGGCTATATATTTACCACCCGGGTGCCCACGGTTTTCACCCCGCCAGTCATTCCGCTCACTTACGCCGCGCCGCAGCCGCTCAGTTAGCTTGCTTCGGCGTTCTTGTTGCTTCGGCGCGCTTCGTAGCTTGAACTCGCTGCTTCCAAGTAGTCGCCCTGGCTTCGGAGATGGCACGGAAGGGGAAGACCGGCGCTTCGCAGCGCGTTCGCATCGATGACCGCTTCTCGGCGTCGCCGTTCGTTGACCGCAGCACAATCGACTCGAAGGCCCTGGACGAGATGGCCGCCGACGGGTTCCTGGAGCGGAGCCGGGCCGAAGCGCCAAGGAAGGGGGAGACGACCCCCAGTCCGAAGGACGGGTACATCGTTCTGTACCGGCGGTTCTTCGAAGCAGGGTTTCGGATGCCCTGCTCCCCCTTCGTGGCCGAGGTGTTGGATCTCTTCGGCCTCGAGATTCAGCAGCTCACAGTCAACGCCCTCGTGCGGCTGAGCGTCTTCGAGTGGGCGTTCTGGCTCGAAGGGTCTCGGCCGCACGCTGGGGCCTTCGCGGCGACGCATTACACGCACGCCGTGAAGAAGATGCTGAAGCTGGACGGGAAGGACCTCATCGGATCCATGGGAGTTATCTCCTTCGTCCCCCGCCCCGAAGCCGTCGTCCCGACGAAGGCGTACAAGCTGCACTGGGGGCGCTGGACGACCGGGTGGTTCTACTACCGCGTGGAGGAAGAGTGTCCCCTTCGGTCGACGATGTCGGAGGTGCTATTCCATCGGTACCCGACGGTGCAGTTGGACGGGACCGGCGAGTCCCGGGTGAAGCTGTTGGAGACGGTGGCGCGAAAACTCTCGATGCGCGACCTCTGCGAGGAGTTCATCGCCGCGGGAGTGTGGCCTCTGCTCCGAAACTGGGAGCAGAAGTTCGTGGTCGAAGTTCCGGGCGGAGACCCGGAGGTACACTTGAAGCCGGAGAATTTCCCAGGTACGTTTGTTCCGGTGGACATTTTTCTTCGGCTGTTTGCCGTAGCTTGACGACGTGGTTTGTGCAGCTATGACGCTGAGACAGGTGGAGGACGGCGCCGCTGAGATTCTTGGCCCCTTCCTTGCGGACGAGGCTGCGCGTCGGGCGAAGCTTGTTGTGGGTCCCCGTATCAATCGGGTGTTCTCCATCAAGTACCCGGAGGTGCCGTTGCCGGAGCGAGAGGTGCTCATCGCTGCCCCCGTCCCTGCCAGCGGCGAAGGGGAGGATGAGGAGGCCGAGAGCGAAGGTCCCTTAGCTCCGGAGGTCGTCGTCTCTGCCGGCTCGAAACGCGCTGCCGGGGGCACTAGCAGGCCGGCGCCGAAGAGGTCTCGGCTCGCCGAGACGCGCGTCGAAAAGTCTGCTTCCCGAGCTGGGGCGTCGAGTGGCGTCGCGGACTTGGGTTATGGCACCGACCCGGAGGAGTTGTCCGACGACGCTGCCCGCGTGGGAATTGCCGCGGCAACGGCTCCGCGCGTTGCCGAGAAGGTGGTGAATCTGGAGTCCGACGACGAAGACGTCGGCTTCTTCGGTATGCCATCCTTCGCGGCAGGCGTCGAAGAAACGATGGAGCCGGTCCCTCGGTCTCCCGGTATCATTTTCTCTTCCCATCACTCTTGCTTTGCTGGTTGTGGAAGTCCCACTAACTCCGTTGCTCTAGCGGAAGGCCGCTGCACTGAAGAGACTTCCGAGGAGGAGCCTTCCGGAGGGGGGAAGACCGACCCGATGCCCAGTCATGGCCGGGGAAAGGGCTACTTCGGGAAGTCGCCCATCGAGGAGGCGGGAGAGCCGAAGGAGTCGGAGGGTCGCCTCGGCTGGCACGACTTCGTGGATCGTCCGGAGGCCGCCGAAGTCCTTCGGGGGATCTACGACTTCAACGGGCTCGATGAGCTGGAGGGGGCAATGGAGGGAGTTGCTCCGGAGGATGCTGCCGCGGCCCTCTCTGGGCTAGCGATAAAGGTTTGTGCTCCTTGTTTCGCTTGGCGTCAATTATTGTGGCTGACGTGCTTTGCTTCGGCAGGCGGCGGTGCTGGCACGACATCTGCAAGGGTCGCTCGAAGGCTTCGACGTTGCGCGGCTCCGGGCTCGTGCCGAGATCGCGGAGGCGGACGCCAAGACCGCCAAGGATAACTTGAAGGCGGCGGAGCAGGGGCGCGATGCTCTTGCGTCGGAGCTGGAGAAGGCCTTGGCAGACAAGAAGACAGCTTCCGATGCCTTGGCATCAGCGAAGGATGTCTCAAAGAAGGCTTGGCAAGAGCTGCAAGCTCTCAAGACTTCCTTCGATGCTTTGAAACGCGCGAAGGAGGCCGTCTATAAAGAGCTGTCCGACACTCAGGCACTGCTGAACGTGGCCAGGACGCAGAGGGAAGAGGACGCTGCTGCTGCATGGCAGGCACTTGGCGACTTCAACAGCCTGCTCGAAGGGCTGGGCGTCGAAGTGCAGCCGGCCAAGCATGCCGCCGACGATCTCGGAGGAAGCATCGGACGCCTTGTGCGCTCCGTGAAGTTGGCCTCCCGAGCTATGAAGGCCTTCGGCACCTTCTGCGCCGAGACTGCCTGGACCGCTGCCTTCGGCTCGCTCATGCAGGTGGGCTGCACTCACCTTCCTGCCGCCGCTTCCGCTTCGACTCAGCTAGCGGAGATGGCGGCTGGGGATGGGAGCCGGTTTCGGGAGCTGGCCTCGAGGGTGAAGAACTTCGGGAACCAGCTCGGCCAGCACTTTTGGTTGGCGGTGGGGGAGAAACTGGCTCGCCAGTCTGCTCTTACTGCCGCCGCCTCTCGGAAGTCGAAGCCCGGAAGCAGCGCCTCTGTACCCGCTCCGGCTCCGGCGGCCGCTTCCTCTGTGCTGACGCCTCCATCGGACGACATCCCCGCCGGGGCCGGGAGCGCTAGTACCTTAGTGGGTAGCGGGGGTGGAGGCTCGGTGGCGGCCCAGGGCAATGTCACGGAGGTTGACTCATCGGCCCAGCCTCCCCCCCAGGTGTGAGTTCTTTGCTGGCTTCGCGCCATGCTTTTTTGGTGTACATAGATTGTACTAGGTGCCCTTCGGGCTTTGCAATGAACTTGGTCTTCGGAATGCTTATGTGCTTCCATTGCGACTTATAGGTTTCGGGTGGGGCCGAAGGCAATCATGCCTTAATGTGTCTTGACGTCGTTCCGGAAAGCATTCTGATTCCAGCTCCGGAGGGTCGCCCTTACTATGTAAAGGGCACGCAGTGGCGTCGTTGGTTTCGGCGCAACCCGGGTGGGTCCTTCGGAGACTTCTTTCGGGATTTGCAGCATCGAAACGCGCGGCTGATGGCGCAGGTACCGAAGGTCCCTTCCGAAGCTCTGCTGCAGAGGCGAATGCGCCGCGAAGCACATTGTTTGGACTTAGCGTTGAACCCTCCTCTTCTTATTGCTCCGAAGGTGGAGGTGGTCGACGTGCCAAGCGATGACGAAGGTGCTGCCGCCGAGGTGGATTTGGAGGAATTGCAGGCCGATGTTGCTGCAGCGTCGACTCCGGCAGACTTCGCTTCGCTCCGGCGCACACTTGCGCGAGCTCGGGAGGAGATAGCTAGGGCCGAAGCCTCTTTAGGGATGCGCTCCGGAGGTGCGCTGTAAGGGGGGCCTTCGGGCCCCGTGTCGAAGTGCCGACTCGATCGGTCTTGTAACCGGCGTCGAGCTGTTCAGCTCGACGTATGTTGAAATGTAAGCTCTTTCGAGCGTGTGATAATATTGTTTGCGTCGTCCCTTGTTTCTGTGAACCGAAGATTTGTTCGTCGAGGGTAGCCTCGAAGGTGTTTCGTCGCTCTGCTTTCGGCGAGGAAATATGCTCGTTTCGAGCGTCGTCCCCCTTTTACTCGTCGGGAGTGGACGAAGATTTATTGGTCGAGGATATCCTCGAAAGGACTCCGTCGCTCTACTTTCGGCGAGGAAGTGAGCTCGTTTCGAGCGTCGTCCCCCCTTTACTCGTCGTGAGTGGAACAAAAATTTGTTGACCGAGGATAGCCTCGGAGGGATTCCGTCGCTCTACTCTCGGCGAGGAAGTGAGCTCGTTTCGAGCGTCGTCCCCCCCGTTACTCGTCGGGAGTGGAACGAAGATTTGTTGGCCGAGGATAGCCTCGTAGGTATTCCGTCGCTCTACTGTCGGCGAGGAAGTGGGCTCGTTTCGAGTGTCGTCCCCCCCGTTACTCGTCGGGAGTGGAACGAAGATTTGTTGGCCGAGGATAGCCTCGTAGGTATTCCGTCGCTCTACTGTCGGCGAGGAAGTGAGCTCGTTTCGAGCGTCGTCCCCCCCGTTGCTCGTCGGGAGTGGAACGAAGATTTGTTAAGTCGGAGGCGTCCCCCCATTGACTTAATTTAGTTTCGTGCACGTTTCGCAGGGTCTTTAACGAATGCCCCGCCCTCGACTATTACCGATGGGAGTCTCGGTTTATTGCGTCGGCATCGATTTCCCCTTAGGGTTCGGAATCTAGGACTTATGTGTGCCTAGCTTCAGCGTGTTCCGGAGTTGGCCTCCGGCTCCCGGCTGGATTTCTTGTAATTGGGCACCGAAAGAGGATCTCATTTCATTCATTGGTACCGGTTACATAGCCCCTTAGGGAATGCAGCTAAGGGGATCATCGTCACCCTACTGCCGAAAGGAAGAAGAACACACCGAAAGAAGATGCAGAGCTTGTAGCGCGCAGGCTACGCGGCTTCGGGGCCGGCGGATGCTAAGTCCTTAGACGTAGTATCGGCGGAGGGCATCGGCGTTCCATGCCCTCGGAACTGGCGTCCCGTCGAGCTCCATCAGATGGAATGCCCCCGGGCGGATGGAGTTGTAAATGATGAAAGGCCCTTCCCACTTGCTGTTAAGCTTGCCGACAGACGTCGGGTGGATATTTTGCTTCAGGACGAGGTCGCCTGGAATGAAGTGTCGGGTGTTGACCCTTTGGTTGTACGAGTTCTCCACCGAAGCCATGTATCGCTTCAAGTTGGCGACTGCCTGGAGTCTTGTTTCCTCGAGGAGGTCCTTGGACACGTCCTCGTCGTCGGCCGGCGGCGAAGTGGTGCGAAGTGAGCCGTTTTGCACTTCCTCCGGGGTGACTGCTTCGGCGCCGAAGAGGAGGCGGAACGGCGAGAAGCCCGTCGGCCTTGACTTAGTCGTGCGCAGCGACCACAGCACATTGGGCAGTTGTTCGGCCCACTTGCCCTTCGGCAGGCCAAGGAGGCATTTTTTGATGCCGTCGAAGATGGTGCCGTTAGCTTTCTCCACCGCTCCCTTGGCTCGGGGGTGGATGACGGACACGAAGCATTCCCGAACGCCGATGGAAAGGCAGTACTCTTTGAAGAGGTGGGACTCGAATTGGGAGCCATTGTCGACGGTGATGCGCATCGGCACCCCGAAGCGGCAGACGATGTTCTTCCAGAAGAACTTGCGGACGGCCCGCGCCGTGATCTTGGCGAGGGGCTCAGCTTCGATCCACTTGGAGAAGTACTCGTAGCCCACCACCGCCCATTTGAGGTTGCCAGGAGCGGTGGGAAGGGGGCCGACGATGTCGATCCCCCATCGGGCGAGGGGCCAGACCGGAGGGATTGGCTGGAGCGGGGTGGCTGGGCGATGAGATTGCCTTCCCATCCACTGGCAGCTGGGACAGGTGCGGACGAGTTCTTCGGCGTCGCGGGCTGCAGTGGGCCAGTAGAAACCTTACCGGAACGCCTTGGCGACGAGGGCCCGAGGTGCGAGGTGCGATGAGCACAGGCCTTCATGGATGTCGCGGAGGAGCGCTTTGCCTTCGTCGAACGAAAGGCAGCGCAGGAGTGGCTCCGAAACACCTTTCTTGTACAGGATGTTGTTGAAGATGATGTAGCTTCGGGTGCGCAGCTTGACCCTTTTCTCTTCGACCGGATCATCGGCACAGTAGCGCCCTTCGAACTGTGCTCGGATCGGGGCGCGCCAGTCTTCACCGGTCAGGATCATGACCGATGCCGGCTTCTTCGGAGCGAAGGATGCTTCGGATAACACCTCGTGGAAGGCGTCGGGAGGTACCGGGAGCTGATTTGCTGCTGCCTTTGCAAGGGCATCGGCTTCCTGGTTGTGTACCCTCGAGATGCTCTTCACGTCGAAACCGGAGAAGTGCTTCTCCATGCTCCGGACGATCTTGAGGTAGCTTGCCATCTCCGGGTCTCGGGCCATGTACTCCATCGAGACTTGCTCGGCGATGAGCTGGGAGTCGGTGTAGACGGTGACCCTCCGGGCTCCGAGGGCTCGAAGCTGGCGGAGGCCGAGGAGGACACCCTCGTATTCCGCTGCGTTATTTGTCGTTGGAAACGCGAGCGAAGCCGAGTACCGAAGCTTCTGGTTGCTTGGTGAAGTGATGACGGCGGCGCATCCTGCTCCGGACGAGCCCCAAGCCCCATCGACATGTACTGTCCAGAGCGGCTCTTGGGGCAGCGTCTCCGGCGTCGGAGCGGGTGTCCACTCGGCGATGAAGTCCGCGATGATGCCGGACTTGATGGCTTTACGGGCCACGAACTTGATGTCGAAGGCCGCTAGCTCGATGGCCCACTTGGCCATGGTGTCGGACGCGTTCCTGTTGCCGAGGACGTCCTTCAGTGGGAACGAGGTGGGCACCGTGATCTCGTGGCCTTCGAAGTACCGGCGCAGCTTCCGTGATGCCATCAGCACGGCGAGCGCCAGCTTGGTGACGACGTTGTAGTTGAGGCGAGCTCCGGAGAGGGCTTCCGGCACGTAGTATATGGGCTGCTGCACCAGCTTGTCGCCGACAAGGACTTCGTGCACGAGGACCGCGCTGATTGCTGCCGGAGCAGCCGACACGTACAGTAGAAGTGGCGCCTTCGGAGGCGGCGGGCGAAGCGTGGTCGCCTTGACCAGGTAGGACTTCATCTCTTCGAATGCTTTATCTTGCTCGTCCCCCCAGCGCATCGGGCCGGAGCCCCGAAGGCATTGGTAGAAGGGGAGGCACTTCTCTGCGGCGCGGGAAATGAACCTCCCGAGAGCCGCAAGTCTGCCGGTGAAGCGTTGTAGCTCCTTGGTGGTCTTGGGCGGCTCCATGTCGGTGATGGCCTTGATCTTCTCCGGGTTCGGGTCGATGCCTCGCTTGGAGACGAGGAAGCCGAGGAGTTTGCCGGCTCGCACGCCGAAGGTGCATTTCGCCGGGTTCAGCTTGAAGCCTACCTTGCGCAGGTTGGCGAAGGTTTCGGCCAAGTCGCCGAGGTGGCCGGCGTCGGAGGTACTTTTGATGACGACGTCGTCGATATAGGCGGCGGCGTTTCGGTTGAGCTGGTCCCCGAGGGTCTTCTGTATTGCCCTGGAGAAGGTTGCTCCGGCATTCTTGAGGCCGAAGGGCATGCGGACGTAGCAGTAGGTCCCATCGTCCGTCTTGAACGCCGTCTTCTCTTCGTCTTCGGGGGCCATCCATATTTGGTGGTACCCGGAGTAGGCGTCGAGGAAGCTCATGAGCTCGCATCCGGCCGTGGAGTCGACAAGCTCGTCGATACGAGCCAAGGGGAAGTCGTCCTTCGGGCATGCCTTGTTGAGGGTGGTGTAGTCGATACACATCCTCCATTGGCCGGTGTGTTTCTTGACGAGGACCGGGTTCGCGAGCCAAGTGGACTTGTTCACCTCCCGGATGACTTGCGCATCCTTGAGCTTCTGGATCTCCGAGCGAAGCGCCACTTTCTTTTCCTCCGACCACTCCCTCTTCCTTTGCTTGATGGGAGTGACCTTCGGGTCGATGTCGAGCTTGTGCTCGATGATGCTGCGGTCCACTCCGGAGAGCTCGCTGGTGGACCAGGCGAAGACGTCTTTGTTGTTCCGGAGGAGCTCGATGATGCTTGCTTCGAGTTCCGGCGGGAGCCCCTCGCCGATGAGGACGGCCTGGTCGGGGCGATCGGGAGACAAGACCACGCTCTTGACCTCGCCGTCGACGCGCGCCTTCGGAGTTCCAGCCGGCGGTGTCGGTGTAGCTGCTTCGACCGTCTCGGGTTTCGGCTGGTGTCGGAGCGGGTGCACTTGCTTCTGGCCAGGTGTTTGGCCGTGCTCGATGCGGCGGGCGGCGAGTTGATCACCGTAGACAGTGATGACGCCGTCCGGAGCCGGAAGCTTCATGCAGAGGTAGCCGTGATGGGTGACTGCGTTGAAGGCGTTGATGAGCCCCCTGCCGAAGATGGCGTTGTAGGCGTAGGGCATGTCGACGACGTCGAAGGCGATCGACTCGGTGCGGTGTCCCGCGGGCCCGGAGAAGGAGACTGCGATCTTCACGCTCCCGAGGGCGTGAATTGGCTCTCCCCCGAAGCCGACGAGGGGGCTGTCGGAGGCCCGTAGCTCAGATCGGGGGATGCCCAGTTGGTTGAAGGCGTCGATAAAGATGACATCAGCGGAGCTGCCGCCATCAATAAGCACGCGACGGACCTCCGTCCCGCGCATGTTGGCGTTGATCACGAAGGCGTCCTTGTGCGGATACTCCATCGGGCGAAGGTCGGCCTGAGTGAAGGTGATCGGTACGTGCGACCATCGGCATTGGGCCAATGGCGGGTGGGCGGCCACGTGGTTGACCCTTCGCACGTAGTCGCGACGCTGCCTCTTCGAGGCGTATGGCTGGCTGGAGCCCCCAGTGATGGCCAGGATGACGTTATGACTGGTTGGGTGACGGTCCGGAGGCGGGGGCAAGGCCTCGCCCGCTCCGGAAGCCCCATGTATGACGTTGACTCCTCGCGCGGCGTCGGCGTCGCGGCGCTCCCTCGCCTCACGCAAGGCGGCGATTTGGGGGCACTGCTTCGACGTGTGGCCCTGATTGACGCCATGCACCTCGCAGTATGGGTCGCGAGAGCTTCGATTGTTGTATCGGCGACCGTTGTCGGATGGCCGCGAGTTGTTTCGCGAGCCACCGGAACGATTGTCCGTCCTCTGCGGGCTCCGGCTTCGGGAGTTGTCGATGTTGTTGACCTCTCGGCGCTGGGAGCGGTGGCTTCGGCGGTCATCCGGGGGGTCGTCGCTTCGGTCGCTGTGACGCTTCCCCCGGTCGTTCTTCTTTTGGCTTGCTCGCGCCTCCTTCTCGCGCCGGAAGTCTTCGTCGGCACGTGCATGTGCTTCCAGGATTTGCAGCAGGTGGGTGCAGGTCTTCGGCTCGGTTCTTCGGATCTCGGACCTCGCCGGGCACAGGCTCATGCCCTTGGTGACGGCTTCGATGATGATTGAGTCTGGTACTCCCTCCACCTGGCACTTGAGGTGGATGAAGCGCCGGGTGTAGTCTTGCAGTGACTCGCCGTCCTTCTGCTTGCACGCCTGAAGGTCTGCCGCCGTGACCTTCGCGGCGTAATTGCCTTGGAAGTGGATCTGGAGCTGGTCCCGAAGCTGCTCCCAAGAGTAGATGCTGTTCGCCGGTAGCTTGGTGTACCATGTCTTGGCGATCCCGCTCGAAGCGAGGACGAAGGCCTTGGCCTTGATGTCGTCGTCGCCCCCTGCCGACTCGATCGCGGTCTCGTAGCTGATGAAGAACTCTCGGGGGTCGGAGGTGCCGTCGAAGGTTGGCAGCTTCGCCGAGATGAACTTCCGGGCCACGCCACCGATTGTAGCCGCGCGGAGAGCGGTTGGTTTGTGTCGGAGGAGCTCGCATGACGCTTGCTTCCGCTGGAATGGGTGTGCCTTTCGTCGCGCTCTTGGCGGTGTTCCGGCGTCTCGGCCTCCCGGCGACCGGTGCGTCGGAGGGTGTTCAGCTGCGCTTGGAGGTGAACCTGCTGTCGACGAGCAGCTTCGGCTCGAAGGCGGTACGTTTCTTCGTCTCGATCGAAGTTCTCGAGGGCGCGCTGCCTCAGCAGCCGTTCGTCGGCTTCGCGAGCTTCGCGGTTGTACGCCTCCTGGAGCTCCGCCAGACGCTGTTCCTCGGCCACGGCTTCGGCGAGCCCCCTCTGGCTCCGCGCTTCGGCTTCGGCGTTCCTGCGAGGTGGTGCCATCGTTTCGTCGCGGCGTTCGACTTCGCCCGTGTCGATGTTTTCTTCGTCTTCGGAGGAGCCTTCGGCGCCTTCGGCCACTTCGTCCACTGCCGGAAGGTCGACGTTGGTTGTGTTGTTGGTCTCCGAAGGTGGTATCACCGAGGTCGAAGCCGAAGGCAGCGTCGATGCCGAGGGAAGTGTCGAGCCGACGGGGAAGGTGCGGATGACCGTCAGCGGGTCGACGCCTTCGTCCGAAGCCGACGACCTGGTCTTCCGGGTGCCTCCTGCCGGAAGGTCAGTTTTTGATTTTTCCGCCTTCTTAGTCATCTCGTTGTGGCTTCTTGTTCGATCCCCACGGACGGCGCCAACTGTTGTGGTTACAAGCCCACAATAGTAGAAGGGGGATCCTCCAAGGGTCTACCACAAGTGAGGGACCCCTGGGAAGGACCTGGGAAGGGACCAAACAAGAGCCAAGAGAGGTAGGTAATTAAGAGCTTGTATTGAATGCCTTGCCTTGAGGGTGGTAGGGGGGTATTTATAGGCTGATACACCCCCACAACCCTAGAATTACAAGTACCATATTGCCCTTCCTCCAGGGCACTATGGTCATTTCCTTATTACAAGGTGGGATTCCCTAACCCTAGTGGGCCAGAGGCCAATATACATGGGCCTATCCTATGCTATACATCGTCTTGGGCCTTGATGGGCTTCATGGCAGGCCAGGCCTTTGGACCAGGGGGAGGGGACACAGTGGGCCTCCCCCAACAACCGTATCCGGGAGCCGGTGGTGGACGAGGAGGGCTGGCAGCTCGTTCGACCACGCCGTCACCGCCAGCCTACGTGTTCAAGCAATCGAGCGGCAACACCGGCGAGCTCTCCCCGCCCCTTCCTGGCGGCGTTCGTGGGAAAGTGCTGGAACTGCTTGTCATACAGCCACAAGGCCGCCACCTGCCGGCCTTTCCGATGTGTCCGGTGCCGCGGCCCTCTGCACTACGCGAAGGACTGCAAGCATCCGCGGAGCCGGTCCCTCGTCGCGCGCGGGCTCGGCTGCCTCCGGCGAGGCGCCACGGCGGTTCGTCCGTGCACGGCGCGATGGAAGCTCTACTCCAACCAACTCCGGCGCCATGGGCTCGACACCTTCGCCCGTGGCGTCTCTGGGATCTGACGATGATGGGGTACCCAACTCACGCACTCCGGACCAGGAGGCTGCTCTCGCTACGGAGGTTGAGCGACCAGAGGTGTCCGGCGATGAGCGCCCCCTGTCCCCTGCAGTGCCGGAGATAAGACCGGCTCATGGGGTCTGCTACGTGCGACGCAGCGACGACATGGTGGCCGAGGAGGCCCGCCTGCGCTTCGCTCTGGTGGCGCAGGCAGGTAATGCCTCAAGGGACATCACGGTGGAGGAAGCACACCGTGCGCTGCTGGATATTGCTGAGGTCCCAGTGCAACATTTCATCATCAAGAACTTCTTCCCGGAGGCCTTCCTCATCGGCACCACGCAATCAGCCCGGGACAAGATCCTCGGCACCGGAGGGGTGCCGGTGGCGGACACGACGCTGGTGTTCCGGCCATGGACAAGGCTCGTGTACGCTGACACCATGTCACTGTACAAGCGAGTCTCGCTAGAGATTGAAGGGATCCCACCTCACGCATGGAACCTACCCACCATCGACTCCCTTCTGGCTGGCTCATGCTGGATTGAGAGCGTTGATGAGGCAACGGCCAACAAGACAGACATGTCCAAGTTCAAGCTGATGGCATGGACGGCGTCGATCAACTCCATTCCGACGACCACCGAATTACGAATTCCGGAGCACGAGCCGCGGCAGGTACACGCCGACCCGGCGATGCAGCGGATCTTCGGCCACCTGCCGCTGTATCTCCGGGAGGCCAAGATGATGACATACCCCATCCTCGTCCATGTGCGCGTCGCCACCGACTTCAACCCGCGCTCGCCGTCGACTTCTGGCCCTGCACCGCCATCGTCGGACGCGGACAGCGGGCATGATGGGAACCCGGAGAGGGACTACGGCGGCAACCACAGGGGTCGTCCACGCGGCACCTTTCTCGACGGTGCTCACTCGCCGGCGCCGGAGGGGACGGGTGGTGGCGGCCGCCGCACCAGGGCTGGCGAGGAGAATCTGCTGGCGTCAGAAGCCCATGGCGGAGCGCATGGAAAGGCGACGGGATTTCAAATTTCCCTGCCACCTACCTGCGACACTTTGCAAAAAGGGAGTGAAGACAAGGATGCACCACTGGAAAAGCAACAAGATCAGGCAAGTGGTGGGGCTGGCAACTGCAGTCCAACCCCAGAGCCAGCAGCTTTCGAGGTTCAACAGCCAATCAGGAGGGCTGAACACGAGCGCTTGTTGGACCCGATGCTACTGGAGATTTCGGCGGGAGACCCAAAGGTGATCCAGTCGGGGACCGGGGTGGATCCAATGCCGATGAGGCCGTTGGCGCTGGCTGCCGATCCACAAGATGACAGCCACGCGTCCCAAGAAGACAGTCTGCCGGTACAGGCTGATACACAGGAAAGGGAATGCGGCGAGCCCACGCCACAGGAAAAGCAGGATGCAACAAAAGGAGACCGCACTGCTAGCCACAGTGCTGGCATGCGAGAGGAAGGAGAAGGCGGAGCCCCCAGCACGGTGCAAGAAACGACAGCAGGCCAAGACAGAGCGGGTACTGGCGGAGGCGCATGTCAAGGGCAGGCTTCCCTGGACGCGGTCAAGGCGGACCTGGGCCAGGGCCACATAGACCCGGCCCAGCAAGCAGAGGCAGAGGAAGTGTTGCCAGTAGGTCATGATGGGTCAAACAACACCAGCGGCCCAATTGATCATAGCGAACGAGTCGAGGCTTTTTTTTTTTTTATCAAACCATACCTGTATTAAAGTTAAGGATACTGTACAGATATGCATACGTACACAGGTATGATGTACAAGGATACGGAGTACACCTGACTCACCCAAAGTGCACAGAGGCCCCTAACAAAGAAAGAAATTACACACAGGTCCCTGGACCTCCAGCACATCAACGGCGACGAGATCCGCTCACGCCGGCCACCACCGGCGCCTGCAACGCCCGCCTCCACCACAAATCCAACGCCGGGAAGGGCTTCATCGCACAAAGGCTTTTCCTTGAGCCGGGAAAGACACTCACCGGAGCACGCCGAGATGGGCAAGAGCTGATAGCACAAACGGCCGGGGCCACGCCCCAAGCACCTTCCGGCTCGACCCGCCGCTCGCCGACGACGACGACCGCCGCCGCGGGACGCTCGAGCACGGGCCGACCACCCAGCTTCCTCCGACCCGCAGCTGCCTCCGCCTCCTTGAACCAAAAGGCCGACTTCCTCCACGCCTTATCGACGAGGACGCAGATCCGCCGGCAAACTCCTAAAAAGGAGCCCCTCAACGGGGACTCCGCCCCCACAAGCTCGCCGCCGGCACCGGAGTGAAGCACCGGCGGGGCGCGGACGAGCTCGGAGGGACCACTTCGGACGCGAGGCCGTCGCCGCCGCGACCTCGTCGACGACCGCCGAAGAACAAACCCTAGAACTAGGAAAACCTAACCTAGGACCTAAACTACCACCAGCCGGCGGGAGGCCAGCGGTCTCCGCCACCTCGCGACGCCCCGAAGGGCATCGGAGACGACGGAGACCACCGGATCCGCCGGCGGGGACGCGCTCGCTCCCGGTCGCCTCTCTCAACTGTAGCTGGAGATAAGGTTTCGAGAGAGAGCGAGTCGAGGCTTTCAGGGAGGAGATCAAGAGGACTCCAAAAACACCGCTCGCGCCGACGCTACCAAGAAGGCCAGCGCAGAGTCAGTTGACAAGCACAATAACAAAATGGTCTTGTAGGGGCGGCTCAAAACCACCTGTAGGGGCGGATTGAGCAAGCCGCCGCTATGCAAGTGTCGCGGTTCCAAAGAACTGCCCCTGCAAAGGACTCTGTAAGGGCGGCTGACAATGTCAACCGCCGCTATAGAGGGACCCTGTGCCGGCGGCTCACAAAACAGACCGCCTCTACAGAGGATTTCCAAATACAAAAAAAAAAAAAAGGCTGGAGCAGGCGCTCCAGTTCTGAACTTGCATAGCAGTATGAATTTCAAGAAACCATCCACAGATGCATAATACAGAAATTGTTTGAGTTCAGTACAACATTGTTTGGAGGAAGAAAAGAATGAATTCAGTACAACATCACATACAGCTTGATTCACTACTCTAGGTACTACAGAAAAAATATCATGCACATCAGATGCTCACGTCTCCCGCACTTTAATTTCTCAGCTTTGCACTTCTCGAAAACAATTCTCAGCTTTGTTATCTGTCTGCCGTCTCTTCTGAAGTCCAACTCGTAGCGCTTAATTTTCTGCTTGTTGAAACAAAGAGGATTATTATAAATCGGCCACACAAACATATCCGTATTGACTCGCATCATCCACAGCTGCTCGCGGCCATGCTCCCACGACCAATCTCCTATGCCGCGCAGGAAGTACCTTCTCACCGCCGCCTCAGAGATGGGATGCAAGCTGTCAACACCTTGGCAGCTCGTCAGGAACCACAAGATGAGGAGCTTCCCGCAGGGAATAATCCTCTGACATGAGGTTGCTCCTAGGGGATGGAGTCTCAGGTGGCGGTTGCTCTCACAGGCGACGAGACTCCTCGCAGTCGCACGGTTCAGGCACGGCTCAAAAATAGCTCGCGTGTTGACATGGAGGTAGACGTGCGACCTCGGGAGCTCGGCGGCAGATCTTGCAGGGCACCACAGAAGCGTGTTGGCAGATCGGTGACAGGGCGCACTCGGCAGATCGGTGGCGTGGACGGAGAGGAGATGGAGGCAGAACAGGGGAGATCGGGGGCGGTGGCCTGCTGAGTGGCATGCGGGCCCACCTATCGGCGCAAATAGCAGGAGAGGGTGAGGAGAGGTGACGGACCAACCATTCACCACCAACTCCCATTTTTATGAATGGTAAAGATACGCCCAAAGAATATGGAAGCGAGGGAGCAAGGGCCAAGGTGTATGCTCTGCAGGGAAGTTGTAATTTGAATTTTGTGGATGCATTTGTTCCAATTGTATTTTGTGGATGTATTTTGAACATATATTTATTTGGTGTCCTCCATCCGTTGCAGAATATAAACATTTTATTTGGTCAAAGTCAATCATTTTAAACTTGACTAACAATATTAATAAAAATAAATTATTTCAAATGTGGTGAGCTTCATATTATGACAACTGGATAGTCAAACACTATGATTCTTTAGCTTTTTTTTAGGGTCACTATGATTCTTTATTTGAAACGGTTGACTTTTATTCTTTAGTAAAAGAAAAAAGGTTCGGAAGTAGTAGCAGAGTGTCGTGGCGTGCATTTGCTAGATGCCACACTGCCCGCACGGAATCTAGAAAGAAAAAATAAACAAGGCATAAGTCCATCACTACAGCTTCCCGTCAAGAGAAAAAAAAAAAAATCCGTCACTGCTATTTTCCCTTGAAGTTCCATTACCACCTGCAAGCTTGCTGAAGAAGACATCTAGAACAACTGGAATGCGTGATGAATGCATGTATAGGCATGCATAGTACAGTACAGTATATAGAGAGTACCGTGCACTCACCTTTGGAGACGACGACTGTTCCACCGATCGACCTTCACATCGTTCGTCATCCCCGTTGCTTGTTACTCCTAACTCGACTGTCAGCTAGCCATGGGGGCCGCCATCTCCGGCCACTCATCATGCCCATTGTGATCGAGTTAAAAAAATGGGTTTGACAAAAAAAAAAAAATAGAAATGCTTATATTTCTGAATGAGGAACAAGTAGTTACAAGAACACAAGAATGGTATGTATACAATAATGGTTACTTCTGAATGAATGAACGAATGGATGAATTATACAGCGGGAATAATTAATTAACCAAAACACAAGCGTACTAGTGCATGTCACCCCTGCTATATGACCCCTGCCTGTCACTTGGCAATCACCCGGGCAGGCTGGGCAGTGAAACAGGGGAGCCCCATTCCGTAGCCGAACCCACGCATGAGGTTCCCAATCCATTCCCCGAGGCGTCCAGGTTCGACGCCGCCGCCGCAGCCGCAGCCAGCTGGAACGCAGCTGCAGCAGCAGCACCGCGCGGCGTCGTCGTCGTTGCCGAGCACGCACGCGAGGCAGATCTCAATGTCGCTGTTGTCGGGGCACTGGTACGACCACGCTGCCGCCCGTCGGGCCGCGGTCGTCGTCCGGCACTTCTTGAGGTTGAGGCACCTGCGGCGCCGTGCGCGGCCGCCGCCGTCGTTTCCGTTTCCGGCGGCGCGCAGGACGAGCCTGCCGTGCGGGTGCAGCGCCGCGTCGAGCATCTTCTCGGGGAGGTTGCAGCAGCGCGGGTGCGCGCGGAAGCCGCCGGCGGAGCACGCCGCCGCCGCGCAGCTGTACGCGTGGGCGTGCGGGACGAGCCGCTCGGCGCAGAGGGTGCAGTAGTAGTAGTACGAGCGGCCGCCGGCGACGGCGGCGACGGCGGCGAGAGTGAGGGGGTGCCCCGGGTGCGCGAAGTGGCGGTTGATCGTGGGCGGGAGGCGGAAGCAGGCGTCGTGGAGGACGTAGCCGCACCTGGCCTCGCTACAGTGGTGGACGCGCACGCCGACCTCGACCGGGAGCTGGCACACCCCGCACTGCCGCCCGGCGACGTCGTTGCTGTCCGCGCGCTTCAGGCCGCCGCCGCGGTGGTCGGGGCATGAAGTGTGGCCGGCCGAGGAGACGGCGGCGCCCATGGCCAGCTAGTAACAATGCAACAAGCTAGCAACGACGATCGAGGTCGATCGGAAGAGTAGCTAGCCCAGCGCCTCACTCAGTAATTAGCAAAGTCGATCGTCGAACAGTACGTACGTCGTCTCTAGAGGTGAGTGCACGTACGTACTCAGCTGCTTACTGTTACGATGCATATATATACTGCACGCATCACACGCGCGCGTTCCAGCTGTGTTCTAGAACGCGTACCTACTTTTCTCAGACTCAGATCTGGTGCGTGCAAACCACGATCGCACTGCTATTTTGGACGCGCGCGCGTGTACGTTTACCGAGACCATGCAGCTTACCGGCCTCACTACCCTCACGCAGACAGCAGAGATGATGAGGACCCATGCTACGATCAAGTCAACCTACCTCAACTCCTTGACGTTGATGTTCCCCTCGGCTCGACTCGACAGGTACAAGCTAGTAAAAGTTCTTTGACACCATGTTGCGCAGAGTCTACTGGAAACTTCTTGGTATGAGAGCATCAACATCGTGATAATACGTTGTACACGCTGACACAGACTGCAAGTGATGGTGATGTCGGCTATTGACATCAGCATATGCGTCACACCATACCTTTTACCTATCTACATATGAAAAGTTCTCGACACCCTGGTGCTAGAGAGCCAATATAATGATCATGATAAGTTGAGGTAGGTTCACTTAGGTAGGGTAGCTTGGCGCACTACTATTCATATATAGGACTCCTCCATAGATATGGACCTTGTCTTTTCGAGGTAATAAAAAGCAACTGACGGAGAGATTATATATATATATATATTATATATATATATATAGATATATATATATAAAGCAACAGATGGAGATATGCTACTCCGTTGCTAGAATTAGTCCAGCTAGATGCATGTCCGAGTACGTGTGGACTACTTCCTCATCCAGAAATATAAGCATTTCTTTTTAAAAAATTGTCAAGCTAACTTTTTAACTGGAGTATAATATACATGTAAAAATAAAGGGGAAAAGGAAATCAGGTGCACAAGATGTATTTGGTGCACATGTGCACACAAATTCATTAAGAGCCATTGGATTGCATCGCACGTCTAAAATCAGGGTGGGAATTTCCATTGATGAATCAAATATTTTGGAAACACAATCTGGATTTATGGTTGCTAAAATCATGGCCGAGACTTTCCAAACTTCCAATATTTCAGGCCATCAAGATTAGATCTTACGGTCTAAAAGTTTGTGCACATGTGCACCAAATACTCTTTGTGCACCTGATATGTCCTCAAAAATAAATTGTATAAATATATAAAGAGTTACATATATTTTTTTTTGCGGTGGTAAGAGTTGCATATCATCATAGCTAGCGGTAGGTGACGTGACCGTCGACAGCGAGGCGCTAGACTCCCTATAGGAGCGAATTTTCTATGATTTAATGGTGTTGTGCTTTCAGCGGTAGGCGACGTGACCGCCGACAGCAAGACGCCAGTGGTGACCTCGTCAATCTAAAGGATTTGTCGGCTCAGTCTTTAAAGATGCTTATCAGGGTAATGTTTGCGTATGTGCGTTCATAGGTGTGAATGTGCATGCGTTGTGAGTGTCTGAATTGTACTGTGTAATTAAAAAAAAAGCTAGTGCCAGGACCCCAGCAACATCATTTTAATTGCTACTCGGTTTGAAATTGCTGATACGAGACGAGGGAGTGTACTATTTCGCTAGGCCGGGTCGTCCCCTAGGCCGATCGATAGATATGTGTGCGGTGCCAGTTCGTTCCTTCCGAAGCAGGCGGATTGGCTGTTCATGAGCTAAGTATATACGTACTTTTCAACACGCATGGCGACGAAACAGAAAAAGTTGACCTCTGCTGGTGAAAGCGACGCCTCTCGTCTATGTGTTTATATGTAAAATCGAGGGGTACGGTTATCACAACTTGGACTCTTGGAGCACAGGTCAAGCTAGCTATTTCCATGAACACAGAAGAGACTAATTTGATCCATGAATACCATATACAACAGCCGATTCGATCTTATGTTTAACAGATCTGCCTCGCCAAGTCCAACTCTCTCTCTCCCCTTTGGAGAAGGCTTGGTCGTACCAGTGCCCCGACCCCGGCCGATTCGATCTTATAGCTAGCGTCAATGACTGCAGGTCAGGATGCGATAAACAAC